>OY744515.1:107352521-107462521 GCA_963556195.1 Sepiola atlantica
ATCAGCTACCAACATCCAAAAAAATAAAAGTGATGGAATGGATATAACAAAGTTCGAACACAGCACATCGAGATCAGAGTCCGCACCGCTGAACACTACACCATCGTTTTTTTAATGACAGAGTGTGAAAATGTAACAGTTTTATGTGAATAATGTAAAATCGGTGTGGGTGTTGCTATCGATTGAAAGGCGAATTAGGAAAGCATTCTCATCGGGGTAGGAACGGGAACCTGTTATGAGTCACCTGGAGCAATACCACGATAAAATTTAATGACAGATTCTAATAATAGTAAAATTGATTCAGAAGCGGGAAACGAAAGAGGGTTGCGGGGTGAGAATAGCTGTTTAAGATCTTTGGGCGAGGTGTGTGGTTGTGTGTGTGTAGAGCAATGCGAAAGAGGGCCTGCACAGGTCGGGGCATCGAATGATTCGAAAGGGCTGATTAGCGACAGGGGGAAGGGCCGTGGATACTTTCTTTTGACAGGCAAAGGGCATGCGTTGGAAATTAGGACTTTTATGCTGTGAAGAAAGCCCGGTAATAAACGAAGCGAATGTTCGCTATGGGGCACGTTTTGTTCTGGATTGAAATAACCAAGCCGTGTTTTGAGTTGGGAGGTGTTTGCTGGTTGCAATAATGGTACGAAAACTATGATTATCACGCTGATGGGTAGGTTACTGAATGTCTAAGGTTACCCATTGCGGTGAATAAAATGACGCAACGACGCTTTAAGGGACGCATAAGGGGGGTCGGCGCGCTGGTATTGGCACTGAAGGCGGAAGAGTTCTGTCGGGAAACAGGACAATTATTGGCGCGCGATTAAGGGATGGGATTCAAAGGAAATAGCGGCCCAGATAATAAAGAGATTTTATGATGTATTTAGTTGTATTGATTGTATAGCGGCAATGAATATCATCAGACTAGACATTTTATTTGCTAGTTTCATTATAATTATATGGTGTTTAGCATCTCGCCAAATAACGAGTGAACAGGGAAATCGGCGATTTTATACCAAACAACTGATAGCATCAGACGATTTTCAAAAGAAGGGTTCAGAAGGGAAACAAAAACAACAACAACCAAGGCAGTCGTACTCAAGTAGTTTATATTGTCTAACACGAAAGCAACACGTTGCACTACGTGCGGAGAAAATAGGATTATGTGCCCACCTGTCATATCCACCTGGACATGAGAGATATACCAGCAGTAGCTATTTCTGCCACACACTTTGCCAAAAATGTATGGTTATGTGACTCAAGTGATAGACACATTATAAGCGAAATAACATGTCATTATTTATAGTACCCGTTAAAACTTTATGATAATTTCTTCAATTAGATAAATATTTGCATAGATATAGACCAATAGTATAACAGACATGAAACGATATATATATATATATATATATATATATATATATATATATATATATATATATATATATATATATATATATATATATATATATATATTTAGGCAAACATTATTAAATAACACGGAGTGGTTTTGTTTGATGCGACTCTTTTTTTTTTTCAATTTTCCGAATTGTCCATCTAATGTTTCGGTCAAATTGATGTAAATATGATCCATGGGTTTCTTGTTCAATTCTTTTTTCTTTTCTGCAAGTACTTTCGATTTGAATCGTCAAATCATCTTCAGGCGGTATTAGTTTTAGTGTCTTTGCAAATTATGACTTTACTGTTGTGCTCATTTTTGAATTATAACGGTAAGTAGTTTATAACTTGAAAAAACGTCTGTAAAGTTGAAATGTACATGAGAGCGTGATGGCGTTCTACGCATATGAGAGATTTAAAAGTTTGACTGTTTAAACCGTTACGAAATTGATGATGTTAAAGAAAGTGCATACAATTCAAACGCATAACTACCTAATGGCTTAGAATTTGGTAATGTTAATTATTATGTTAGAAACTTTAAAATGTTGCGACTAGTTTCATAATTGACATTATTAATTGTGGGATGTATAGTTTTTATGTAGAGGGCTTGAAGTATTTTTAATTTTTTGATATTGGTATCGTAGTGTATTATTTTGGTATTGTTAACAAGGATGTTTCTATATTTTACATGGCCTACCTCGAAAATAAAATATTTAATATAATCACTAAACCTTCCATTTATGCCCGCTACGTTGATAATATTCTCATTTTAGTAAATAGTATAGATGAAATAAAAAAACTACAAGATACTTTTCAAAATAATTCAGTTCTTAAATTCACTCATGAGCTTAATGTTAACAATAAAATTCTGTTTTTAGATGTTCTCATTGACTCCAACAGTGATGCATTCATCACCTCTCCCTATAAAAAAACCTACATCTATTAACACCTGTATTTTAATTTTAAAAGTGAATGCCCATATAGATATAAAATTGCTATGGTCAAACATCTATTAAACAGTGCAAAATTAATCTCCTCATCCAAAAAAATATTTATTAATGAATTTAAAAACATAAAGCAAGTCCTAATTAATAATCAATTTCCCAATTATATGGTTGATGAACAAATAAAATTAATGATTATAAATTTAGATAATCCTACTAATAATTAGCTAAATAATTCCCACTACATAAATCTATTCTATTGTAACCAAATGCATCCAAACTTTAAATTGGATGAAAAAACTCTTAAAAATATTATACATCGCTATATATCCGCCACCAATTCTGATGATAAAATACGATTTATCATTTATTATAAAAAAATGAAAACATCAAACTGTGTTGTTAAAAATAACACTTCTCAAACCAAAAATATATTAGGAAGAACCAATGTAATATATCAGTTCCAATGCACTATGGGAGAATGTATCTCCGAAAAAAAAAAAAAAAACTAATTCTTACATAGGTTTCACTTCCACAACACTATCCCGAAGACTCACCCTACATCTCTTCGACACTAGCTCTATATGCCAACATCTAAAAAACATAATTGTACCCCCTCCCAATATAGAAACATCCTTGTTAACAATACCAAAATAATACACTACGATACCAATATCAAAAAATTAAAAATACTCGAAGCCCTCTACATAAAAACTAAACATCCCACAATTAATAATGTCGATTATGAAACTATTCGCAACATTTTAAAGTGTCTAGCATAATAATTAACATTACCAAATTCTTAACCATTAGGTAGTTATGCGTTTGAATTGTATGCACTTTATTTAACGTCATCAATTTTGTAACGGTTTAAACGGTCAAACTTTTTAATCTCTCATATGTGTAGAACGCCATCACGCTCTCATGTACATTTCCACTTTACATACGTTTTTTCAAGTTATCAACTACATGCCGGTATGATTCAAAAATGAGCACGACAGTAAAGTCATAATTTGCAAAGACACTAAAACTAATACCATCTGAAGATGATTTGACGATTCAAATCGAAAGTACTTGCAAAAAAGGAAAAAGAATGGAACAAGAAACCCATGGATCATATTTACATCAATTTGATCGAAACATTAGATGGACAATTCGGAAAATTGAAAAAATAAAAAAAGTCGCATCAAACAAAACCACACCGTGTTATTTAATAATGTTTGCCTAAATGAAAATATGCTGCCTAAATACACACAATATATATATATATATATATATATATATATATATATATATATATATATATACATACATCTTTATTTATTCATCTATGAATTTTTTTATATATTTTTATATATATTATTTTTTATATTTATATATATATATTAATTGTTAAATACAGATAGGGCATAAGTACCGATTGAGAACCGCAAAATTGCTCGCCACGTCGAGGAATTAACGAGAAAGATTGCAAAATGCTGTCGTAAACAATATATATATATATATATATATATATACGTGTGTGTGTGTGTGTGTGTGTGTGTATATATACATATTATAGAAATACACGAATTAGACTTGGTTTTAAATTTGTTATGTTTTTTGTTCTTTGCAGGGTATAGCACGCTTTCGCTGGCACCACATGAACTGTAATAGTTACAAAATAAGTTAAAAATGTGCCCACGTTACACACACTGTTGCCTAGAATATGTATTCCATAATTTATAATGATAAGTTCAATAGTTCATGATTTTAGCAAGCACGTGCATATTACTGACGCTTACGCAACGATCCTTTTAAAAATGTATTACTTGATAGAAATCTGATATAGAGTAATTCTTTTCTCTAAATTGTTACTATCTTACTGATTTTAAATCATTTTTGGAGATGGTCTGAGGTTGGCTGCGGCGAATCAAACTTGTAAAGTTTACAAAGATAATGTGCCCATATTACTCACCGTGTTGTCGAGAAATTATATTCCAGAATTCATAATGATCGGTTCATAAAACAAACTTGAAAATTAATATATATATATATATATATATATATATATATATATATATATATATATATATATATATATATATATATATATAAAGATAGATGAACGAAGAGTGATAACTATGTACGAATGTCCAGATTTATATCAAACTTCGATTGTTCAATGCAAGGTATATTCTGTAATAAAATTATGTTTATTATTCTTTCCTTTAGCCAAGGCCTTTCAAAGATCGATATCTTATCATCAGAGGAATTATACAGATAGATAAGTTGGCAGTATGAAAGCCAAAATTCAACATTTGAAAAAATATTATTAAGAAAATGGAGTGTAAAAAAAAGTCGGTGTAAAAAAGATATGGGGTTTGTCCAGATGGTAATTGTCCGTTTATAAGGTGTCCAATGAAGGAGATTTAGATGGAGAAGAAAAAGTTTCGTGAAGGCTGCATAGGAAAGTGCTCAAGAATGAAGTAAATCCAATAGTGAGATGTTGAGTTCAAATCGTAGATGGAGCGCACTTACACGGAATTAAAATAAAGAAATCGGGCCATATATATATATATATATACATATATATATATATATATATATATATATATATATATATATATATATATATATATATATATATATATACCATGTAGATGTTAGTATTTACACACAAAAAATGTTCCAATGTTACTCACCGTATTTAAAAATTCATAAGGATCCATTCATTAGTTTAGGAGATTAAAGTTTCAGGGGCGGGTGTGGGTGCTATTAGATATCGAATAATGAATAGTCCTCAAATTTCAGAGTTTTTTAAAAGTATATTAATAGGTTTCTCAGTATCCTAAGGAGCACATTATGGGTCTAACCACTAATTTAAAATTTCACATAAGTGTGTTTTTTTATTCTCGTGTTAAGTGATTTATTTATCGAATATGAAGAAATATACATCATATATATTTTTATATTTTTTATTTTTTACATAGTTCACCTCAAACAAGGCAGGCCGCCACTGTAGACGTAGCGGGCTACTGAGAGCTGCACAGCGAGATGTTTGTTCACTTTAGTTTTAAATGTCGGCATGCCAGTACCGTCAGAAAAACAGGGAGCAGGGAGAGGATTTATCACAACGAAAAAATATTTTATTTTATTATTCATTTATTTCGTAAAATAATAAAATAAAATAAATAAATTTAAAAAATAAAAGTTTTTTCGTTGTAATTAACCTCTCTGAAAAAATATATTAGTAAACTATCTAAATATACATATCAATGCTCTGAACCCTATGTTGGCCGTGTTCCGAATTTTACTGAATATTCCTAGGGAAACATCAACATTAATATATATATATATATATATATATATATATATATATATGTATATATATATATAAATGAATGAAAAAATATATGGCTAGTAAGCTACACTAAAGATTGACGTTTTATTTCCGAAGGAAATAATTTACGTTGATGATTTCCTGGCCATAAATATGTTTTCATACTAATACTAAACTCTACTGTTGAAGTAAAAACTGAATATATATGTATGTATATATATATGTGTGCGTGTGTGTGTGTGTGTGTGTGTGTGTGTGTGTGTGTGTGCATAACGATAAATCCACGATATATCATAAAATAAAATGCCGTTAAAGCAAGATGTGTAAAAAAAAAAAGGAAAAACAAATTAAATGCAAGAATAAATCATCCAAAAGCGATAGAGTATACCGGTTTCGTTCTGATAAACGAACGTCTACAGAAAACAAAAACACTTTTTTGAAGACGTTCGTTGATCCAAACGAAACCAGTAAAATCTCTCGTTTCTTAATGATGTATTCCTCTATTTAATTTATTTTTCCTTTTCCCTATATATATATATATATATATATATATATATATATATATAATTTGATGTATCCACATCAAATATTATAAGGAGATATACTCTTTTATGTATAGATTTTCAGTATTTACTTCAACAGTGGTCAATACGTGAGTACAGATAAGTAGTAAGTTATAAAAATATATTTATGACAATTAAGCGGAAGCGTCTGTGTAGCTTAATTGTCATAAATATATTTTCATCACTTACTATATATATATATATATATATATATATATATATATATATATAAACAGTCAAATAATGTTTGACGCATGGCCATTATTATCTATAGTAAGGATTGTTTGATGATTTTTATTATAAGAAAGGAAAAAAGAACCACGATCAGTGGAACAAAGATGAATCACTTCGTAACTTTTTTTCTCTACGAGAATGTTTTTTAAACGAGTATTGAGAAAAAAAATAGATAAAAATTAAAAAAATACCGAGACGTCTTTCAATTTACACTTTTCAATGTAATCGTCGACTGCTAGGGGGAATCACGAGTAAAAACGTGGTCAAAAGACCATAATTAATTATCTAACATTATTTGACTGTTTATTAAAACTTTGTACTTAAAAAAATCTATTCAAATATATATATATGTATATATATATATACATACATACATATAAGCACATTAATAATATCACTTTCTAAAATTATATGTGTATATATATATATATACATGAAATAGTAATATACACACAGACATATATATATATATATATATCATCTTTTCCATCTCCCATGTCTGTGCCTTCAAAATAAAATTGTTTCCAAATCTTCACTTAATACGAACGAACGCGGTCAAATCTCTTCTTTTTGTTTTTCTACTGCATTTTAACATGTTTTATGTTTGTCTTTTTTCACACACACAAACACACACATATATATATATATATATATATATATATATATATATATATATATATATATATATATAGTTAATGATTCCGGACAAACCGCCGCAAGAATAGTCGTATGAGCAATGAGCATTTCGTTGAATTAATTCCATATATACAATGGGAAGCTGAAAGCGCTATAAGACAAAACACACCGATCATTGCTCACCTGTCAGAATTCCGATGAAATCCTTGTTCATTTGAACATATGACTTCGTACAGTCACACTTCTAGCGATTCATTTCCATCACCTTAAACTAAATGTGTACGAAGGAGGATTTGCTGCCGAAATATATCTTAATATACATGGTTCAGGTAATGATGGTTTCCATTTAGCTTAGAAGCAAATGAATTAAGTACTTTCGCTTATCAGTAGTAAAGATTTAAATAAATAAATAGTTTCATTTCAATACAACATTATATCTCCCATTGTTTATAGTATTTTGGTTTGCTCAGTCCGCAAAGCATTAGCCGTCAACCAATGGATCTCGGTTTAGTATCAAACTATGTCTAACGATTGGCAAGGGCAACTAAAAAAGTTAATGTGGATAAGTATATACACACGCACACACACACACACACACACACACACACACACATATATATATATATATATATATATATATATATATATATATGCGAAAAAAGATATAATGTTGATAATATATACTGGTTGTAATGTAGGTTCTGATTGACTAGGTTTTACATTTTTGTTATTGTAAGCCGAAACAATTGTATGTTGAATAAAAAACAAGGTTAATGAAATGGCGTGAATCTGTCTGTTTTAACATGTATATGGTATACAATTAAATTACAAATATTGAATATAACATGGCTATAACCTTACACTATGGAGCTATTATAATTACTTTATGTTATCAAATTCTTATTTGAATATAATTATAAAATTATAAATATGAATAAAAATACACACATATATATATATATATATATATATATATATATATATATATATATATGCGCATATAATATGAATATATACCTAACAATATAAGGAATTAGTGGAAGCTAAGGATTTACGGTGTTTCTGTAAGTGAACCGTGTTCGCGCTCTGTGACCGTCTGAGGTTGTCATTTCTCTTCGCTGATGAAAGCCGTAAGCTCAAAACGACGTCACACATAAGTAAAATATTATATATATATATATATATATATATATATATATATATATATATATATATATATATTGGTAATGTTGAAATCGTCGGTCTAAACAGAATGCGATAAAAAAATTGTGTATAAGCGATAAAAATGGTTTTATGTTGTTTTTTAAAATATATTATCACATGAGGACCCATTTTGAATTAAAATCTATTTAGTATTACGCATGCAATCTGAAGACAAACAGGTTTGAATTATGTAAATATGCTAGAATAAACGAAATCTTTACAAAATAGCGTCTTACTGGAAGTGGAATTATTTTATTTTGTAAATATTTTACTGACTTAACTATGAATTATAATGTATTATCCCAATTTTAACAATTTCTAGAATAGTATTTTATAATGACTAACGCAAAAAGTGTCAACAAATTATCTATAAAAAGTTGTGAAAAAATATGTTGCTCCTAGAATACCTATAAAAAAGATTGTGAAAAAATATTTTTATCCTAGAATACGTATAAAAAGTTGTGAAAAATTATTTTATATCCTAGAATACGTATAAACAGTTGTGAAAAAATATTTTTATCCTAGAATACGTATAAAAAGATTGTGAAATAATATTGTTTATCCTAAAATAAGTATTAAAAAAATAGTGAAAAATATTTTATCCAAGAATACATATAATAAAGTTGTGAAAAATATTTTCATGAATATTTTAATCTTGTTTTTATGTATACAAGTACTATACATTATCGTACATTATCCTGTTTTCTATACATGCACTTTTTCTGAGTTATATGCATCTCAACACTGTACACAATGATTTAATTATTATTATAGAAATAATTGTGCCATGATTTTACTATTTATTTCCAATCAAATTAATAGATATTTCAACAATAATATAACCATGTTTTGAGTTAGTCATATTGATGGCATTTCAGTTCATGGAACTATTTATTCATTATTATAGACTTCTCCAGTGTAATCCCACAAGTTGTAGCCTGTACGAGGATAATCTGGTCTGCACCCAAGAAAGAACGCCGATAGAAAGATAGACGTGAGAGCACGACTTCAGTGAAACGCACTAATCAGCCTACATCATATTCGCTAGGATAGCACTCAAATGACTACCCATAGCAACCCAATCAATCTGCTGATACATTGTATTGTTAACACTAAAACTTACCGACTTAGTTGCTAGCCCCATGGGATCCAGAAAATTGCTTTCCGGAAAGACGGAAGGGGGCAATGTGCTGAGATAAATCATGCAAACACATATTTCAATAGTTTCATTAAGAGGTACATTAGTGAATAGGCTGGTAACGTCAAATGAACATAGAAAGTTTTTTTGCGACGCACATTCAAAATCGCGAATACATGAAGCGAAACGGAAAGAATCAGCAATACAATTAACTGAAAACCTCTGTAAGACAGGATCAAGAATATCTGCAAGCCATTTGGCCAACTCATGCTGAGGAGAGCTAATCATAGACAGAATGGATATCAATAGAACTCCCTCCTTGTAGCCCGTACATCCTGGGTCGTTGAGAACCCACACGGCGGATACTGTGATAAGTATCCTAACTAATAAATTTACTTCTATGTAACTGAAGAAAATGTTTTTGAAGCTTTATTCAGTACTTAATATTTTCCTAGGTTTTCAGGAATCCTTGCTGTTTGCTCGGGTTTCTAGGCCTTTTTGTTATTAGCGTTACGTGGACGATACTTTTGTCATTGTTATAGTCCCGTAACGAGGCAAGTGATTTTTCCCTAGAAATTGAATACGCTCCAGCCAGCACTACAGTTCACCATGGATGAAGGGCAGAATGACTGTTTACCATTTCTAGACATTTAAGTGGAAATGAAGGGGAACAAATTCACTAAAACTATATATTGGAAACCGACGTTTACGGGCCTGTATATCAGTTGGGATTCTTTTGTCCCCATAAGTAAAAAGATCAGTATTGTTCACAGCGCACTGATGATTTGCACTGCTAGCAAACCTGCGGCTGAACTTAAAAGGACAACTGATATTCTTACCAACAATAGTTTACCCGAGGGTGTAATTTCCAAATGTATTCATCGAAAACTTGTAAAATGTAATGCCAACATTTTCTTTGGTCCAACCAAATGTCCCGTTTATTTGAAACTTCTATTTATTGCTTCTATCAGTAAAGGTTTTTAGATAAAATTTCATCGGCTGTATCTCGTTGTTTTTATGCAGTATAGCCCCGAGTGGTGTCTGGCACTAGAACTGCCTTTCAGAAAGATGTACTTCCTACACTACAGAAATATTTGATAATATACAAATTCAAATGTCAGTGTGAAGCTGATTATGTTGGTCGTACTCTTCAACGCTTGGAAGTCAGCACATCCCTGCATGTTTTCACAGATCACGTGTCGTAAAGAGTAATATATCGACGGACGTATCCGGGTCTCTACAAAGAACATCCGGGCGTTTACAGAGCACATCTGGGCGCTCAAAAGTCCACAAGTTATCCATTGAGCAGGACTTGTATGCTAATAAAAAGTGCGGTGAGGCGTATTCTGATGGGTTTTTTCGCATTATACACAAGGCCCGTTCCAAACAGCATCTTATGGTTTTGGAGGTTCTGAGTGTAACAATGCGAAAGCCATCGCTCTGTAGGCAAAAAGAGTTGTCTCAAAAATAAAACATATTTAGAGACCTCTAACAAAAATACTTTGCCTCTATCATGTCCATATATATCTTGTCTGTTTATAATGGCTATATTCAATCTCCTTTTTTCTGTTTTTCTCTCCACGATACTCTTTTCTCCGTTTTTAAACGATATTCTCCGACGTTTCCCTTGAAAATGTGTCGGTTGGAAGGTACCTTGGGATTTAGTTTGCTAGTATTAGTCGTACTCTTTTATTCGATTAAATATACATCCACCTTTTCCTTTCCTTGTTTTTCTTTCATGTGATATTGACCTCGACTCGCTATAGCTCCGTTTATACTATTTAAAATCTTAATTAAATTCTGTACCACGAAGAATATGTTAATATATATATATATATATGTATATATATATATATATATATATATATATATATATATATATATATGTATATATACATATATATGTATATATATGTATATATATATATATATATATATATATATATATATATATATATATATATATATATATATTATCGTCTTTACACTAATTTTATTCGAATTTTTTAGAAACTGCTCAGGCCGGCGATCTCAACATTTACCTATATACCTGTGTAGAGGGAAATCTACAAAACTAATAAACGGATCATGATGGGTTTTTGAATATATATTCTTGGCAATCCGAGTAGTAATATTATATTTTAGTAAACTTAACAATTTGGGGGGGGGCACCAAAACTGCATCATCCCTAAAAAAAGCTTTTCAAAAAGTTTAATAGAAAAAAATTGCTTTCCATCAAATTTTGAGTTATATTAAGTTTTACATTTTCAAAAGTATTCGTGCGCGCGAATGAGTTTCAATAATATGTAAGTGATGTTCTCAATTCTACACTATTGAACTTATTATCATCAATTATGGAATATATATTCCAGGCAACAGAGTGATTGTATATTTTTTTTAAACTTTCCAATTCAGGAGTTGCCATTGAAACCGTAATATACCCCTAAAGAAAGAAAAATACATAAGAATTTAAAACTAATACTAGTTTTATATCTTAAACTCGCCCTGGGACAGAAATTATACTCTTTTATATCTATTTGTATTTTTCCAAAGGACTGGGAGCCATAACACATAACTCACCAATCATCCCTTAAGGCCAATGATCTTCATACCATGAAATTAAATTTAAAAGATTAAAAAATATATAACATAACCACCTTTCCCAAGACGTTTCCAAAATGTTTATTTTTAAAATGTTCATATACAACATACCCCCGGATATATTGCAGATGCCACAATCACATGTGCATCACCCTTACAAATCCCAATACAGTCTAAACCCATACCCCTTAATCCCATCCACCACAAATATTACATTAATCAGTAGATGCCCCATCTTTTTAAAAATTTCTAACATGATAAATGCATTAATCCCTCTAATTAAACACCTAGAAACATAACTAGCTAACCCCCACAGATACCCTTAAATAGACTCATAATAATATTTAATGAATCCAGCAGAATAAACTAAATACAATAATTCACCGGTTTTTAACGATGAACCCAAACGCGATTCCGCATTCTGTTTTTTTTTAATCTCATTTCAGTACGCTAATGATTCACTTTGGGGTATAGACCTTTTGTAAATTCAAAATGTCAGCGTATCTGGATGAAACCGCGGTACGATTCTTAGGTATGTGACGTATAGTTTTTAAATAAATTATTTGACTTAGCTGTCACTTTTCAGCAGTCGTGCACTTTATTGATATCTTTTCAATATACCTTGACACTATATATATATATATAGATAGATATATATGTGTATATATATACAGAGAGAGATAGAGAGAGAGAAATGGAAAGATAGATAGATAGATAGACAGATAGACAGATAAGAAAGTTTGATAAATAGATAGATAGATATGAAGGTAGATAGAAAAATAGACACACATATAGATAGATAGATAGATAGATAGATAGATAGATAGATAGATAGATAGATAGATAGATAGATAGATAGATAGATAGATGATGAAAGCAATTATGATTAAATTTGACAGAATGTTTAGTAAACGCTCAGATGCAGAAGCAAATCTAATAAGTCTGACGTGCTTACTTATATGTTGTCTTTATTTATGGAACAGTTCTTCATAGACATAAATGGTTTTGATTGCTAGTTATGATACCTGCTAAAATATATATGAAGACAGTGATAGGGTAGACAGCGTATAGATACATAGCTGGAAGCAGACTGGAGGATTGAAAATATTAATGTGTGTGATGTGACTGGTCACCAACCAATATAAAAATGGCCGTTTGCAAATGCGGCACTTATCAAACGAAACCCGGGTCGATACCGCAAACGAAAATGGATTGACTTTATTGACATTAACCGATAGCTAAATGACGTCACCAATTCCCCATAAACAGAAAATTGAATAAAAGGCGGAAGGAAAACAATTAAAACCTTTCAATGCTCTTACATTAGAATGTGAAGTCAGGGACAGCTATGATTGGACGAAAAACATCACGTGTTTTATAGTGTTGTGTACTGTGAGAGATTAGGCGACAAAGCCCTCATAAGATCTCGTGAATGACGTCACAGCGAAAGTTAGTTGAAAATTATACATAAACAAATTCGCGGTTGACAAGTGTTAACACATAAATTTAAATCACTATAGACAACTCTGGATCGATAACAAATATTCGTGTATTGATTCGTGTCATCTGATCAAAAATTAAAAGTAAAAAAGTGTAGAAGATATGATTATTGCTGTTCTGAAATTACTAGCATTCAATAAAGTGGAATACAATCGATAATAAATGATTGATTAAGATGTTATTCTCTCCATCCTGAGAATAGATTTTCAGTATATTGATATGACGTCTTCTAAACATCCTATCCTACATAAATGATTTAATTCGAAATTATAAGATTCATTATTTTGAAGACGTTAATATAAAAATGTTTAAAAAGATCATTATACGAAAGATATTTCGACAGAGAACGGTTATGTTTTTTGACTAATGAAACACCGCTTATGCAGGCCAAAAAGAGTTAATGAGTTTGTCAGGTTTACGGTGGTGGTGGTGGTGATCTCATAGCCCCAGTCAGTGTTCCAGCAATTGAAGCACCTGCATACACAGCAGGGCCTGGGGAATCTGACAGCGAGCCTTTTGTAGTCTGGACGGTGGTGGCTTGTAAACATTTACGATAGTCGTCTCCTGCACTTTAGTGACCGTCCACTCAACCTCGGCATTGGGCCGCACTGACCAGCCGGTGACCTGGGTACGTCGTCTCTGATGAAAGTTGCCAGGCCGTGCTTTCTGCTCTTGGTGTGACCGGCTAGTGTGTACCCGTGGAGCTTCAGGATGGTGTAATTCTCCTTGTGAGACACCTACAGGAGCACGACGGTTGCCTTGTTGTTTGTGGTAAGCTTCTCTAGGGTGTCAAGCTTGGCGATGGTGAGGCCTTCGACGTTGAGCTGTATGATGGCGAGGTTTTCTGCGGATAGGTCTGCTTGTCTTAAAATGGGTGCATGTTGCCTCATACGGTGGGGTCGCTGAGTACAGTGTACAGTCATTGGTTTTGCCATTGTTAGCGGGCGTAGGGGTCGTTGAGAGCAGTGTAGAGGATGCTGGGGTTGCTGGAAGCGGTGTAAAGTCATTAGTGCCGCTGTTGTTAGCAGGTACTTATGGAGGAGGCCACGAAAAGGCTGATGCAACAACGGCAGGATTTGTAACGATGGTTGAAACTGGACAGCATTTGATTATTAAAGTGGACGACTCAACAAATGTTTAATATTGTCTTGAAAACTATCACGTTGTAGTCAGCTGGGCAGCAGCCCGTGGTATTGTGTTCAGGACGGGTAGTTCTTGGAGTGAAACTTTACTAATAGAATTTTTGTTTAGTTTTAGGTACACAGAAGGAGAAAAGGGGCATTATTTACAGTAGTTGTTGCTAGACGAGTTTTTTTTTTTACTGTGTACACATGTACATGTTATTCTAAACATCGTATCCTAAATAAATGATTTAATTCGAAATCATAAAAATCATTATTTTGAAGACGTTAATATAAAAATGTTTAAAAAGATCATCATACGAAAGATATTTCGACAGAGAACGGTTATGTTAGCAACATGTTTTTTGGACTAATGAAACACCGCTTATGAAGGCCAAAAAGGGTTAATGAGTTTGTCAGGTTTACGGTGGTGTTGGTGGTGATCTCATAGCCCCAGTCAGTGTTCCAGCAATTGAAGTCACCTGCATACACAGCAGGGCCTGGGGAATCTGACAGTGAGCCTTGTTGTAGTCTGTTTAGTGGTGGATTGTAGACATTTACGATAGTCGTCTCCTGCACTTTAGGGACAGTCCACTCAACCTCGACATTGGGCCGCACTGACCAGCCGGTGACCTGGGTACGTCGTCTCTGATGAAAGTTGCCAGGCTGTTGTTTCAAATATATAAATAATTGCAGTACATTCGTTTTGAAATCCAATACTAACAAATGCTTGTCATAAACTTCGTTTTGATTTTGACGACGGTTATTTTAGACTCGCCTTTTTCCGGCTGTTTATGCATGTCTGCGCTCGGCAAAAGTCTGTGTTATCTGGTTCAAAAGCTGTACCAGTATCAAAACGACTAAGGATTAGTTTAGGGTAAGTAAAAATAAGTAAATATATTTCAAAACATTAATTAATAAACCTCTTATTTGTCAATTAGACATTGTTTAGTTCAGTAGCAAGAACTCCAGATTCCTTATATATAATTGTATCACTGTCAATAGTTTTCTCAGAGCAGACTCAGGGTGTTTCCACTAATGATGGCGATAGAGAGTCGCTCGTAACGCCAAGACAATTCGCGATTGTCTCCGGTGTTCTGCGTTATTAATAGACCAAGGCTGCTGAGGAAGTCGTGCGTGGCAAAACCTATCAGTGCACTCGTCGGGTTAGGGTTAGTTTAATGTTAGTTTAGAGTTAAGGTTATGTTTTATAAGCTGTATCAGCACTATAGTTTAACTAATCAAATAACTTTGTTTACAGAAAAAAGTATCTGCGATGTTTATTTAATGTTATAATATGACTCCTATGTTTTTTTTAATAAATAAGAGAATAGTTTTAATTTAAAATGTAAGTATTTTTTAAAAAGTACATAATTTTAATTTACAAGACTGTTTTTTTATACGCACATTTTTAATCAATGAAATTTACACCATTGATTGTACCTCGCCATTCGGATGGCATTCATTAAACTTCATTGACGATCATCCTCGAGTGGCTCGCGGCCTTCATGAATGGTGACATAATGGTAAAAAGAGGTGTTAGTTGCATCAGATATATATATACATATCATAGTGTGGATAATTAACAAACTGGACTAATAAAGTAGGTATTTTCTACAAACCTCTCCATCACTTCTTGCGGGAGAAAATCTTTGCAAACAAATGCTACGTTTCAATCTGGTGTCATACATGGACGTTCACAACATATATTTCCTGATCTCTTCTCCTTCGTTCTCTCTCCTTTTTCATCACTTCCATCTATTTCACAAAGTTAGACTACATTGTAATCGCATAGTAGACTGTCACTCTCCCCTCTCTCTTACATTCTCATTTTTCCTCTTTCTCCATCTTCACTTCCCCCCTCTCTCTCTCTCTTTCATCGCTCTCTCTGTTCATATTACATTCCTCCCTATCTATCTCATTGTTTAATCACTTCTATCTATTTCACAAAGTCATAATACATTGTGATGTCATAAGATACACTTTCCATCTCCCTCCTTTGTCTTTCCCTCTGTCTCTTCCCTTTCGTCCTCCTCTTTTCTCTCTATCTCCCAATTATTTACTTAATTCAATTCCATTTAGCACTCTTTTCATCATCCGTCCTTATTTCCAAGTATTCGCTCTTTTACTCACGATCTAAAATACATGTAGAACATGAAGTGATCACGGTAACAACATCCAGTTGTAGACTGCACTTGTAGCGGGTTGGGTTTAGGTAAGGGTCGAAGTTTAGGGTTTAAGATTAGGGTTAGGCTTAGGGTGATGATTAAAAGTTAGGGATTGGGTTTAGAGTTAGGGTATGGGTGTTGGATAGAGTAAGTGTCAAGATTTAGGGTAAGGGTTAAGGTTAGGGTTTAGGGTTAGATATTTGTCTAGTAGAACTGAAAGGTTCTGGGCTTTTTAGATAAAACGTTTTCCTGTTTTAATGGGTAATGCTATCCCTTAATGACGTCATCATTTAAGATGCCGTTATTTTGTGACATCATCTAGAGACGTCATCATTTAAGTAGCTATTGTTGTGGTGTCATCCAGTGTGCAGGATTATCTACTATCGTTGTTTTGAAGGATGACACTATCATTTATGTCGTCATCAATTATTGACAGCATCCTCTGCGCACGGAACCACACCAACAAACAAGATAACAAAAACCATTAGTCGGGTATTGATTTACTCCTCTCCAGGAGTTAGGCACAAGGCCAGTTTTTATCTTACTCTCACAAGTAAGATGTGACCCAAGGTCGGGTCGGGAAATTGGGGTTTAAAAATTGCCTGGGCAGCCCCGCTGGCCTTCCTCGGTAGAAGCGCCTCAGGCAGTAAGCAATAAACTTACTCCTCCCCAAAGAGGGGAGGCAAAGCCTGGGAAAGTAGACCTCCCAGAACTGCACAGGCCAGACCCATTGACCGGCGTAAATCAAGACCCGAAAGACAAGACAACACCAGTTTATGGGGTGCAGTATCCATCGGAACAGATACTACACTTTGATCTTAGCCAAAAGGCCAGGAACACAACCACTAGTCGAGTATTGATTTACACCTCTCCAGGAGTTAGGCACAAGGCCAGTGTTTATCTTACTCCCACAAGTGAGATGTGACCCAAGGTCGGGTCGGGAAAGTTGGGTTTAAAAATTGCCTGGGCAGCCCCGTCAGCATTCCCCGGAAGGGGCACCTCAGGCAGTAAGCAATAAACTTACTCCTCCCCAAAGAGGGGAGGCGAAGCCTGGGAGGGTTGACCTCCTAGAACTGCACAGGACAGACCCATAGACCGGCGTAAATCAAGCCCCGAAGGCCAAGACAATCAAAAAGACGACGCCTGCCTCTTAACCGATGACGTCAGTGAAGTAGTGTGATTAAAACAGAGAATAATCTTTTATGTAGCCCAATAGTCTAGATAAAACGTTATACATGATCCCTTATCCAATTGTCCTCTATCTCTCTCTCTCTTTCTCTCTCTCTCTCCTTCTTCTTTTCTCTCTGATTTTATGGAGTACGTCATCATTTTATGACATCATCCACTGTGCTTGGTTAACCTCATCTTTGTTTTGTGTATAACGTCATATTACTGCGTGGGTTATTATAAAAATATACGATGGAAATCGAACTGTGTCTCGCCTAACACGTCATACTGCTTAACCAATCAGAACATTATCGAGCAGCTCAACATTATCCAACGCACATACTAAAAAAATAGATACATTTTCTTTTTGTTCGGTTGTCTATATTCGCTACTACGTTTTTCTTAATGGAGATCGCTCAAGACAAGGCAGGAAGCCCCTTGGTGTAAGGAGCTAAAAATATTACTACTTCAAAGTCAAAAACTAGTCAACAACAACTGTTAGATGGATAGATTCCAACCCAGAAAACAGCAATTCTTCTCGCTTTGTCAGAAACATCGCTCATCGAATTTGAGGACTAAAGTAAAAAATAATCGAAGCTAGTGTTGCTGGTCACTGTTATTCTATCACTCTCCTCGGATTAATGACGTAATTAACATCCAGCCCCCGTGGAGAAGCAGGTAGATGTATGTGTCTTATATTTATCATCTTATTTTTGAACACATGTAAGGGGAATATGTTTCAGAGTTTTTGAGATGAAGATTGATAATTTATATTTGTTTTATTCGGACTACTCCTCCCATCCCGGCGCCACTCTCACTACGTTTCAACCGGTGCAACCTCCGACCCTACTTATCGTTGCCTGGGATTAAATAATTCCTCATCCTATAATAAATATCAACGTGTACATATTTGTATATAAATATATATAAATCCTTCTCATTACAGAAGTTAGCGAATAAAGAACCCACCTCCTTCTACCGATACAATTCCAAGTGATAAGGAGAACAGAGAAAGCAAATAGCAAATCAGACCACCGCATCGTCTGACATAAATTCGAAAGAAATCTAATCTTAATAAAATATCAAAGATGGGTTTATCATTTAGTCATAACTTTGTTTTGGTTTGGTTTACGGCATATCCACCATCTATGGGTTATTTAATGCCGAATATAGGTGCCAAATATAATTCTGTAGGTTAGATAGTTTTATATATTCATAGAACACATTGCTCTTAGAATACATTGTCCTTAGAATACATTGCTCTTAGAATGCATTGCTCTTAGAATACATTGCTCTAAGAATACATTGCTCTTAGAATACATTGCTCTCAGAATGCATCGCTCTCAGAATACATTACTCTTAGAATAAATTGCTCTTAGAATGCATTGCTCTCAGAATGCATCGCACTCAGAATATATTGCTCTTAGAATACATTGCTCTCAGAATACATTGCTCTTAGAATACATTGCACTTAGAGTGCATTGCTCTCAAAATACATTGCTCTCAGAATACATTGCTCTTAGAATACATTGCTCTTAGAATACATTGCTCTTAGAATGCATTGCTCTCAGAATGCATCGCACTCAAAATACATTGCTCTTAGAATACATTGCTCTTAGAATACATTGCTCTTTAAATGCATTGCTCTCAGAATGCATCGCACTCAGAATACATTGCTCTTAGAATACATTGCTCTCAGAATACATTGCTCTTAGAATACATTGCTCTTAGAATACATTGCTCTCAGAATGCATCGCTCTCAGAATACATTGCTCTTAGAATACATTGCTCGCAGAATACATTGCTCTTAGAATACATTGCTCTCATAATACATTGCTCTCATAATTTAGTTCATCCGAAATGATGATAATTTATATATGAAGAATTAAATTACTGACATAATTCTATGATTATATGAGAATATTAGTGAACACACTGGCTAAGCATATCTTTGTCCGTCTACACTAGTGCACACTGTCTACTCATCAGTAGTGAAAGTCATCACATGCCTCTAACGATTTCCACGCTTCGTAATGATAGGAAAAACTAATGAAACATCGCTTAATCAATAAATCGCTCAGGTTTCAAGAAATGAAATTGACTTTAATATTGTTTTTTGTTCAAATGCTGTTTGTATTTTAGTAACTAATCTCGTTGGTATTAGAAAAGTATATTTATCTTGTGATTAAACAAATGTTTACCTGCAGAAGAAGCCGCGCTATTTGACGTTTTATTTTGGAAAGAAAATATCAGTAAGAAAAAAAAAGACAGTAATAAAAAGACGAAACGTCTTCATTTTATATCGGCAATAAATTAACAAAACGAAAAAAAACGGCAAAATAAATATTTATAGGACGTTCGGTGATAAGAAAAATAATAAGAGTTTTACAAATTTTATCGCGGCTTGTTTTATTTTTTGATTTGATACGTGACAACAAATTTCTGTTTTAGACTTCGTCCGTCAGTCACTTGGTCTGTCACGCGTGTTTGAAATAGCATTTTCACGGCAATAACCGAAGCTTGAAAGTATTCATCATACTTGACACGCGTCCAAAATCCTATATCAGAAGCTGTTTTCTGGTTGGTCTGTAACACTTAAGTGTGTAAAACATCTTTATTGATCTGTTAAATTTTAATTTGAAATATAATTTTCCTTGCTATGCCAGGATTAAACTTGAAAAATAAGTGTTGTTAATTCTGTCAGATTTTACTTTTAGATAGCATTTTCGTCGGTCTGTCACGTTTAAATTTTAAATAGTATATTTATTGATGTGCATGTTTAATGTTAAAATAGCATTGTAATTGATCTATCACGCTTAAGTTTAAAAAAAAAACATACTCGTTGTTCTGCGATACTTAAATTGGAAATAGAATGCCCGTTTGTCTGACAGACTTCAACATGCAAAAATGTTTGTCGGTTCGTCAAGTTTTAAACTATATTTTCTTCTGCTTGTTACGGTTTTATTTTACATAACGTATATATCGGTCTATTATTCTTAAAAATGAAATAGGATTTCGATGGTCGGTCACGCTTACATTTAAAAGAAAATAACGTTTGTTTTTATACGCCACGGTTCACTTTTAAACAGAATTGTTGTCGGTCTGTCACGCTTCAATTTTAAATAGTATATTCATTTGGTGTAACATGCTTAAGCTTTAAATAGGATTTTAGCTGATGTGTTACGCTTAAGTTTTAAATAATATCCTCGTCGGTCTGTCATACTTAAGTTTTAAATAGAATGTCAGGTTTAACATTTGAAAAAATAACGTTTCTTAGTTCGCAAGGTTTATTTAGAAATAGCATTTTTATCGATATGTCACACTTTAAATTTTAAATAACATATTCATTACTGTAGAATGTGTAAGTTAGAAATAGGATTTCAGTTGATCTGTCACGTTTAAGCTTGAAAAACCTCTATTAGACTTAAATTATATTTTTTACTCCGTCAGGTTTATGTTTTAATGGCATTTACGTCGGTCTGTCACGTTTAATTTTTAATAGCTTGTTTATTAGTGGATCATGCTTAAACTTCAAATAGAATTTAACTTAGTCGGTCACGCTCAAAAGTGTGAAATATAATTTTTATCGATAATGGCGACGTTTGAATGGGCGCATCTATTGAATATATGGAAGGTGCTTATTTTATTAGTCTTTGTATTTTAAGTTTGTGTTGTTGTTGTTTTTGTTGTTGTTGTTGTAGTTGTTGGTTGAGAATATTTCTTCAGCTGCCAATTCTTTTGAATGATCCTCGTTTTCTTTGTAGTTGGAATTTGTCAGGATGTCATGTTCTCACAACGGTGTAAATAACTTTGCCAATAATAACATCGTTTCTTTTTTGTTTCATTTTTTTGTTTCAAGTTATTTTTTTGTAGTTGTTGTTGCTTCGTTTTGCACGGTATTCTTGGGAATATGCCGGAGGACGCGATCTGAAATGTAATTTCAATATGGATACATACATACATACACACATACATACATATAGATGTGTGTATATATATATATATATATATATATATATATATATATATATATATATATATGTGTGTGTGTGTGTATGTATGTTTAAACTTTTTTATACAGAGTTTCATATAATTACATATCTGATTATGGCTACACGTCTGCATACATATATAGATATCGACAAGCATACTTACCTGCGAGCGTCATACCAACCCAAATACTCGCATATATATATATATATATATATATATATATATATATATATATATATATATATATGTATCTATATATATATGTATATCTATATATATATATATATATTATATATATGTATACAAACATATATACATATATATATATAGAGAGAGGGAGTGAGAGAGAGAGAGAATTCAAAGATGAGAATAAATAGTATATATATTATATCTTTAATCCATTATCTTCTTGCTCTGAACAACTGAAGACGTAATAGATTTTGTATGTTTCCAATTTGTTTTATTAATCTTTTAATTGTCTATATAATTGCTCTACCTCGTATATCGAGCATCAATTCTTTCATGAATACATGATATGCTTATTTTTATTTTTCTCTAATATATATATATATATATATATATATATATGTGTGTGTGTGTGTGTGTGTGTGTGTGTATCATAATATTTTACGTACATTAAGTAAATTATGGACACGTGTGTCTTGCTATCATCCGTCATCAGCCTTCCTAACAGGGACAAGGATCGAACACTCGACACTATTTAGTGTAGTATAATGTTTTACCCCCATACTATAACACCTTGCCGATATATGTACGATTTTTCTCACCATAATATTAAGTTACGTAGTCTTGATTTTGTTTTTACTGGCGATTAGGGCAGCGCTGTATTTTGGTGATTTTCCACTTCATAATCAGTAAAGAATATTGCATTAGGTCGCCCTTAATATAACGTGTCATTATTTTATATATATATATATATATATATATATATATATATATATATATATATATATATAAATAACAGCCAATTTAAAATGCTTATCATTGATATTTTTCTTATTTCCAGCAGCTGCCAGATAGTAGCAAAGTGGTTAGAAGCACAGGAATAAATCACCGAGGCAATGCGACAGTGGCTGAAGCTTGCCAGACAATATGGTACCTATCAGGTTATGAATTGTTTTTCATCCCTGTTGTCCAAGATGAATAGACTATTCGTTGGTGCACCAGTAAAGATGTGGCAGCAATAGGGATCATTACCATTCACTAGAAACAAAAAGATTTGATTTAGCGATCTGGTATAGAAAACGTGTGTTTAAGCACCAACATTACAAATATGCACGATGACTGGAAATGAATCTAGCGAAAAGATTTACCGATATTTCTTTTCATTCTTCTTAAGTCCCACTTCTACTTAGAGATCAACCTGCTTGATTCCAGTTCTAAACAAACCGGAAAACAGTAAGTGTTAACATTTTTAGAAAGGGTTCGGAGGCTTTTACTAACCTACTTTTTTCTTAAATGTTGCTTCCTCCTAACAACTTTTAACCAATAATAGCTCTGTGTTCCTAGTATGTGGCTGTATAAGTGTTATGTCATAAATAGTGGTAATTCTGAAATAAACTTAAAATCTAACAAGCCTATCTTCCCCTAGCATTGCACTGAGGTGGAAAACTCATTGAAACGTATATTACAATTTCTGTTGATAATGTTTTATGCCAGAATCGTGTCCTATCGCATCCGATGCAGCTCAAGTGAGATGTAATTATCGAAATATCAGCGACCATACTGAATCCAGCGCTGCAAAACAATATCAGCTTTTAAAAAGTGTTCCATTTTTTTTTTTACGAAAAGATTTGACAATCTATTAAAATGTGTGCCACATATACGGGGGTTGTTTCACAGACGATGAAGAAAATATATTTTTTTATAATAATATGATAATAATGACCGCATCTAGTTGTGGACCGTAACTGCATAACTATCAGGCATCGGCTAATATTAATCTTTAATTACGTAATATACATAAAAGGCCTCTTGTAAATTTGGTAAAATTTGAATACGTTTAAAAACTATGTTTCGTTTTGTTTACCTTTGTGGCATGGTTTCCAGGCCTGTTACAGGTATTGCCTTGAACTGGACAGAAAAGAAACTCACCAAAAAGTCATATTCAGAATATAAGTTCGTTTTAAAGCACTAGACTAATTATTTTAATCTGTAAAAGAGATTATATAACCAACTGCAAATAACAAAAGCAATATCACAGGTTGATAAAGTCAGAGCAGAGTTATCTTTACTTGGCGGAGTGTGCACTTTTTTACATTTTAATTTCTGCATGTCGGTACAGTCGTGGAAATAGGAAGCAGTGAGGGAATTCCAAAAGCAAGCAGCCCGAGGAAAGAAGCTATAAGAGTATAACATTTTTAGACATCGAAATATCTCTACAATGAATGGGTGGGATTTTGCTGATAGTCATGTGGGTCGGATGTACTTAAGTTGGAGTCTTCAAGTGCAGTAATGAAATTGGAGTACATTCCGTGGAAGTAATTATAAAACAAGCACATGCATTAATAACTGCGGAGATGTGACAGTAGCTTGAGGTTGGCAGACTGTGTGGCACCTATTAGATTAGAAATTATTTGTTGCACCCTGTGCAAGGTGAAGAGTCTAGTAGTTGGTGCACCAGTCAAGATGTGGCATCAATCATACATGAATGGGCAAATGGTGGTTTTGTAGCGATAAAGGATTATTGACAGATGATAAAGGTGTCTAGCTCGGTAGAAGGAGATTACCTTCTTTGCCGCAGACTTGGCAGATTATTAGTTCTTGATATATGTGTTTGTTCTACACAGTTGTAAATAATGATGTTCATCACATGTTACTATGAAACAAAACTTCCTCAGTCAGCCAAATCGAACCCCTCGGGAAGAAGACAAGAATATAGCCGTGTACCATACGGCCAGATAATTGCCACCTTCCTACTGACATGAGAATCTCCCTCCCATTCTGAGGAACTCGCTTCCGGTTCAGAAGCACCTTAGCTCCACTGGAAAACACTCAACCGCCTGAGAATGGGGATGGGGCGATCAAACGTTTCTATGAGTGTATAGGGCTACAAAACAGAACTAACCATCTGTGAAAGTGGAGAGGGAGATCATACAATGCAACATTGCCTTGTCTGCCGTCCACTGCCCAACCGGTGCAGCTTGAATAATGTTGCGGAGTACAAAACTAATGTAAAGGACTGCATAGCAAAGTGGGAAACTGTCGTATGACCACATAACAGTTGAAGGCACGCATAGAACTAAACCAAACGAAAGTTTTAAAAAATATATCTAATAAAGTAATTAAAATCTAAAAAACTTTTCACGAAATGTTTGAATTAAAAAATAAGGTCACTAAGACAATCGAACAAATAATATATGTTTTATTACTGCGACTCTTCCTGATTTAATTATTTTTGTAATTGAGGCAAAAACAATTATACATTTGTAATCAGCTGGGTCTGGGTATTGCGACCTTGCAACCGAAATCGGTTAAAACTAGGCGACAAGCCAGTCGTCGAAATAATGAGCTGAATAGGTGAAATACACCTGCTTTGGATTAAATTAGATCATTCCGACTACTGTTCTCATCTGGGATGTTATTCTCACAACGTTTTAGCCGATATATACTATGGCCTTCTTCAGGTGAATTTTGTCGAACTCGGGAATCTTTCTGTCGAACTGGGGAATCAATACTGAATTTCTAACGGAACGCTTTAGTTAGTTCACGTGGGTAGAATGATCTCTGTCCGTCAGCCATGACTGTGTAGACGTCTTGAGCAATTCGAAAATTGTATTATTATTATCGGCCGCCCCGATGATTGAACCTTAACGCTCTAGAAGACTGTCACTTCGACCTCATTATAACGCAGAACTTATATCTATGCACCTCATGACCTTGCTGACAATTCTAGTATGGATTTTAGGATCATTAAAAGTCTTTGTCTTTGATGCGTAGTCTTTTTATTATTACTATTTATTACTGCATATAACTCTCTCTCACTCTCTCTCTCTCCACACACACACACACACATACACACACACACACACACACACACACACACACACACACATATATATATATATATATATATATATATATATTCTAGGCTGACTCTGTAGATCGGGTTCGTGCCTCTCGACCGTCTGAAATTGTTACTTTCCTGCACTGATGAGAGCAATAAGCTTGACACGCTGGTGTCTGTAGGTATTAATAATTTCATATTTATTTATAAATATTATACTAAGCCCCTTTAAGAAATTAAAGTTGAGCACTCTCGGGGATGCTAAAAATAGACCGTCAAAAAGCTCTAATGCAAAGTTCCGAATACGTTCGTTGAAAACTCTCTCGACTAGTCTTCTATCTGTGCCCGCTTCCAGGTACATATAGATCTTAATTTCCCTTAATTACGTGACAGTTTCCGTTGGCCGAGTTGATATGGCGACTGCTTGCAGATGTTAGGCTGACTCTGTAGATCGGGTTCGTGCCTCTCGACCGTCTGGAATTGTTACTTTCCTTCACTGATGAGAGCTATAAGCTTGAAACGCTAGCGTCTGTAGGTATTAATAATTTAATATTTATTCATAAATATTATATATATATATATATATATATATATATATATATATATATATATATATATTATTCGACAACAATCACCTGAAGAAGGTTGGGGGTTATATCGGCCGAAACGTTGTAAGAATAGCAAGCAAGATTAGAACAGTAGTCTGAATTATCCAAATAACACAAATTATCAATCTTCATCTTAAAGATTTCGCCTGCTCATATCAAATCCCACACACAATGAAATAATAAGTTTTATAACACATTACTTGAAACATAAAATATCTATTAATAATTGAGATCAGGTCTGTCTGAAGCCGAGAGTAAATTATTAGTTTTAATCGCTGTCTGTTCATATCTACTAATCAGCTCCTATATATAATCATTCTAACACTTCCCCAAACATCACACGTCTTCCAAATCTATATAATCAATTTGTTTTAACGCTTTTAATAAACTAATATTCACAAATATACACCGATGCTATCTACTTATCAACTCCTATATATACTCATTCTAAAACGTCCTCAAACAGCACACGTCTTTCAAAATTACATAAATAATTTGTTTTAAAGCTTCTAAGTTAATTACGCAAATATACACTGACGATTGTTTTTTTCAGATTTCTAGATGTATTTTTTTTAAATTCCTCGATAATAATAATCTAAATAAGAAGTTTAAATAGAATTAATTAAATACATTGTTTTTTAATCTATATATTTGAGTTACGTAATTAAATTAGATTGTAATGAGATATGATGGAACAGCCGGCGTCTATTCCAACATATTGTTATCCGGCCTCTTATTATTAAGTATAACGTTCTATTTCGAACACACTAAACTTTTATTTCAAGGAATAGATAGAGAAAGATTGAGAGAAAAAGAGAAACAGCAAAAGAGAGAAAGAGGGAGAAAGAAAGAGAGAGAATGAGAAACGATAGAGAAACGAGAGAGAAACAAGAGAAAAAGATAAACGTAGACAGGGGCACGTAATTTGATTAATATGATTGAACAGCCGGCGTCCACCCAAAACTTTGGTCACCCGCCATCTGATCATAAAGTATAACGTTCGATTTCGAACGCACATAATGCTATATTTCAGGAAAGAGATATATAGAGAAAAAGAGAGAGAGAAAGACAGATATAAAAAGAGAGAGGAAAGGGGAGACAGAAAGAGAGAAAGACAAAAAGAAAAAGAGATGGGCACAAGACAGGGGCGCGTTATTTGATTAATAACACGTAAACAACACATTTTCTGAGAGTTATCGGACGAGTCGCTCAAAAATGATATATTTGATTTTTTTATATAAACGTTTTTGGTTTCTTTGTTTTTTTTAAATCTATTATGTTTAAAAGCACACCTTTATTGAATCACATTGTTTAATTTTTAAAATAATTGATTGAAAATTACTATTTAAAAAATAAATAAACACATTTTACTGAGCAATAAAATGATTGAATTTAGAATCGTTTTCACTGTATTTTTTTCATAATTTTTGATTTTATTTTAGGTACACCTTTTTTCGATTTGAAATATTATTATCTTTTTACGACCTTAAGTGAGTTTAGAATATTTTGTTTGATATTTTCCGCCGTAAAGAGTAAATTTACTTTTTAAACTATGTCTTTATTATTCCGTGTTTTATTTATTAAAATAAAGGATGGGGTGATTTTCTTTCTTTTGTTTGTAAAAGAAGCAAACACATTTTACTGAGTAATTAAATTAAAAAAACAACTAGGAACAATATGCGACCGGAAAGAGCATATATTTGCGAGTATATTTAATAACGTAATGACCATTAAATTCTAACGAATGTTTACAGGTGTTTTCATTAAAATATAAAAGTCATTAAAAAAGTTAATATATATTTTTAAATCACTTTGTTAAGTTGGGTACATTTATATTCACATTCTACAGGAAAAAGGTACCGTGTTGCTAGGGAATGAACAAGCATTCTTCAGGCATTATAGTAACGTACGCGTACGTTTGCAAATACAGAAAAAAAACACAGACGTGAGTTAAATTCATGTCGGTTGTTTCACCGATTGCCTTCGCAAACGAGAGCACGATAAAAATACAGAAACAAACAAGTGCTACATCTCCCAACATAGTTGGAGGTATATCATTGTTGGTCAAAAAAAGAAGTAGAGTGGAACACACAATGGGTCCACTTACAATTGACACATTAAATTTGCTTGGTAGAATCGGATGAGGGACCCGAAAATAAGGTTGACTTCACTTCAGAAAGGACCAGCAGAAAGAAACAGAAAATCAGGAGAATCTCCCGTATCTTGTGAGAGATAAGCTCAACCCTTTTTCAATCCTTGGTCCTTTTTCTCAATGCAGCACAACTCTGAATATTAAAAAAAGAATATCATTAAAGGGCATCTTTCAAGCAAAAAACTAGGGCCCTAAAGATGCCCTTAACAAGTACTTTAGTATAACGTGTTGAAAGCTACACAACAAAACAATCACCACTGAGCAGAAATGTGTTATCCAGCATGTTGCGAATCTCCTCCGAGTATGTTCATGAATTGATTGTTGAACATCCTGTGCACATTGAGTGACGCGAGCCTGCTGTCAGTCTGTCACGCTTATGTTTTAAATAGCATTTCGTCGGTTAGTCTGTCACGCTTATGTTTTAAATAGCATTTCGTCGGTCAATCTGTCACGCTTATGTTTTAAATAGCATTTCGTTGGTCAGTCTGTCACGCTTATGTTTTAAATAGCATTTCGTCGGTCAGTCTGTCACGCTTATGTTTTAAATAGCATTTCGTCCGTCAGTCTATCACGTTTATGTTTTAAATAGTATTTCGTCGGTCAGTCTGTCACGCTTATGTTTTAAATAGCATTTCGTCGGTCAGTCTGTCACGCTTATGCTTTAAATAGCATTTCGTCGGTCAGTCTGTCACGCTTATGTTTTAAATAGCATTTCGTCGGTCAGTCTGTCACGCTTATGTTTTAAATAACATTTCGTCGGTCAGTCTGTCACGCTTATGCTTTAAATAGCATTTCGTCGGTATGTCTGTCACGCTTATGTTTAAAATAGCATTTCGTCGGTTAGTCTGTCAAGATTAAGATTGAAATACTATATAAGAATGCGTCTGCATATCCTAACAATAGACTATGCAATAGGCTATATGTGTATATTGGATAATCCTAGTCTGAATAAAGATTAGATCCTGCTTCAAACTGTTTCCAACTTACAAAACCTTTATTGTTTTATTCAGTAAATTCTCAAATCATGCAGTCGATATATCAAAAACACTTCGCGCACTCACTATCGCTTCAGTATTTAATTTTCATCTCTACTTGAAATGATTGAAACTAAACGATTAAACACGTAGCCTGTTGTTTGAACGCAAACGTTTGAGCGACATGTTTAGGGTCAGAGGTGATCTCAGAACGGAAGTCGACGAACCATGTGACTTGCACAGGGAGAGTATCTGTTCTTATTTTACGATACCTCAAACAGGTAAGACAATGGTTTCTGTTACTCTTCTTTTTAATAAACCTTTATTAAAAACTCAACAACAGTATCCGAGTGGTCGTATGTATGAATAAGTATTAATTAATAATTAAAGTCAAAATGATATATATTTTAATTTAAATGTAAAAAGAATTTCAGAGAAAAATAAATTTAATACGTTTTTCGAGATGCTCCAGGCTGCTTTACTCCAGCATCCCTCTGCTTCTAAAAGTCGAAAAAAAAGATACACACTTAGGAAATCTACATGAGATTACAAGAAATGGCACCTACCCCTAATCCTCACTTTAACCCTAACCCTAACCTTAACCCTAACCCTAACCCTAACCCTAACCTAGACGATAAAAGAGTCCACATCATAAAAATTCAAAGACGGAGGAAATGTACAGGTTTCGTTAAATTGTTTAGCGTAGAATATTCGTGATCAGCGTAACTTTTATGAATTCAGCAGACATTTGAAGTTCCACCGTAAAAAGTGTGTGGTTATCATTTGTTTGATACCATCGAAACGAGTATATTCAGCAAATAAACACGCGTTATAAAAAAAACACGTATATATATATATATATATATATATATATATATATATATATATATATATATATATATATATATATATATATATATATATATATATATATATATCTTTGGATAGATTATGCAAATATTTTTTTATATATTTAAGGAGTTGGATACTCGGTACATATTAAGGGCAAATGTAGAAATAACAACATCGGTAAACAAACATGTGCCCTTTTACTTAAATGTACAGAAAAATCATGTTTATTTGCAAAGATTTACTCTGAAATATGCTTGGCTATGTAATTATAGTTATAAGTACTAAAACACACAAAAACTCACAGATACCCGCACCCACCGACGCACACACATACACACACACACACGCACGCACACACATATATATATATATATATATATATATATATATATATATAATCAAATATCAAACTTAAAGTAAACTTTTAGTAGATAGAACCTATACGAAATGGTTTCAGCTCAATATACGAGATAGAGCAATTAAAAAGATAGATGAAAGAAGAGTGAAAAACATGTACGAATGTCCAGATTTATTTCAAACTTCACTTGTTCAATGCGAGGTATATTCTGTAATAAAATCATGTTTATTATTATTTCCTAACGCCAAGGCTTTTCAAAATCGAAATCTTATCATCAGAGGAATATACAGATAGATAAGTTGGGAGTGAAAAGGCCACTCACATAGGATTTAGTTCCTACCAACAATAACCTTATCACAAGAACCCTACCAGCTCCCTCCCTTTTCCTTTCCAGCAGCAACCATGGCCCATTCCACTAACCCTCCCACCTTATTCCCTTTATGCTTCACTTTCCCTTTCTCCAGCCCACTTCCTTATTTTGGCCTCGTCTTTAACTAAAGGACTTTTTCTTAGAATTGCTTAAATATTTAACTACCAAAGTCATTTGTATACAACTCAGCTCCGGTCTAGGAAGTATTTTTAAAATGGCCCGATTTCTCATATTAATTCCGATTGAGTATGCTCCACCTACGATCTGGACTCAACATCTCACTATTGGAGTTACTTCATTTTTGAACGCTTTTCCATGCTGCCTATACGAAAAACTTTTCTTCTCGATCTAAATTATCCTCTCATTGGACACCTTATCAACGGACAATTACCAACTGGACAAACCCCATATCTTTTTTACACGAACTTTTTTTCACTCTCCATTTCTTAATATTTTTTCAAATGTTGAGTTTTGGCTTTTCCATTGCCAACTTATCTATCTATATAATTCCTCTGGTGATAAGATTTCGATCTTTGATAAGCTTTAGCTTAAGGAAAGAATAATAAACATAATTTTATTACAGAATATACCTTGAATTGAACAATTGAAGTTTGAAATAATCTGGACATTCGTACATGTTTATCCCTCTTCTTTCATCTATCTTCATAATTGCTCTATCTCGTATATTGAGCTTAAACAATTTCACTATAGGTTATATCTACTAAAAGATTACTTTTAGTTTCATACTTCATTCAATATTATATAAATATATATAGATATATAATATATATATTATAATATATATATATATTTATATTATATATAATATATACATGTATATTGATATATATATATATATATATTATATAATATATACATGTTTATATATATTATACGTATTATATATTGTATATATATATATATTTATATATATATATATATATATATATATAAATATTATTAGATAAGTGCTCAGAACAAAAATGGAATGAAGTGCAATGTTTATTAAATCATAAATTATTCAAAAACACTTTTATAGATATTCATACAATTATTTTACGATTTGACCAATCGCTAATTTAATAAATATTGCATTACATCTAATATTTATTCTAAAATTATCTAGTTATACTATTGCTCTACCTAGTATATCGATAATTGACTATTCAAGATAAGATATTCAAAAAGTTACTGAGCTCAACATGTATACATATATATATATATATATATATATATATATTTATTTATTTATTTTGGTACAGAAAATTAGTACAACATTCGTACCGTCGGTTTCAAGCAGGGAAAGACTTAGCCATCCGGCTCTCTTCAGCTTCTGTTGTCATCTGTTTTTGAAATGTGAAGTCACGTGACACTCTCGCTAGGACGGGTTATTTGCTCAGCGTGTTGTGTATGGAAAAGGAAAGCAATTGAGAGAAAACAATCCTTCTCTCCAGCCATAAACTGATTCCCCTATGTGACGCTGAAAAATACCACATTTAAAGGGGCATCATTGATCTGGATGCAGCCTGTTTGAATATTTGCGATGAAATCATTAAGGGATGTATCCACAAGAGACAAGCACTACTCATAAACTGGACTGACCGATTCACATAAGCCTAGCTACTCCCCCTCTGCTTCCAACAATTACTAATATAAATAAATTTTAAAAATACGAACAAACACCTTTTCAACCCATATCCACATGAATTTTCAAGAGCAAAAACTTTCACAAAAATATTCCTCCAGTCATTATGAGGATAGCATCCCCATTTCACAATTTATTTCTCGGTCATTAGACTAATCTCACAAACAAACCCAATTAAGCGACTTCAAACCATTTAAAATTCCAACAGAGTTACCTCCCTTAGACCGAGCGTTTCCTTTATTCAAATTCCTTCGGGTTGTTTAAAAGAATTTAAACACGAAATTAAGTAACGGTTTTCCCTTTAATTTTTTCTATCTTCCTTTTCTATCTCCCTTTAGAACACATATCATGAAACCCCAATACAGTAACGGGCAAATATTCAAATTCATAAAATTGATTCTTTTGTTATCTTTTTATATTATATTATTTTTTTATATTTTTATATTACATTATTTTTAATTCTTTTCTTTTTTATATTCCTATATCTCTTCAAATCTCCTCCGGTTTTAAATCTCAACCGTTTCCTTACACTAAATTTAAATTCGAACAAACATACACAACACGCTGAGCAAATAACGCGTCCCAACGAGAGTGTCACGTGACTTCACATTTCCAAAACAGATGACAACAGAAGATGAAGAATGACGGATGGCTAAGTCTTTTCGTGCTTGAAACCGAAGGTACGAATGTTGTACCATTTTTTCTGTACCAAAATAAATAAATATTATGCTCTTAATTTTTAACTTTAATTCTTAATTAATCGAGCACTCTGCTGGGATTTGTCCTACTATATTACAAAGAAGTTATATATATATATATATATATATATATATATATATATATATATATATATATATATATATATATATCGTTTAATGTGACAGACAACTAATGTATGGATTTGTTTGTGAAAATCTTTTTCATTAGCCGAATCAGCATCTTTGTTTCGGTGGGGAATTGGCTGATGAAACTGCCATAATCGTTACTATTTATATTAGAAGCTTAAAAACATCAATACAAAACAAAAAAATCAAGCATTAACGGAATCAACTTTAATACTAACGATATCATTCTAAAGTGTTTAGAATGCAAACTTTAGTTCCATATTAATAGTCTAATTTTGGCCAACACTATCTATTAATATCAACTATGTGGTATTTAGCTGATTCCCCGGAATATGGACACGGATGGGCTCGAAAGCCAAAACAAAGATTCTGATTCGCCTAAGGGAAATAGTCATCACAAAGATATCCAGACATAAGTTGCCTTTTTTATTATACGATATTTGTCTAACAGATGAAATTTTTCCTAAATATATATTGTCTTTTGTTGTTTATTTACCGATATAACCGGCGAAAACATTTGTATCGGCAAAACATCAGTATTATTCAGAATTAAGCTTTAATATTAAACACACATGCATATATTTGTTTATCGTTCCTTCTCTCTCCCTCGCTGTCTCTCTCTCTCTTTATCTCTCTCTCTCTCTCTTAATATATATATATATATATGTATATATATATATATATATATATATATATATATATATATATATATATAATAAACAAATATATACATGTGTGTTAATATTGCATTTTATTTCAATATTAAAGCACATGTACACACACATATATACAGGGTGATTCATAAATCACTTAGCTATTTTTTTTTTAATTCTAAAGTTGAAAAATACGGTAATACAAAACAGAAAGTTTATTCAACAAACTCATTGATGGCAGTTTAAAATTACAGCAAATTTTCAAAATTTCCACCTTCGTTCTGCATGCATAGCTCCATTCTTTTTTTGCAAGGAATTTACGACTCTTTGTAGCATATTTGATTGAATATGAAATAAATATATATCGAAACACATATATAAACGAACAAATTTAAAATAACAAAAAGCAGTAATTAGAGAGTAAGATAACAATTATCAAAAGTTCATAGTATGTTTGTGCTTCATATGGTAATCATTTTAAATAGCTAAGTGAAGTGACTTATGAATCACCCTGTATATATATATATATATATATATATATATATATATATATATATATATATATATATATATATATACAAATATATACATGTGTTTTTATATTGAAATTAATTTCTGAATGTCAGGTATAATACTGATTTTTTTCTGATACTATTGTTTTCGCTGGTAATATCGCTAAATAAACAAGCTATATCGTTCGCAGGGCTGTGAATAAATAAAGAATACCGCAAAGAATATGAGTATGGCTTTAGATACAAACATAAACCAGTGGGTATTGATGTCAATGATTTACTAAAATCAAATCAGTAGTCTGTGGAAACTCGGTATATAAATAGAATCATCTTGCCTGAACAGAGGTTCCTTGGCAAGCAAAATCAAAATGCAAAGTTGATAGACAAATGGATGAATTAGAATGATATAATTTAAATATAATTAAAATATAAAATATAAGTATACAGAGAAAAGAATAGAAAATAAAGAATGAAAATTTATAAGAAGACGAAAAGAGAAAATGAAAGAAAGAAATATGATTGACATAACAGTCAAGTAAAGTAAAAGAAAGAGGAACATATAATATCAGCAACGACGGAAGAGAAAGACAAATACAAGAAGAAATAAAAGAGAAGAAAGAGAAAAAAGAAAAAGAAAAGAAAAGAAAAGGAAAAAGAAAATGGTAAAAGAAGAAAAGAAAAATATAGAAAATGAGTTAAGATCAATTATAAATAAAACCAAAAGCGAATATTATTTATTTTGTTAAAAAATAAATAAAAGTATCTAAATATTATAAAAATTTAAAACTAATTAACAATGATACTAAATACAATTTTTAATATACTTTTCACAAATAAAAATACATATATAATTATTTTTCAATGAAACTGTATTATAATTTTTTAATAATTGAGCTTATTTTCTGAGTGTTATTGCCTTAAAATGCTTTTAAATTTAGAAATATCATTATTTAAAAAAATACATTAATTGAATTTAGTAAATAATAAGACAATCAGATGTATATCTATTACACACATTTTAAGATATGATATATGAAAAAATCGAAACATTAAGTTGTCGAATTATGTAGTTTAGCTATACATCAAAGAACAAAAACTTAAAGGGTAAAAAGAAGAAAACGTAAATGGAGACGAACGGTGATGAAATAAAAATTGTAACTTATGAAAGAGAAAGTTGTTTAATGGAAGTTATATTTAAGTAAAAATTCTTCTTCTTCTTCTTATTATTATTATTAGTAGTAGTAGTAGTAGAAGTAGTAGTAGTAGTATTATAAGTAAACGAATAATAATTATAATTAAATGAAATAAATAATAATAATAATTATAATGATACTACTACTACTAGTAATAATAATAGTAATTAAATGAAATAATAATGAAAATAATGTTAATAATTATGATAATAATTAAATGTAAAATAATAATAAATATATATTTTTAAAAAAGACGCTTCTGTGAAAATGATTATTAATTCCCACGCGAATTACTGTATACAACCAAGTGGTTTAGCGACGTATGAACGAACGAACGTTGATTACAATAACCAATATATATATATATATATATATATATATATATATATATATATATATATATATATATATATATATATATATATATATATATAAAGACTCTTTTAGTGAAAATTATTAATTCTCACGTGGATTCCCATATAAAACCAAGTTATTTGGCGACGTGTGGACGAACGAACGAACGTCGATTATAATAACGATAAAAAATAGCAAAATAACAATGAAAGCCCCTTTCAGTGAAGATGATTATTAATTCCAACGCGGATTTCTGAATGAAAATAATTCATTATAAAGTTATTTGGCGACTTGTTGTTCATAGTGGATCGCTCACTATTGAAATTGTTGCAGGTGGTAAGTTATTTGATTTAATTTCAAGGCGTCTTCGTATATTAAAAAAATAGAAAGTAATAATAGTTGTAGTAGTGATAATGAAATCATAATTCTAGTGATGATTATAATTATAATAATAACAATTATCCCAGCCGCGGATCAACTGGTATAGGGGTTTGAGAATCTCCAGCAAGCCATAGCGAACGCAATATAACAAAGGATAGTAAATACCTAATGGAATGCAAAGACAGTTGTAAATTATAGTTGATATCTGGCATGGTTTAATTGCATTTCATGGGCAGGATATGGTCGTCAGCTTTGGATAGCAACACTCCTAGAGATGGTATCTCAATAAAAAATACTAGGGAAGGGAAACCTTGCACTAACCATTCCTCATATTATTTTAATTAGAGTATTCAAAATTATCAAACGTATGTGGCTCCAGAATGTCAAGTGCAGGCCCCACGCCCGGCGGGGGAACAAGCAACGCTTCCCAAGTCGTCATCCAGCGAACTAAAACTATATTGACTAAAGCCTTCAATAGAATTGTAATAAAATGTTACTTGAAGAGTGATCCTCCTAAGAAACGATAAAGACGGCGAATGCACCGAAGCTGGAATCAGCTAAGCGTGTCTTAACTATCAGAAAAAATGCCTTGCAAAACAAGCCCGGGTGATTACAACAAATGAACGTTTTGTCTGCTATTCAAATTGAAGAACTAAAAAGAGAAAATGAGAGCGAAAGCTTCGACGAGCTTGTCGAGATAAATAAACTTGATGTAATTGAAGAAAAGTCTGAAGTAGAAGCAACAACAAACTCTGAGAGCGAAAATATTGTAACTAATAGTAATCAGGCTGTCTTCACAAATTAAATCGTAAAACATGAGAGAATATTGGATGACAGAAGAAGATATTGATATTTTCAGATTGTTAGACGAGAAGCATAAGGTTGGCAATTTAAAACAGCCGTCAAACCTGAGAGTTGTCAATAGGAAAAGACTTAAATCTATCACGACCAAGGTAAGTTATGTCTTGTCATGTATATCAGTAAATAATCTTGATTAGGTATATTTAAGTTATTAAAGCTGCTGCATACTGTATCAAATCTACTCGGAGTTCAAAAACGGAAAGAATATGTAAAAGCAATAGCCCTGGTGGAGGAAACGTTTAAATGATCAGATAAAACAACTTAGCAAGGAATTACAAGCTGTTAGAAATGGCAAACTCAAAAGTAAGAACGCTTGTGAAAAACTAATCTGTAAGTTTTACATACACCGAATAGGTTTCAAGTGTGTAATGTAATAACTGAAACAGCTAGTCGTAGCTAAAACTGGAAAGTTAAACGTTACCGCGACAGAAGTGTGTAGTATCGACAAAACAGACTGTTTGAGAAAAACTAGAAACTAATTTTTGAATAACTAGAAGGTATTGAAAGAAGGAATCACTTTATACCTAATGCTGACCAATCTAGTGCATTCTCAAAAGGTGTTTGGTAAAAGGAAGTAAAGCATCAAGATAGTGCAGAATGGATCAAGGATATTAAAAGGATGGTGTCGTCTAGAGTAGAACGACAAACGAATACAACAGTAACCGTTGAGATGCTAGAAGAGAGGGTAAAAAAGTTTTCAAATTTGAAAGCACCTTGACCTGACGGTGTCCATGTATACTGGTTTAAAAACCTGCCGGCTCTTCACCAACGTCTTGCAGAAATGATAAATGTGTGACGACATGCAGGTTCCTTAAATGGCTGAGAAAGGACATCACAGGCTTGATCATAAATGATAAGACAAAAGGGGGAGAAGTGACAAACTTTAGACTAATCACTTGTCTTGCAGTTATGTGGAAACTTTTCACTAACATATTGTCTGAAAGTATTATGTTTATTTGGACCAAAACAATTTGCTGCCTGTAGAACAGAAAGTCAGCCGAAAATGATCACATGGCACCAACGTTCAGATTCTGATCAGACAAATGATCCTGAGAAACTGCAAACGAAGAACTACTAAACTTCCCATGCGGTGGCGGATTATGAGAAGGCATTTGACATGGTCCTTCATTCATCGATACACAACTGCTGGGAGATCTTTGGAATAGGCTCCACTATAAAGAATAGCATGGACAATTGTGAAATCAATTTAACTTCAGGAGATGTTGACAATCTGAAGAGATTTTTTCTTGTTTTTGTCATCAGTTTGATCCCAATGACACTTCTCTTACGTAATGTGAAGGAAGGATATTGACTTCGGAAAGGACTTCCTACGGTCAACTTAAGGCTTTTGGAAAGAATGAAATCCAAACTGATACCCTAATAAATACTGTTAAATTATTTAGTTGCGACATACGAATGGGATTTGGCATGAATAAATGTGACATAATTGTTATAAAAAGACGTAAACTTGTCCACTCAGATGGCCTTGAACTCCCAACAACGAATCTGATAAAGAATGTAGACAGTCAGAGGAGCGAAAATTCTTAGAAATTCTGAAGATGGATAGGATTAAAAATATGGAAATGAAAAACAAGGTCACAGCTTAGTACAACAGAAGAGTAATGATTATTCTTAAATCACATCTCCAAAGTCACAATACAATCAATGCTATCAATGTTAGAGCGGTAGCTATCATTAGATATACTGTCGGTATTATTGACGGGAATGTGGATGAACTAAAATGTTTGGATACAATAACACGGAAAATATTTACAGTTTATGTCGCTTTTGCAAAGAAAAGGAGATGCAGATCGATTGTATCTACTTAGAAATGAGGGTGGCCGAGGTTAACTTTGTGGTGAAGATGTTGCGAATATAGAATAAGGTTGTCTATATATATTCTTCTGAAAGTAATGAGTTTCTTCTTTGTGAAGTGAAAAGAAAGGAAATACTAAGAACTGGGGTGTAAAAGAATCAAAGGTTACAAGAGAGAGTGTTAAAATTATTCCGAAATTAACTACACAGTGCATTCTTAACGAATACTGTATTTAGAGATAATGACAGTTGAAATTGGTTGGTCAGGGTTGATCTCAAAAGACTTACTGAAAGCCCCTTAATGGCAGCCCAGGAACAAGCCACTCGTACTATATCCACCAAACATTACGTTGAAAATCTGCAGAATCACCGATATGTATTGAAAGGGGAGAAACATTAGCACATATTGTATCTGAATGCCATATGCTTAAACAACATCAGTATAAAAAATAGTAACACGAACAAGTGTATCAGGTACTACACCGGAATATATGTAAACTTTATGAATTGGATCACAATGAGAAGCGATATCAGCATGATACAGGAGAACGACAATGTGAAACTTCTTTGGGGCATACACATACAGACGGATACGGTTCTTGAACATTAAAAACCTGACTTTATCGTTCTAAAAAAAAAACAAGAGAACTCGCTTAATCATTGATATAGTCTGCCTCTTCGATATCAAAGTGCAGGAGAAAAAACACAAAAAAAAAGAAAGAAATATTAATATCTTAAAGGGGGATTAGTTAGACTATGGAAATGTAAAGGAGTCAATGTGATTCTCATTGTAATTTGAACGCTTGGACCATAACGAAAAGCCACCATAAATGGCTTAAACTTATTGACAAGACAATTTCTTTTCCAGTTCTGCAGAAGGTTTTTCCAGGAATGGAAAAAGTAATAAGGTACAGCTTCAATGTACAAGGTTAAACGAATTTACTTGCTTTTCAGAAAAGGAAACTCCAACTAAAACATCAAAAAGTTTAGACTACTATAACATAATAATAATAATAATAATAATAATAATAATAATAATAATAATAATAATAATAATAATAATAATAATAATAATAATAATAATAATAATAGGGTAAACTGGAGACAACAGAGAAAATAGAACTCCCCACCCAAGAGGAAATGAGGGCGCTAGATGAACAGGATAGTTACAAATATCTTGGAGTTCTGGAGGCAGACGCCATCAAATCTACGGAAATGAAAGAGAAGATTGGAAAAGAATATTTACGAAGGACAAGAAAACTCCTAGAAACGAAATTATATAGCAGGAATCTAGTAAAAGGAATAAACACCTGGGCAGTAGCACTAATAAGATACTCTAGACCATTCATAGGCTGGACCAAAGAGGAACTCAGGCACCTGGACCAGAGGACCAGAAAATTAATGACCATGCACAATGCACTACACCCAAAAGACGATACGGACATACTCTACATGAAAAGAAACGAAGGGGGAAGAGGACTGGTAAATATAGAAGATTGTGTGGAAGACTCAAAAAAAGAGCTGGAAAAATACATAACTCAACACAGGGAAATCCTTATCACCGCAGCAAGAGACACCAATCCAACGAACAACTCGGGAAGCACCGAAACCAGAAACAAAACGGCAAGAAAAGAAAAGTGGGAAAAAATACTACATGGACACTTCAGAAGACTGACAAGAGAAGAAACCAACGAAAACAGCTGGACATGGCTAAGAAAAGGACACTTGAACAGAAAAACGGAATCTCTACTGATGGCTGCACAGAACAATGAAATTAGGACAAACTACATTAAAGCTAAAATAGACAAAACTTAGGAAAACAGTAAATGCAGACTCTGTGGACAAAGAGACGAAACAATAAACCATATAATAAGTGAATGTAGCAAACTAGCCCAGAACGAGTATAAGAACAGACATGACTGTGTGGGAAAAGCAGTACATCGGGAACTGTGCAAACAATTGAATTTCGAATACGCAGCCAAATGGTACAAACATAAGCCAGAAACAGTACTGGAAAACGAAAAACACAAACTCATCTGGGATATGGAAATACAAACAAACTCATACAAGCAAGAAGACCGGATGTTATAATAATCAACAAGAAGGAAAAATCTTGCAAAATCGTAGACTTCGCCGTTCCAGCAGACCACAGAGTGAAAAGCAAAGAAACAGAAAACGAATCAAATACACAGAACTAGCCAGAGAACTGAAAGCAATATGGAGCATGAAGAAATTCAGTATTATACCAATAATCATATGAGCACTAGGAACAATCCTCAAAATCCTGGAAAAACGACTGGGAGAAATTGGGATCAAAGGAATTATTGGAACTGTACAAAGGACAGCAATGATTAAAACAGCTACAATCTTAAGAAAAATTATTGAATGCGGAAACTAACCCGCATAAGCTACGAAGGATCATACGGAATCTAACACAGGAAGAAAACAAAACTAACGAAAGAACACACCACAAACAAAGAAACAGAAAATGCAAGAAACATCACTTAATAAGCCCCCCTCCCCCCAATAAATTACTACGGCCTCAACTGACACAACACAAAAATGGACCAATGAACAGAAATAGCAAGTAACACCATAAGCTCACTACCCCACCCCACAAAATAAATAAATAAATAAAAAATAATCAGCTCCCCTCAAAAAATAAATAAATAAAAAATAATCAGCCCCCCCCCAAAAAAAATGAATAAAAAGTATTTTTTAAAAAATAAAATAAAAAATAATAATAATAAAAAATAAAAAAACAAAATAAAAAAAAATAAAATATATATATATATATATATATATATATATATATATATATATATAATTAAAAACATTTTTTTTTAAATGGTACCAGTCTAGGCTGACACCACACAAAATATCTGCATAGGGTCAAGGAGTATGAGAAGACCGAGGAGGGACAGCACAAACCAGACCTCCACTGGAAGTGCAGAAACTGCTGGGACCTCGGGGAGGCTTACTGCCACCCAAACCCCAGAAAACACCAATGGTCCTTGCCGGCGAGAAATCAATGGTAAACGGCTGTTGTGATACTGCAAATTTATTAGCGGTGGCTATCGAAAAGAGATGGAGAATACTGGAAATACTGTGAGAACTCCTAGTGAGTAAGTAATAATAATAATAATAATAATAATAATAATAATAATAATAATAATTATGATAATAATAATAATAATAATAATAATAATAATAATAATAATAATAATAATAATAATAATAATAATACGCAGATATCAAGTTGATATTGAGAAAACCAAAGAATACGTAAACAATAACATTGAAATAATTAAAAGCTAAGATTGACATATTTCGATGTACTTTAGGAAACAAAGATTATGAAAATACATGCTAAAAAATGTAATACTGGCATTAAAAGATCAAATTAAATACAGGTATTATTTCTTGATTAAAAGAAATTAAATTACAGTTATCAGAAAATATTCGTCAGCAAATAAGCAGTCAAAAAAAGATTTATTCACTATCCATATAAAATATATAAATGAGAGATAAAATGTAGATAAATTTGTCGGCTTTATAGGAGGATTAATATATAATATATAAAATACTATACAGTTTTCTAGCACTAGTTATATATAACACATAAATATACACTTAAATGTATGGTTATACATTAAAAATGTATATCAACACATAAGAATTAAAAATTATATTATAATTATAGTTAATATGGTTTAACTTAAACTCAGATAGTTTGTTTTAATAAAACTAATCATAGTAGATTAGTATAAAAAGTATTAAGTAAATACCTGTATGCATTAGCGGGGAGGCGTATCATTTGTGCTTATCGATTAGATATATTTATATCTTTTAATGTCTACATGCTCTAAGAAGTTCGCTTCTGGCACGAATTATATTTTAAGTCTTAATTGATGTGATTATCAACAGTACTTTTGAAATGCACAAATGGCAAATTGAACACTTAATGAATTTCTATTTTTTGATCACTTCATTTTTACTTATATTAGTGATGTATTAATAAAATTGAGGATTCTCGTGCCACGATAGAATCTAAGATAGAGATAAAATATTATATTTCAATTTTCAATTAATTCGTATATATATATATATATATATATATAGAGAGAGAGAGAGAGAGAGAGAGAGAGAGAGAGAGGGAGAGGGTTTGTTAGTTATTTTAGTTCATATGTGCTAATAATCTGAAAGTACAGTGTTAATAAGCTAGTTCGAAATAACCTATAGAGCAGTATTCTAATATGATTTTCGTTCATACATACATTTTGGCTACATATGTGCATACACGTTTTATCTACGATCTTATTCAAAGTTCAGCTTCCTCAGGCCAAGGCCCATATACTGAAAATATTAAGGAGCTCTTTGCTCGTGTCGAGTTTTTGTACGAGAATAATTCGTGAATAGAGATATCGATATTTCAGCCAATACGTATACATATGTATACGCAATATACATTCAAACATAATTATACATATATGCAAACGAAAAAGCGAATCCTACAAGCGAAAGGTAATTAGATGAACAAGTTAAACATTTATAAAAGTGTTTATACTGCAAAAAATAAATTAAAAAGTCTCGAACTAAGGTTGCTAAGTAGTTGACGACACAGACTGAGGAACTGGTATGCCGGGTTCAAATCCAATTCATTCCACCGAAACACTTTCAGCAAAACCCACACCTGATCTTTGACAGGAGGTAAATCAAATACGTTTATATATTACTGAATAAAATAATGGTTTCTCTTCAGCGTAACGCAATACACATTTCCGTTAATAGAATTGAGTCCTTGCAGTTACCAATATCGTTAAATGTACACAAATCAGTGGATTGATAAAAATATTATACTTTATAAATAATATGAGTGTAATACATTCAGTATCACGCTTCCTACGTGTCACTCATATCATTGAGCGACGATCAGAGAAAGAATGTTGGATGTTTATGTCTGAAACCTGGTGGATAATATTTTTTAAATAAAAAAATGACAAACATATTTTTCAATAACATTAAATTCTGGCTTCATACAGCCTAAAATAAATGAGTCAGCATAATTTATAACGTCACGGATATCGAATTGACAAACAAGCGAAGGTTTGAGACAAAGTCGTTCGTGAAACTTTAAGCGAGACGGATCGCCAATAATGTTATAATACTTTTAAAATGTTAACATCGTCAGGAAGCGAACATCTGGCCCCTAAGATGTCTGTTAGTTATATTCATCAATTTACGAATAGTCCAGATAACTAATTAGGAGTTTAGTTAGTGTCTCTCATGTGGAGGTCATTTCTCTACAAAATAAAACATAGAACTTTTAGCGAGCGCCATAGTCTTCTCATTTTGCATGTTAAAAACTGATATTTGTCTAACTAAACTGATGCGACAATCAATGGTTATACCATGGAAAGAGCGCGTACGAGACGATAATAATTTATACAGCGGCGACGACGAAACGGGACGACGGACACGATGAAGGAGAAAGTGACGAAAAAGAGAAAATGTATTAAACAAGGAAAAAATGAATGTTCGTTAAACAGTAAATGTTTTATCATATAAAATCTCTGCTTAAATGCATTTGCTACATTAGAATTCCCTTAGAGTTCTTAAAAGTCACTAAGATTAATTACAGGTAAGTTGATATTATACCAATAGTTGTGGGGGAGTAAATGTCTGGTTGACTCAGACAGTAGAACATGCGTTCTGGCTGATAAGTTCACTGATGAGATGTGAAGTGACGAAACCCCTGTCTGTGAGTGTACATTTATATATATATATACATATGTATATATATATATATAGAGAGAGAGTCATTATATATATTTCTGTCTATATGTATACATGTATATATATATTATGATAGTTGGCGCAGAATTCTATTTGTGCAATTACGAATGAAAAACATGTTTTATCTTTCATGATTAAAAAATACAAGAGAAACAAACAATTAAAAAATGTCAGCCGACCGGTTTCGTCCACACTAAACGAAAGCTGTAACGTGGAATTTTAAAAGGTGAGAATATAGAGAAAAGAAAAAAGAGGGGGGGGCGATTAAGACGTGTGTGGATAGGTTCAGGGGTTGTTGTGTTAAACCATCAGGATTACGTACAAAAATGATGGTTATCTTTGAATAACACAGAAATTTTGTAAAGTTGGGGAGTGTAACTAGCCATAATGCAACAGTTTCCTGATAAACCAAGTTCCAACAAAAATTGTCAAATGGTGGACTCCATTCTGATAGAACTAGTGAGATTAGACCCCCCGGCTCTATTCGTCTACGTCACAAGCCGGATATTCCATTAAGACCTATTCTTTCTATGGTAGGGTCATTACAACACAAGGTTACAAAATGGATCTTTGGTATTTTCCATTATTCGAGGACTATAGTAAATACAGCTTAAAATATTAATTTTATTTTGTAAATTTCATTCAACAGTCTAAGGTTACTAATAAATATGTGTATCTTATGATATTAGTACTCTATTTATCTGTTTCCCTATTTTGGAAACAATAGATGTATGTGCCGATGTTGTATATCATAGCCATTTATCGCCCCCTTCTATTCACGAGAGCACGTTCGTAGGGCTAATGAAATTTGTCATTACATCCGTTGTATTCAGTTTTAATGATGTAATGTATAGGCAAATAGATGAATTTTCTATGGGCTCAGTTCTGATACCAACGATGGCGAACACTTGATGTGTGTCTCTATGAGGAAGTATTACTATCTTGACCCATAATACTGTTAGTCTACTTTAGATATGTAGACGACACATATTGCCTCCTTAATGATCATACAGAGGCTAATGGAGTATTCTCCTTATTGAAATTAAATAGTGTGTGTAACATCTTTATATAAAAACTTCAACTCTCTTCCTTTCTCTAGCCGTCTCTCTTTCCCTGGCCTCCATTATTTCCCTCCCTTCTTTAACCCTCTATTTCCCTTTTTCCTATATGATTCTTCTCTTGTTTAAATGTGTTAAAAACTAACAGTCATGTAATTCATCCCCCCGGAGTCATTTGCTTTAAATGTAATAGTGTCATGTTACATTTATTGCTTCTAGACATAAAAAAATACAAGTGGCATGACTGGGCCGAATACTGCACAAGTGCTATGCCCCGGGTCATATACTGCACAAGTACCATGCCTGGTTCATATACTGCACAAACGCCATGCCCCGGGTCATGTAATGCACAAGTACCATGTATGGGTCATATACTGCACAAGTACCATGCCTGTGTGATATAATGCACAAGTACCAGTCCTCGGGTCATATACTGCACAAGTATCATGCCTTGGTCATATACTGCACAAGTGCTATGTCCCGGTTAATATACTGCACCAGTGCCATGCCCCGGGTCATATAGTGCATAGGTATCATGCCCCGTGTCATATACTGCACAAGTACCATGCACGGGTCATATACTGCACAATTACCATACCTGGTTCATATACTGCACAACTGCCATGCCCCGGATCATGTAATGCACAAGTACCATGTCTGGGTAATATACTGCACAAGTACAATGCCCGGGTCATATACTGCACAAGTATCATGCCTGGGTCATATACTGCACAAGTGCTATGTCCCGGTTAATATACAGCACAAGTGCCATACCCCGGGTCATATAGTGCACAAGTATAATGCCCCGTGTCATATACTACACAAGTACCATGACCCGGTTCATATACTGCACAAGTGTCATGCCCCGGGCGATATACTGCACAAGTACCATGCCCGGGTCATATACAGCACAAGTACCATGCCCCTAGTCATATAGTGCACAAGTTTCATGCCCCGGGTCATATACTGCACAACTGCCATGTCCCTGGTCATATACCGCACAAATACCATGCCCCTGGTCATATACTGCAAAAGTACCAAGCCTGGATCATATACTGCACAAGTGGCAATAAGAAGAGAAACCTAGATGGCGTTAAAATGTTATCAAATACTATCACTATGACGTCACGTGTCTATCACTATGACGTCAGGGTGAATGATAACTTTAAAAAATTGCGATCACATTAAACGAACCGAAAATAATAAGATTGAGCAACCCTTGCTTCACTATGTGTCCTTATCCTTCTCCCTCCTTTTACAATGGCGTCATTTCAATTGATTCAGAGTTAAATAAAATTAAAAGTTATTTCAAATTATTAAATTATGACTAATCATTTTCATTAAAAAAACTAAATTGTTTTATGTACGTGAGGTATAATTTGCCGGACAACGTCGAATACTTTCCTTTTGTGTACGTACAGAGTGGCGGGCCGTAGCGGCGTGTGGCATACCTTGGCGTAGTTTCTTACCTCCTCCATGTAAATAGAATTGACGCTAAGAAACGTTAAATAAAATTTAAAGTTATTTCAAAGTATTACGTAATTAAATTACAATATGACTCAGCAATTTTAGATTACTATAAAATATAATGAAAAATAACTGAAAAGACGCCCCCTGATGAAATATGCCCCATGGACCCCTAAGGGGTGGGTTTATAGATTCGGGAATACTCTCATCATCTCACTCTGTGAATTTTACATAAGAATACACTTTTATATGTTATGTATATTCTTTAACCTTGTTTAAAAACCTAAATTGTGTTTTTAAACATGAGTGATCGTTCTTCCTTAGCTATCCTCTGACAACAAAATTTCATTAAAATCCATAAATTGTTTCATGTACGTGAGGTATTATTTGCAGGACAACACTGAATACTTTTCTTATATAATATATTATAAAATGTACAGGTATTTATGTATGTACAGAGTGGCGGGCACTGGCGGTTAGTGGCGGACCTTGACGTACTTTCTTACCCCCTTCATGTAAATAGAATTGACACTAAGAAACATTAAATAAAATTAAAAGTTATTTCAAATTATTACGTAATTTAATTACAATATGACTCAGCAATTTCAAATTACTATAAAATATAATGAAAAATAACTGAAAAGGACCCCCCTGATAGAAAGGGGTGGGTTTATAGAGTCTAGAATACGCCCATCAACTTACTCTGTGAATTTTACATAAAAATACACTTTTATATTGTATCTATATTCTCTAACATTTTTTTCTATAGGGCACACACACAAACATACAGACATTCAATTTTATATAGAAGATATGCATCCCACATTAAAGTATACTTAGGAAGGGGAGTATAATTCTTCTCTAGCTCTCCTCGATGTATTGATAAGGAAAACTTCATTCTGTTAATTTACATAAATTTTATACTCCTTGGGATTCATTTTGTCCAATCAAACGAAAGTTAAATTTAATTTAGAACCTGACACACAGAGTCCTTATTATTTGTTCAAAATCAAAATTGGATGACTAAATAATAATTATTACCAATACTTTGCCCAATAATGGCTACCTATGAGGTCGGTCATCAAAAGGAAAGTAGCAACTTTCTGAGATAAAACCTAATACGGTGACTAAATGATCGATTTATATTGTTTTGCCTTCATAAGGTACAGTAAGTGAGAAGTTCGCCAAACCAATTAGCTCAGAAGTGTAAAATTGTTATTTTGGTTCAAACGTGCGTGTTGTGTTCTGTATGAAACCCATGTTGATGCCCTCTTGAAAAGTCGTTCTACCCCCCAACCGCCACAAAAATAATTTAATTAATCATTTTCAACGTAGTTGCAATGTCGACTACGTTGGTAGGACCACGGTGAGATTGGAGAACAAAGTATAGCAAAATTAATTTTTGTTGTGAATTTTTTACAGTGGGGATCATAGATTAGGGCTACTCCGAGCACCTGCCATGAAAATAACAATAGAGCAGAAAAAGACTAGCGACGTATATTCTGTGAGAAAAAGTTACTATGGAGGAGCAAAGGAGATCGTCCACTAGATTTCGAAGTTGGGGTTTTATTATGCAACGACATGTATAGCTGCTCTGAGCAGCACTTCCAAATGTGCCAACATTTCTCAAACTTAGGACGTATTTGGCTTTTATACAAGCAGAGAATTGCGTCAGGAATGGGATAACCTCTCGAGCGGTCGAATAATCCAACCATTTTTCCAGCCACAAGGGCAACGGATTTGATGTAAGTCTTCCATTTCAGGTATGAAGTGAAGGATATTCTCAGACGCTTATCAAAGCAGGGGACTTCCTCAAGGCGAGAGCCAGTCATATCAGTTAGAGCCAAGTGGGAATCAGAGTGTTCGTGGTGAAAAGAGATTATCTTCGGTTTGAACGAGTTAAAAGTAACCAGACACATCTTCTCCATTGTATTACGTAAGAGAGAAAATCAGCAAGGTCTTAGTCAGTTTAGATCTTCGAAGTGTTTCTATAGATGGTTGTATCATCTGCATAAATGTCGACGAATTATCTTAGAATGTGATCCGGGAGATCATTGATTACGATCAGGAGGAGAGTTGGACTAAGAATGGATCGTTGATAATATTGACGTTTTACTTCTGCCCATCAACGGCTACTCTAATGAACATCTAAGAGAGAAAGGATTTGATAGTTGAGAGAACATTTTAAGATATTCCATAACTAGAATTTTTGGTGAAGTAGACCTTTATGCAAACCCCTATCAAATGACTTTGAGATGTACATAGCTATCGCTCAAGAAACGAAGCCCCGTCAATATATTCACTTATATTCACCGACCGTCTGTGATATTACAGTCAGCACATCAGCTGTTGATCTTGCAGGACGAAATCCACATTTCTTGTGACTAGGCTATTTTGGTGAGGTAATTGATAACTTCTCAATTTATCACAGATTCAACCAACATACACATGACGCACAGGAGACTAATTGGTCTGTACTGAGTTGCAGAAGACCGATCCCAAGTATTTCTAAATACTGGCCAAATAACGAAGTGTTCCAAGGTGTTGTGAAGAATTTCTCTTTTAACCAGCATTTGGACAGATTTTAACAATAGAAGGTAGTTCAGATTGTAGCTATTTAAGAACTATGATTAAAATATTGTTAGGACCAGTTGTCTTGCTGGAATCAAAGTTCTTGATAAATTTGGCAACATCCCGGAGAGATATATGGATGTCGCTAAGAGTATTTATAGTCTTAGGTTAAAAGACAGGAGGTAGGCGGCCCTGATCGCAAAATGTGGAGTTTGATACAAAATTCTATGCAGAAAGGTTGAATTTGTCGTATGCTGACGAAATAGTCACGGTTCAATTAATGATGGTTGGGATAGAGGTCACACATCTGTTCAGGACCCTGTTTGTTATTCGGCAAAGCTCGTGGAAACCAAGCCCCTGCTCAGCTTCTCATGACTTAACGGATTTAGCATATGACCCTCTCGAGTTTTCTATAACGCTTTTGCACTGGTTGCTGGCAGTTCTAAAAGTTGCGTAAGTTTCAGAACATCTATTTCGTTGAAAACAATTCAAATAGTGGTTTCTTCCGATCATTCATTTGTTATAATTAAGATTTTTTAAAAGTGCAACAACACCTCCGATGCTCCTCTCCATCGCACAGTGTATCGATACTAAATAGCTGACTGAGATAGCCTCAGATCTTTCATATAAGAAATACCTCTCCATTCTATGTTTTAAAAGAATGTGTTTCTTATCGCATCCGACTTAACTTATCGATTAACCGTTGGTATTGAGAGCTGCATATCATTAAAGAGGTTCCAACAGACACCAACAGGCCAGAACACACTATTTCAATTGCTTAAAACGAAATAGAGGTATCAAAAAAGCGAATTCATGGAGACCACTAGACCAACGAGTTAAACCAGCTGGAACAATAGTAGCAATGAATTGATCACAGAATTTTGAAGCACACATACTGTTATGGTATTTAAAGAAAAGACTGAGACTAGAAACATCACGTCTATGAAGGAGTAGGTTGCAGGGAAAAAGAAATGGTGAGACCTATCAATTTACAGATACGTTTCTGCACCTTATCAAGAACTCTCAAATAGGGTAGGGATTCACCATCCCAAATATAACCACAATAGCGCTGACGTTTATGAAGTGCATATTTTGTCTAAAAAAGAAATAGAGTGCAAAACTATTTCTTAACAAAAAGAACTTCATCAATAATAATCGCCGAAAGCGCTGGATTTTAAAAAGTAATTTCAACACATAATTTTTAGTTTATTTCTGGTATAATTTCTATATATATAATAAGTAATGTGTAGCTATTTTCTGATAGAAAGTATTGTTGAAGCTTAGAAGACCCTCAATGATGAACATATCAAAACATGACGTTCGCTTTCTTATGCTGCATGAGTTCAAACATCTGCCAATATCAATTGAACATGGGGAGATAGATCTACAAGCGATAGGATAGAAGGGTTCCAGAAATTCTCAGAAGGAAGAGGACAAGCGTGTAAACTTGACAATGAACGATTTCAAGCATTCGTTTAGCAAAATCCATCTAAAATTGTCAAAAAATGTCTCAGACACATTCTGTCCGCACGTCAACAGTTTCTCGTCAATTACAGAGTATTAGAAAGATGAACAAATTTTCATGAAAAAATGTATGTTTCTGAAATCGGCTATTATTTTGTAACCACCTAAATATTTTTTCTCCAGTTTAAAACGCACTCTTTTACCTCATCATTTGAATATTTTCTAATATGCACTCGCCAAACTTCGAAATGAAAGAAAGGCACCATGATTATAGATTTTTCTATTGATTGTTAGTTACGCATGAAAGAACTAACAAAATGCAAATATTTCCCAGATTACTAAAGTTCTAGAAAATTGCACTGATTTCTATATTTTATGCATCGAGATTAACGCTAGATATTAAACGAAACGTGGATACATCAAATTGCCAAATTCCGACTTCAATCGGTGGTACTGAGTACGACTCTATCACTAGGGAACCGGAAAAGGGTCACTTACGCGACGGAGTGTATAGACTAAAATTCATCAAATTCCCTGAATTAATATATATATATATATATATATATATATATATATATATATATATATATATATATATATATATAATGTGTGTTAAAAATGACAAACGGAAAAAGGTTAAAGTGAGAAAAACAAAAACAAGAGTTTTGACCGGTTTCGTTCGTGTTAGCGAACGTCTTCAGAAAAAGTGAAGATTTGGAAATAATTTTATTTTGAAGGCACACACATGGGAGAAGGAAAAGATGATCCGGTTGGACCATATCAGAAGACTTTTAGTGACATTGAAGTATGACAAGTGGTTGACACATTCTTCTTTATTTCTTATTTTACTTTTTCACACATTTTGTCTACCACGGCATTTCATTTTCAGGACTAATCGTGTACCTTCCCTTATATATATATATATATATATATATATATATATATATATATATATATATATATATATATATATATATATATATATATATGAGAGAGAGAGAGAGAGAGAGAATGAAAGTGGGAGAAATACACACATATATATATATATTTCTCCCACTCTCCCTCTCTCTATCTCTCTCTCTCTGTATATATATATGTGTATATATATATATATATATATATATATATATATATATATATATATATATATATATATATATATATATATATCCTTGCTAGATGTAAATATCTACCTATCATGATTGACTCAATTATTTCACAATGATAGTTGGATTTTTTATGCGAAACTAAAGTGTTAAAATTCAGATTTATATACTTTTTTACGACATTATCTCCATATCGATCTATCTATCAATCTATCCATTTATCTATCTATCTACATATCTACTTATCGACCTCTCTGTTTCTCGTTATATCACCGAAAAAAAAGCGACGTCTAGCCTGGCCAGTACTAGATGGGTGACTGTTTGGGAATAACAGGCACTGTATGAAGACACCTAGCTAAAGATAAATAACGTCGCCAACCCGTTGCGACTATGGCAAAAACCCGTGCATACAATCACCAATAAGATCGACGGAAACAAAGAAGGGGTATCTCCTTCAGAGTGATAAAAAACGTGATGTTCATGATGATGTATATATATATATATATATATATATATATAAATATATATATATATATATATATATGTTGATGATGATGTATATATATATATATATGTTGATGATGATGTCTATATATGTTGATGATGATGTATATATATATATATATATATATATATATATATGTTGATGATGATGTCTATATATGTTGATGATGATGTATATATATATATATGTTGATTGTGATGTATATATATTTCCTTCACATTTTCATTTTCAGGCCTTTCACCTTTTACAGACAGTTAATTAATATTCAGCTACTATTTGTAGGACCTTCTGAGGATAAGAGAGTAATCTTTGAAAAGGCATGGTTTAAAGGTATTTTGTATGAGTATTTCCTCTTTGAACACTATAAATAAATCTGTAAACGATACAAATGTTATCCACTCTATTATTTCATCATCCATATATAAATACTCTATCCACAATATTGAGCTTCACAGCGCCACTCTCCCAAATGGTTCACCTCGGAATGTGCAACAGGCATTCCGTATATTCGGCCGTCATAAGTCAGATAGTAATAGACATAAATTCATTGAGTCAAGAAATAATAGTAAGGTCGTGATAGATGATACAAAGAAAAGGTATTAACAAAAAACGCATTCAGTCACAGAAATAAGGTATTCGAAATTTCTTGAAATTTTCCAATAGTGTGGTGAACAATGGTCAATCAACGATTCCCCCACCATCAAACCACAATGATGTCGTTTGCACAGCAACTGATGAGGCTAAACTACTTGCCCAGCATTTCGCCTGAATCTCCAAAATGGACTCAGAAACCAGTTCCTCCCTTATTTCCTATTGCAGACCGAAGCCACACATGAGAACCTAGTCATCACTCCATCCCAGGTCAGAGACATCATAAAAAAACCTTCACATCGCCAAAGCTTGTGGGCCTAATCTTATACATGTAATAGTAATAAAGAAATGCTCTGCTAAACTGGCCCCTGTTTTTCTGACGGTACTGACATGCAGAAATTTAAAACTAATGTAAACAAACATCTCGCTGTGCAGCTCCTAATTCAGGTTGCCCCCCAAAGAACTCTCACCTTTCTGCTCAGTAGCCCCTTACGTCTACAGTGGTGACCTGCCTTGTTTGTGGTGAACTATGTTAATATATATAGACAGAGAGAGAAAGAAAGAGAGAGGGAGAAGGAAAGAGAGAGAGAGAGAAATGTCCTTATTAACTGTAGCAATAGGGTAAAATGTAAAATTCTCACGTAAAAAATAGAATATTAAATCTTTATAGATAGATAGATAGATAGATAGATAGATAGATAGATAGATAGATAGATAGATGTATATTTTATAGACATTTTTATAGACATTTTAGAAGATTCGGATATATTTGGGATACAGAAAAACTTTTGCTCAAACAACCCTTCCTTTGAAATAATATGATTTACAAATTGGGAAATATACATGGAAAATAAAAAATAATAAATATAAATGAAAATAAAAAATACATGAATTATGTACTGTACTGAACATTCCTGGGTACCGAGGAAGTCCATCTCAAGATAAAAATTATCGAAACTCTTTTTATGATTTTGCATACATTATATATCACAAATATTCAGGGTAGAAACAATTGTATTCCAATACAAAGTGTTTTTGATGAACTTATGAAATTTACAATCTTCATTAACTCACGTTTACATAACATTACAAAATTATATATTTTTGCTAGACTGCGAATATGTCATAATAAAGGAATTATATACAATGAGATACAAAGGAGGCGGTTATGCCTGGTTGGATAGTATCATTACAACATAATATATACTACAATTACTCGTCCAAAATAGAGGCGGTAACACGTGGGATGATATACTCTATGAAAAGAGAAGAAACAACAGAAAAGATAAACTACCATAACCTCCCCACCACCAACAACAAGGTGAAAGTGCATGGGTAGATGGTTTCCTCACAACAGAGCAGATACTTAATTAACTCTCCTTCAAAGAATATGTAATACCTGGGAGGAGTACCTCCACGACCTTAGAAAAAAAACGGTCTTGTTGCAACAGAATTGATAATATACTATCGACTCCATTAAAAGATGATAGAGATATTGATTAAATAACATGTTGGCTAAGATAAAAGTGTAGTATCTGTTCTCAGCATCGCAGCGACATTAGACGTAAATTTTAAAAACCATAATAAAAAAATAATACGGCGTCGTCGTTAACGGAAGAGAGGAAGAGAGAGAGAGAGATTTGAAAGAAGAGGCAGACAGATAGCCAGCTAGTAGCTAAATTCCTAGCCAGCCACTCCCTTCCTTATTTTTCTTTTCTTTCTAGTGCCGGTCGGTAATAATTATTGCAAGCTATGATAAGCCTTGTCCTTCTTCATTTACACATTTTTTATTGAATTATTTAAAGGCATTACTATTAATATAGACGATACTATTGCATATATGTAGATAAAATTGTAAAATAAAATTAGAAATGAATAACATAAAATATTAATTAATTATGAATTGTTAAAAACTGATATGCAAATTAGCTATTTGAATGACTGTCCTCATATTCTTTGTCGCTACTATATATAGAGTATTATAAAGTTCGAGATTGTGTGATTGATTTAAATAACAGTAACTCGTTTTGATGGTAATGTAGGAGTTATAAATGGAATAAACATTCGCATTAATTCATTGAGATATATATATATATATATATATATATATATCAATGAACAAATTTCGCCCAATTATACAAAAATATCTTTGTATGATTGGACAACATTTGTTCATTGAAAAATATTTAATTAAACAGAGGTGTATGCTTCTTTTTACTACTTTTAGGCTATAATCATCAAAGCTGTCCGTCTGGCGATCCAATATTATGTTCCAGTGTAGACATGAATGCGCCAAAATTACACATGATAAGGTTATAAATCAAAATTGGTTAATGTTATATCCTAAATTATATATGACATACTAAATTAAGAATACGCCAAGTGGTTTGCGTTTAACAGGGATATCACTGCCCGTCTTATATACGTACTTTCGTATATAGTCAATACCTGATTACTTCCCTTTATGTTAGTTTCGTATTTATGCAAATCATGACCTTTACAACACCTTTCCCTGAAGCTGAAATCTTCCCGATTTTAGCTTTAGTACCGTTTCCTTTTAAGATCAGGGCTTAAACGCCTGATGATTTTCCTTTTTCTGGTGCTCTTCCTTCTGGTCTGCGTTACCTGCGGTAAGGAATGCTGTCCACCCCGTATGGTATGTTCAGGGGATACATTCATGGTTTCAGGTATACATACTGGTTTTGGTATATCAAATGTATCACATAATGTTTCCATTGGGATTTCTTCTGTATTTTGCGAAATTCTTGGACGGATTTGATTTATGTGTCTTTTACAGACAAAACTTGGGCCTTAAATGGTATAAACCATGTTCCCAATTATTTTCATAATGAAACCGTCCACCCAATGAATTTTTCCATTCTGAAAATTTTTTAAATACACTTTGTCCCCTGAGGAATAGCACTTTACTTTCAAGTTTTCTCCTTTAGAACTTTTCTTCTTCTCAGGTATAAGTCTATCGAAGATAGATCTAATTTTTCTAGCAAACATCAGTTCTGCAGGGGATGAATTAACATTATTATTTGGGTTCGGGGTTACCCTGTAGATTGCTAGAAATGTTTGTATAGTTTACTCATCTGTGTCCATATTCAGGTTTTTCTTTATTGCCCGTTTAAATGTGTCCACAAATTTTTCTGCCAACCCATTCGACCTAGGATGGTAAACAGGTGTCGTGATATGTAGAATATTAAGTGATTTGCAGAATTATTTAAATCTGTGACCTGTAAATGCTGTACCATTGTCACTTACTATGGTTTTTGGTACACCAAAACGACTAAAGATTTCGTTAAGTGCATTTACAGTGTTCCTTGCAGTTGGATGTCTGGTTTTAAATATATATGGCCATTTAGAGAAATAATCTACTACAATTAAGTAGAAAAAGCATTTAGAGGTCCGGCATAATCAATATGTAGACGTGATCAGGGTAGGTCCGTTTTCGGCCATGCGGTCGTTTTTACTGGCGGATCTCGGGCTGCTAACTGACATCCTTTGCATGCTTTGACACAGTTTTCTACTGCTTTGTCCATACCAGGCCAATATACGTATCCTCTAATTAAGAATTTCATTCTTGAAATGCCAGGATGACCTGTATGGAATTCCATTAATATTTTCCTTCGTAATGCCTGTGGAATTACGATTCTATCAGCATACATAAGTACACCTTCACAAATTGAAAAAATATAGTTTGTCCTACTTTGTTACTTTTTTCCCTCAGTCCTAATTGAGTTTTCATTTTCTTTATGAAAATGTCTTTTTCAGCTTTTCTTTTAATCTCTTCAAGGGTTATTGGAAGTTCACGTATCATATTACACATTGAACTTGTGCATTCGCTTTCATCTTTAAGAGCAGCAATTACTGTCTCTTCGAGACTTTCGTTTCTTTTTGGAATCAACCTTGATAGTGCATCCGCGTGTCCTAACTTTTTCGATGACACATGCTCCATCTTAAACTGATAGTTTAACAGAGTTACAGCCCATCGCTGTAGTCGATTTGTGGTATGCTTAGGAGTGCCTTTCTTTGATCCAAATATCGTAATCAAGGGTTTATGGTCTGTTTGCAATGTGAAGATCCGTCCATAGAGAAATCGATTATACTTTTTGACTCCAAATATTATCGACAGAGCCTCTTTTTCAATCTGGCTATAGTTTTTCTCAGCTGCAACCAAAGTTCTTGATGCATGAGCGATTGCTTTTGTAGTTCCATCCTCATACTTATGGAGTAATGCAGCGCCAACGCCGTAATCACTGGCGTCCGTTGTTAGTACTAACTCCTTGTCTGGATCAAAATGCGCTAATGCAAAGTCTGATAGTAGACATTTCTTAATTTTTTTGAAAGCAGATTCACATTCCTTATTCCAACTCCATTTACTACCCTTTTTTAGTAACTTGTTAAGAGGAGCTCTCAAATTATGCACATTAGGTATGTATATCGCATAATATTGAACCAATACCTAAAGTAGTAAAAAGTACGGATTTCTTCGGTAAGAACTAACGGGAAAGTAAAGAAAATTGTACTCGAAACAATATTAAGGTAAAGTGAACTTTATCTGTATGTTGACGAAAGAATATTTGGGAAGCACAAGCTGAATTCGAAACCTGCACCGTGAGATTACGAATTTCGAAAGAAAAAAGAACGCTTACGATTTTTTTCTTTAAACAATTCTGAAATTATTGTTATTTTTTTTTCTCTTTCAAGTGCAGCCGTATTTTTGTGAAAAATAATTGTTCATTGCTTCGTCTAAAGTAATTGAAACTATTTGTTGTGCGAATTTTGGAAACGTTTTATTGTCTGAAATTATTTTGTGAAAAGGTTTATCTGGTAAAAGACTGTTGCTAAATTGTATAAACTTTGGAAATATATTTTGTACAATAATTAAGCTAAAATGGAGCAATTGGCAGAGTTGACGAAGGCGTTAACTCTAAGTATACAGCAGCAACAACAACAGCTATTGCAGTAGCAAGAATTGACTTGGTGCCAAGTGATTTTTCTGAACTTTTCATATGATTTGTTTTCCCTATCGTTTTCTTATCGTTTTATTAATTTGCATACACCTTAAATACACTTTTTACTGCTATCTACTGCATCGATAGCAAACGAATTTCCCGCCTGGATAACTTTTTGCATTTTTGGACCACCATTCATCATTTGGATTATTTCTTAATCAACCGCTTTGATATCTTGCCTGGAGCTATATTAAACTTGTTGACGTGGATGAACTGTATAGGTTTACAAAAAATATATTTTGGGGCGATATATTTGATGTTTTATATACCTTTATGTATTTTTATATACATTGTTTTTATATTTTTTAAAGTTTAATTTTTATTACCTGCAGTAATGTCATTGCGGTAATGGTCCTCTGAGGAGAAGATTTTCTTTGAAAACTTATGAGTTAAGGACTTTAAAGAACTTGCCTGAACATTGAACTGTAATAAAATTTGATTCACATCTTATTCTATTCTTTCACTTTATCTATTGCTATATATATATATATATATATATATATATATATATATATATATATATATATATATATATATATATATATAGAGAGAGAGAGAGAGAGAGAGAGAGAGAGAGAGAGATAGAAGAAAAAAAAGTGATAAATATGCGACGATTGTCCAAATTTATTTAAAATTTCAATTGTTCAATGCAAGGTGTATTCAGTAATAAACTAGTGTTTATTATTCTTTCCTTAAGCCAAGGCTTTTCAAAGATCGAGATCTTATCATCATAGGAGAAATACAGATAGATAAGTTGGCTTTCGAAAAAAACCAAAGTTCAAATATTTGAAAAATATATGAAAAATATTATTAAAAAATGTAGTGAAAGAGAAGTTCCGTAAAAAAGAGATGTGGTTTGTCCGGGTGGTAAATTTCCGTTGAAAAGAATTCCAATGAACTGTAGAAAGCGAAAAAAAAACTTTTGCGTAGGAGCAGTGTGGAGAAAGTAGTCAAATATAAGTAAATCCAAATCACTTAAAAGGAATTGAAAAGAGAAAAGCTGGCTATTATTGATAACTTACTGGACCATAGAAAAAGGCAAATGACATCTAGTCCAAAGAAAATGTAAATCCAAATGAAACAAAAAGGCTAAATTTGGGGTTAGGGGGAGAGGGAGTTAAAGAGCGAGGGGGTAGTAAGTATCGGATTGGTTTAGATAGCCGCTGTAGGAGCTGGGAAGAAAGAAAAAAAAGAAAAAGGGTTGGATAGGGGGAGGAGGTTAAAGTGAAAGGGGGATTGAGGGTTTGGGCGGGCGATATAGTCAAGGTTAAGAGATAGGTTATTGAGAGTAGGATTAATCTGACGAGGAAAGGAATGGGATAAAAAAAAGTCGTATAAAAATGGATTTAGGGAGTGGCAGGGTAAATTCGAAAGTATAAAGTTTGCCGATACTAAAAATAGAATTCCCATGAGTGAACTTCTAACATTTCAAAGGTAACAAGTAAACATTTGGCGAATATTTGCAGTTACTAGCTAAGGTTTCTAGGGATTTAAAAGGGTTAAACAGATTAGTTAAAAGCATGGTAACATAAGTAAAGGTATGTGAGAGAATGAATGATTAATTAAAATTAAAAATTATTTTAAATTTAAATTTAGGATCAGATGAAAGATTAGAAGAGAAATTAAATGACAAAGGAGAAGAAATATTAAAGAAGAAGTTTAGTAATATTAACTCGATGTATAATTAAAGATCTAGCCTGTCCTACTCAGTTGTATTAAAAATTTAGGAGAGGGGAACAGTTCAAGCGATAAGGATAGATTGTTTGTAACAATTTGCTTCGATTATAAGTAATAAGGGGTGGAATTGGGTTTGTTCAATTGAAACTTGAGTGCTTCCAGTGTGTCAGTGTTTAAAATCTATAGTTTAAATGGTGAGTGAGCAGTAACAGGGCAACAATTAGCAATTACAAGTTTAAATTTGATTTATATGGGAAGCTTACAAGAGGCTTCAAAGTAGTTTAAAAGTATGATTAGAGAGGATGAGGGTAAAATTGGTCAAAATAAGATAAGATGAGTAAAATAGTAAAAGACCGATAGAAAACGGCCCGCGAGTAGTTAAAAGAATTAGGATTATTTAAGGCAGGCCAAAGTATGTAGTTATGAAACTAGCTTGAATCACTCCATTAGTTAAAAAACAATTTCTTAGGGGGGGGAGGAGACTATTACGGGGATAAGTTAGAAATACTAGTAACAACTGATTTCAATATAAGTATTATGGGCCGGGGTTGGATTGAATTAAGTAAACTTAAATTTTAATGCTAGTGTGTTGGAGATGTAATAGGAATTACAGAGGGAGATATATGGACCAATTTGGAGGGGAAATCGAAGATCGTAGTTAAAAAGAGGACAAAAGGAAGCTACGAGGAAAGATGTTGCCATTAGAAGGAGGCTAATATAAGGACTATATAGTGGATACGTGGAAGATAAGAAGGAAGTGAGATTAAGAGGCCATGGAGAAGTTTGTGGGCAGGTTTACGGGCAGCAAAAAATATAAGAAGTTTTGAGTAGAGCTGAAGTAAAAAGAATAGTAGGAGCTATATTGCAAGGGGGGGAAAAATGTCTAGATATTAGATATGTTAATGATCAGTGGGTAGTAGGAGGAATAATGTTAGTTCAATCAACGATAGGTGCTACAGGTAGATATAATTATTAGGTGCAATGGGAAGGAAAAAATATTGGGAAGGTTGATTGGTGAGATTAGGGGCGTTAAGAATAGAAGTTACAAAATAACCGAGATATATAGTTTAGAGATTTGTCTGATGCTAAAAAAGGGGAGTTATTGGCTGGGAGGAGGAGTGTCAGAGGGAGTAATGAAATTAATGTATTTAAATTTTCGCTTGTGCCTGCAATTAGAAATAAGCTCATTTTTAGAGTTAATAACATTTAAGCTCTTGGGTGCTGTAACTATCATATAAGTATCCAAGGTACATAGTTAACAGAAGGCAGAACCAGGAGTGTATGAGTTAGACTTTTTTAATATAGACCAACTTAGGGAGTAGGGAGTCTTTTTGATGTTAAAGCTTTTTATTAGGTTGGATAGAAAAGTGCTAGTGGTATTATTATTATTGTGTTTAAAAGAGTAGATATGGTTAGAGATTCGAGTCTTAATGGGGAAAGCACTGGCACCAATATAGGTATGTATTTTGTGTGTGGTTGTTGTTATAGTATTTGTGTTGTTTATAGTATTGGGGATGCTTACGGTTTGTATGCTCGGGTTCTGATCCAAGTTTAAGTTAGGGTTATTGGTTGGGGAAGATGAGATACCTTGAGGGGTGAGATCAGATCTATTATTAGTTAGCGGTAATTGTTGGTCAGTGTGAAGGGTACTATTTAGTGCAGGGAGTTGGAGATGGAGATAGTTGAGGGGAAAGGGGGAGATTGTATGTTGGTATTATTTTGCATATTGGTATTAGTTTGTATAATGGTGTATTGTTTAACAGTACAGGAATATATAACGTTACTTTGTATGCAATCACCGTTTAATGGGCATTCTCTAGATTTTTGGCAGTTATTAGTGGGGTGTATGGTAGGTGCTGGTTGTTGGGCAGATTTAATTTTTTGTTGTTAGATGTGATGATGGTTTGTGCTATATTGGACATTGTCGAGTAGGAAATTTTAATAGAATTCTTATTTAAAATAGTGCTGTATTTATGTGAGTGCTTGAACGAGTTATCTAAAATTTTGAAAAAATCTTTAGCTATATTAGTTTTTACATTGCAATTGTAGGGTGGGGTAAACAAAATATTATTCTTTCTTCTGATTTTTTTATTTTTATTTTTATTTTCACTGTGTTCTTGAGGGTTAGCAATTTTATCAGTATTAATAGTTTTAATGGGTCCATTTACATATTTCTTGGGTTTCCTGGGTATCGTGGTGCTAGTTCGTTGTCTATCCTGTGTACCCATTTTGTAGGTAATAACATTTAAAGGTTTATTCCTCTGGAGAGGGGGATTATTTTCCTATTTAATTTTATCAGTGTATCCCGAATTAAGGAGTGCGTTATTATAAAAACTAGAATGTTGTTCGAAGATGGGTTTATTAGCAGAAAGTCTTGAAATTATATTTGAAGTTGAAGGGACTATTGAATTAATGATGGATTTAGAGTTGTTAGATAGCTTATGTACGTAGAATGGGGTTAGATTAGGTTTGTGGTAAGGGCTAAATGATTCGCAGTTAAGGTCTAGTGTTAGGTCAAGGAAATTAGATATTCTTTTCTCAGGTTCTATAGTTATCGTTAATCCGAAGTTTTTAAAGGAATTGTGTAGGTTTTTTTGGTGTTGTTGTATTGTCTAGATCCCTCCATAGAAACAGAAAGCACATCGTCCCTGTAAAGTCCTCCGTGCAAGTGTCCGAATTCAAGCTTTAATTGTCTCAATAAATATAATCCTACGAGGTCAGTAACCTGGGCAGAGTCTGAGACTCCCATGGTGATATCAAAATTGTTGGGCGTATCCTTCCTAGTTCAAACTTTATTGTCGAATTCTAAAAGGGATCTCCTGGCTAAAATTATTAGATCAGTTTCAGAGTCTGTGATATCTGAATTATTCTTAGCGAAAATAAGAGGTGTGTTTAGTAGGATAGGGGAAATGGACTGATAATAATTGTTAATGTCAAAAGTGATGAAGTTCAAGTTAGAGTTAAATTTATCTTTGAGGTTTAAAAACCAGTTGGAACCTCTCCAGATGATTGCCAAAGGGAGTATGTAATTTTTACTTTTAATGTAGGAATGATTCTATCTAGAATATTTTTGCTTATAATGCCTATGTCTGATTTGGATGGGCAGATTAGTCTAATGGAGGGATTTTCATGAAAATTTATTTTGTGGTCTTTTAAAGTGCATCTGGGTGTAGCAGGGGTAAATATTTCAGCGTAATTCAGGATGTTAAAAGAAGTTAGCAGGGATTTAACCTCATTGTTAATGCTATTCAAAATGTTACCAGAAGAGGTTTTATAGGATTTGTTCAATTCTTTGTTGATTAAATCTTTGTAATCAGAATATTTCAATTTGTAGAAGTGTTTAGTTTTATCCGCTGGGACTATGATGTCAGGGAGTTTTTTGATCTTGTTTGTGAAATATTTGATTTTTTTGATGAAAGGGTTAGGATGTTCATGTGTTTTTTAAAATTTAATGCGTCTAATTAAGTTGAACAAATCATTTTCAAAGTTATTGAGGAGATGATTTTGCTTGGGAGAAGGAGATGTTTTTAAGCCGTACCTGGATGCAGTTAGACGTCCCAATATATATATATATATATATATATATATATATATATATATATATATATATATATATATATATATATATATATATATATATAAAAATGCATCATGCATCGATATGTCTTCCTTGGCAATTATTCTAAATTCTTAAACTTATCTCGAATACCCTTTATATATATTTATTTTTCTTTGTTTTCTTTTTTATTTTCCTGTATATTTTCGCTTTACGTCATATAACTTCTTATTAGTAAAGAGATATATGACGTAAAGAGAAATATGTAAAGAAAAAGAAAAAAGAAAACAAAGAAAAATAAATATATATGCAGGGTATTCGAGATAAGTTTAAGAATTTGTATTATTCGATCTTCTTCGGTTGTGTCTAATAAAACTATATCATTATCATATTGAAGTCGGGAATCTATACGGAATTTCGAATGGAAACATTTATAGAATTAGAGCCACCCCGGCTCTAGCCGCAGACATGCAGTATACCTTTAAGGTCGTGGAGTATGATCTTGAGAATTGCGACAGTTTTTAGCTTGCAGAAGAAAAGGAATCATACTGGATTGTGTTGATATATATTTGTTACGCGGGGAAAGTTCGTTCGACTTGTTCCTAAATACTTCTTGGAGTCAAGACTCCTTTAAAGAAGTTAAAGACTAGTTTAACTTTATTTAATAACATTAATTTAGAGGATTGAACGCGCTATATGAAATCTCTAAAGAACTGGTGAAGTTATAATATTGCTACTAACCCTTAACGAACCGGACATGATTGGAATCGGCCATGATGTTTGTAAAATATTAACAATTATTTTTTTTTTAAATACTTCAACATTTCGTTAACCAATAACAGCTTTTCCGTTTGCTTCATTATAAAATGCTTAATTCCGCGTTACTTTTTATATAAATATGTTTATCCATTTTGTGTTTTTTTAATGATTACTCGATTTCTAGTAAGAGCTCCCAACATCAAATTAGCATGTATTTTTATAACGCTGCCATATGCTCTTAATCGATAATTCAAAATCTCAATAATCAAGAAAAAAGAGAAGGAACAAGAACGGATAAATCTTGCGTCTGTTTAAACCTGAACGTGACAATTTGACCGACAGATCGTCTAAACGACAGTCTTTTTTGTTCTGTGGTGGAAGTAGATAAGTAAAGTATGATGTACGAAATGACGGACGGATATAACCTCTTTTAGAGGTGCTTGGATAAAATCTAAAATCAAGTGACGTTCTTCAACGAAAGAAAAAAGAATAGACATAGAACGTTTACAACAAAGTAGGAATATCAAAACAGAAAGAATGATGAAATTAGGTTTTAAAAATATAATTTAGCCATTAGAATGCGTCGGGTGAGATTTTGGTTGCATTTGAAAAGCAATACAGATTTTTTGCAAAGTTCGTAATTTATAAAAATAGGTAGGTAGAATTGTAAAATGAACATATATGTTAATTGCTTCGAAAGGACATTGAAGGATTTTGATAAGCACGGAGATGAAACTTTAATTTAACAAGCGAAGACATCCTCGATTTGCTCACCAAGTGGAGACTCACGTATAAATTCCACTAATAAATGATTGTAAAAGAATCACATAAAGTACACAAATATGAAATATTTGCAGTTCAACTCTGCATAGTTAAAGAAAATGACTTGATAATCAACTGGTGAAAAATACCAAGTAAATCCAGATCTCCAACTATTTATACGTGTTATCCTGATGAGTTTCACGTAAACATCTCCACGTAAATAATGAGTACATGACATAACAATAAGAGACAATGTTATGCATAACCATTTAACAAGATCTATGGAAGACTGTTGTCATATTTGGGCGGTGAATCTCTGTTTCATTTAAGGGTGCTTGATAAGGTGCAGAAGCGTATCTGAAATGTATTCTTTTTTTCATCATCTTTCTCACAGATGTGGTGTTGCTAAGCTCAGTCTTTTCTATAAATACTATTATGGCATGTATTCTTCAGAGTTGTCTGATCTATGCCCTGCTTCCTATGTTCCAGCTTGTTGGTCTAGTGGTCTGCATCAATTCGCTGTTTTGATACCTCATTGTGATACAGCATCCTATTCCAATAGCTATTTTCCAATAACTGCAGGCTTGTGAAACTCTCTTCCTGTTGACTGTTTCCCCCTACTTATAGCTATGATTTTTTCAAGACTAATACAAATAGACATCTACTGCTTTTGGCGATAAGCATCGTTCGTTCTAGCTAGCTTCTTACAAGTTGCATCATGTCTTGTCTAGAGCTATTTCCATTAAAAACATCTAAAGTAAATGTAACAATATTTTGAATGAATGCGTTAAAATTACGTAGAAACGAACTTTTGCGCATGAAAGTAGATTAAGCTTAAAAGGGAAAATTCCACTAGAAACCAAATAATAGAAACGGACCTGACCTGCTACGAAATGACAGCATGTACACGAAGTCCCGCTAGACACGTAGAAAATAGGATATTCAAATATTCCTCTTTTGTATTCCATTTGAACGATCTAAGACATTATTTTAGAAGCTGTTTCTTCGTTACAAATGAGACAATCGCAGATTGTCGGTAAAATAATAGAGAACGTTATAATGCAACTAAGTGTTGTAATATTCGGACGTGGGGTTGTTAAAAACGTAATCATAAATATAAAGTGGAATTATTAATATAAAGTATAATTATGAAGTAAAACGTTACACACGTAATTATAAACATAAAGTAGAATGCAGAAATCACACTGAGAATCTCAGTTAAAAAATTAAGTAAACGTGTCAGGAAATGACGTCACGGCAGAAAGTGTGTACACATAGTTGAACGTATGTGTGTTAAAACGGAATCATCAACATCAAGGTATATTAAGTAGTAAGCAGAAAATCCCACTAGAAATCTAAGTGAGAAAATAAAGCAAACGTGTCAGAAAAACACGTCACGAATCTGAAGTCAATGTTACAAAGTAAGCTTGTCTGATTTTTCTCTTGGTTAGCGTCCTCATTTCATTGATGAGACTGAGGAGAATAAGAATATTTCCGTAAGCTAAAAGTAACTTTAATTAAACACATTAAAAATAGTAAAACTTAAACTGAGTGTGTGATGGATTCATTTACAACTTCAATAGCTGCGACTACGACTTATATATATATATATATATATATATATATATATATATATATATATATATATATATATATATATATATATAGCTGTTATTAACATGACCAAGAAGAAGTGTTAGAAAGAGAGAGACAAACTAAATCTACACTCTGATCAATTAAAAGAGAGACGCCACAACTTGTGTTAAAAGTCGAGCAATGTCTAAAACGAGCAATTTCTATTGATAAGTTTGAGAGTTGATTTAAGTAAATTAATATTTTTAAAGAGGGTTTCTTTCTTAAATGAAAGTGATGTTTTATGGTGTTAGTAGCTAAAATAGTCATCTTCCTTGTATGTTTATGAAGCATGTGGTCATAAAACATTCCCTCTGTTTTGGGACGTCCTGCGCATTATTATTGTACTCTGCAAGATCTTTTAAAATATACTGGTTAGGCAGTAGAGGAGATGAAATACAGTGTTGCATCGTATGGTCCTTCCTGTAACATTCCAAGGTGGATTAATCGGTTGTGTAGCCCCATCTAGCCACAGTAACTTTGTATCGCTTCATTCCCGTTCTCAGGTATTTGAATGTTTTCCACTTGAGCCAGAAGAGAACATTTCTATTGTCCTCTAGTCTACAGCTGTAGTGTGGTCTATTCCTGATTTTTTTAAGGGATCGACATGGCTGAGGAAGCTTCTATTTGACTTAAACTTTTGAAACGTTGGTTCACGTCCATGAAGGAGATGGCTTTGTGATCTCTACTCGCCTGGAAAATCCCGTATAACATCTTCAGGGCAATGCTAGTGAGAAGATGCAGGATGTGCAGGTTGGTAGGTTCAGGCAACCTGTGATCAATCGGCAGGTGGTGTTCCAAGCTTTGTTTAATTTCATATCTCCTAACCAGGAAACGCATAAAAATAATACATTATGCCTTGGAATAAATTCAATCAGAAGAAACAGCATTTATGTAGAAGCCATTTTGCAATTGGTTGATTGTGTTTTCAGGCTACTAAATAAGTATTTACTTTGAGATCAAGCTAATCTAATCCAATTATAATGTTTTAATCTATAGTAGCTTTTGAAAAAGAACAATAAATAACTCCATTATTTCCACTGAGGTTTAGTTTACGTTTTAAAGCAATTTAAAGCAAGTATATCAAATGGGCTGCCTTCGCCCCTTCCAAACCAGTTAGAGTCGTGAAAGCCTCGAAACCGTCGTCCGTTCACTATTATGCTGAACAACTTAAGGTATATCACTTCTCCTCCACGCGAATTTCCTGCTATGACTCAACTTCCTGTCGACTTAATACGACGTTAAAAATTACCAATAACTCTGACACGCTCCCCTTTTTGTCCCATGCTGTTAAAAGTATTGTTCAACTCTCAAGACATTCCTTCTTCTGACCAAGTTTTCCCACATTTCCTAACGCGCACTAAGTGGCGCCTAGTATATATGATGACTTATTGTTTAATATCAGCCTCAAACCAGTAAGGACTAATGATCCCATGTTTTGATGTTGCAACCCGTGTAGTGCTCTTTGCAGGCACTATTCATGTGGGGTTAATACACCAGCAATTCTAATGTGCTAAACAAATTCCCACACTTGACAGTATCCTATATCTCTAAATAGCCACTGTTCACTAATGCATGGAGTATTGTTGTCACACCAAGGCAGGTGCACAAACTACTAGTCTTTCTATCAGAGAAAGGGCTTCTAATCTAGCTCTAGCCCCTGCCCCAGCGCCGCAATGTTGCATCCCTGTGCTTGTTTTACAAGTACTTCATGGAATTTGCTCTGACATACTTGCAGCACTGACGCCCATTCGATATAAATACCGACACGACAATTAGTAAAATCTCGGTGTTTCACTGTTAGAATGCACAGATGCCTGAAGGTGTTCTACTTTAATAGATTATTTTCTTCGTACTGCTCGCTTTTGGAATTCCATTCCTGCTCACTGTTTCACAGACTGTAACAACATGCAGAAATGTAAATGTAATGTGAGCAAACATCTCGTTGCACAATGCTTCACTTAGGATACTCTGTATGTATGGGTCCCCTAATTCACAATAGCCCCTTACGTCTTAGTGGGAACATGCCTCGTTTGGGTGGAATACAAGTAAAAAGAAAATACTCTTTGAAATATTTGCAGGGACACTTTGGTGATCGTCTAATTATTTAGCAGTCTTACCAAGAGGATGGGTGATCCTTAATAGGCCTCGCACTCACAAGATCATAACCTCCCAGATTCTTATCTGTGTTGTTATAGCAGAGATAATGTCCATACAAAAATCGAATGTTAACTTTTATGTCGAGCCCATAACCAGCTGTTTCGTTTCAAAACTATTTTTCGTTTTTTTTTCTCTCGACAATATTTTTGGTATTGGATCCTATCTGCTAAAGGGTTTCTTGCTTATATCACACGAATTCGGTTATCCGTTGGAATGTTTTGAAGGATTTGTTTGTTTTAGTTTAACACATACAGGAGATATTTGCTTTTTAGTGGCAGGCTTGTGGTCTTGAATTTAAGCTGTCGTTTAAAGTTGGAATACTTCAGCCGCCGGGAAAGAAAACGTGAAGTTGATATGACTGGTCAGTTTTAATCAAACGATATAGAAACGATTTGAAGTTGAATAAGCAGTCGCTGACGAAATCTTAGTGAGCAAAAATAAGGGCATTTAGATTCCCTGTGGAATGATTCAACCAGAAACCACTCTTAGTTAAGGAAGATGGATATTCATATAGTTAGGATGAATAAAATTTATTTGAAGTTAAAATCAGTTACTCGGGCATTACCAACAAAGAGGTTTGTTAAAGTTAGTGAGAATTTTGCAACACAGAAGCGAATGTTTAGCCGCGCTAAAACAAAGGGCATTCATGATCGATACATGATGGACAAGTCAAGCGAAGACTGGGGTTTATTTGTACTAAATATGGTAAAATTTAACAAAGGATTAAAAATGTTATCAACGATTATCTCAATGGCATTTTGGGACACCTCCACATAACTGAGTAAAGAAAAACAAGCAAGAAAACAGAAATGTTGACAAAATAAGGCGCCAAAAAGAAAAAGTAAGAAAAATGGCGCGAAAATAACGGAGAAAATGACGAAGGAAAAGGAAAAGAGGTAAATCTAGAAATACAGCACAAATAATGAGATGATGTTTGTGCATATTTTTTCATTACTTTATGCGGAAAAATCGAATTATGACTGATTAAAAATTTGCATGCAAATTGATGCTTAAAAACGCAAGCGTCAATTTAGGTTTTGCGTGAAAAAAAGTGAAACAATAAAAGAAACATTGTGTTGGGAAAACGACACATTTGGTAGGACGTTGGGATGACGTCAGGGATGGGTGTAGGCACAACTGGAATACATTGAGTGGAAGATACGTATGTATATATGTGTGGAGTGCGAGTGTGTGTGTATGGAGTGTCATTAAGAGACATACAGTGCGCAGAATAAGATTGAAAAAGATAAGAAAAGGAGTGAGTTTTAATGAGCAAATATGATAGATATAATCACTAAAAACATGATATGCAAAATGTATTTTTAGTTAAATATATATATATATATATATATATATAGAGAGAGAGAGAGAGAGAGAGAGAGGGGGAGAGAGAGAGATGGTAGTTTGCTTGAAGCATTGCTGGGAATAGTAGTATTATGTTTAAGAAGGCAAGGCAGGGTGCCGGGTAGGTTGTAAGCTGGAAGGAATAAAAATAATAAATCGAAGTTGGACTTACTATTTATTTTTTCTTAAAATTTTACATAACAGCAAGTGTGGTGTTGGTTTTCCCAAGCCCTACTCTCTGGCATCAATTTCGGTGAATTCTCTAAGCAGACGGATTTTTCTTTTGGTGTTTATTATTTAAACAGGGAGAAGATTTTCCCAAAATATAAAATAAATGATTTTAATCATCATCTAGACAGCACACAAACAGTTAACACCACACTGGTTGTTATGTAAGATTTTAAGAAAAAAATAAATAGTAAGTACCGCTCTGATTTATTATTTTTGTTCCTTTTAGCTTACAACCTACCCGGCACTCTGCATTGCCCTCAGCCTTCTAATATATATATATATATATATATATATATATATATATATATATATATATATATATATATATATATATATATATATATATATATATATATATATATTTCAATACAAACATTTGGCTACACATCATGACATGTTCCAACCGAAGCTTTTGAAAACCCAGTATCCTCAGCCCGAAATAAATAAATGTCTGGTGTTAACATTTTCATGTCTAAGAAGGGTCATCATTCTTAGATATGACTTTTTCTAATTTTCGCCCTGAAGATATCAAGTTTACAATAGCTTTGGTTGAAACATGTCATGATTTGTAGCTAAATGTGTGTACAACTAAAACTTTACTATATACATAGATCAATTTATAATATATCAGTAGTAAGTATCCAAAAACTCATAGGTATTCATATATGTGCATACATATATGTAGACTCAAAATTACATATTTACTTAAAAAATACAGTCGTAAACATACCGTATAAGAAAGACACACACACAAACACACACACATATATATATATATATAATTGCTATGTAAAGTTTGTGGGAGAGTCCCCCAGTAGTACTTGATTATCAAGAAGAAATCCAAATTAAGAACTTAAAATTCATTTATATGACAAATTATTAAAGATAAATACATTTTTCGTGATACAAAATGTAATAACGGCGAGGAATACGGACGTTTGGGACATTTTGGGGAGGGTAGAATGAAATTAAACAAGTATATAAACGAGAGGAAACGATTTAAAAAAATAATTAATGTACTAAGCCGGCTTTCGTCCTCACTCATCAGAGTATTAACGTGGAAGTAATTAAATACGACCAAAACCTAAAAGAATTATAATGAAAACTAGTGACAAGTTTAGGAGAAAAATAAAAAAAAATATGAATTTTTTTTTTTAAATAGTGTTTAACAATGAGTCAGATTCCATATTATTCCTTTATGCACTCAATCAATTACATCCAGCCTTAAAGTTTACTTGTGAGAAGGAACACAACTCCACCCTTCCTTTTCTGGATGTATTAGTGCATAAATCTGATTCATTGTTTCTAACATCTGTTTACCGCAAACCTACATTTACTGGTTTATATTGTCAATGGGACTCTTTTTGTCCCATACAAAGAAAAATAAATCTGATTAAATGTTTGGTTCATCGTGCCTTAAAGATTTGCTCTGAATCCCTGATTGATTCGAAGATTGAATTTATCAAAGAGGTGCTCGTTGAAAATGGGTACTCTCTCGATATTGTTAATTCTAATATCGTTACTAAGATCGCTCACTTTAACAAGCCTAAACTTTTTGGTCCTCCAAAATGCCTGGCGTACCTCAGATTACCTTGGTTGGGTAATATTAGCATAACATTTGCTAATCAAATTTCTGTAGCTGTGCGTCGGTATTACCAGGCATCTAATCCTAGAATTGTTTTTTTCTGTTCGACCTTTGCTCAAATCTATTCATAAGGATGTTCTCCCACCCAACATATCAGTAATATTATTTATCAATTTAAATGTCGGTGCGATGCCATATACGTGGGAAGCACAGTGCAAAGGTTTGAATCCAGAATCAAACAACACACCCCACTGGCATACGCCAGGGCCGACTAAATAATTTAAATAATTTAGTCAATACATACGGGTCTGCTATTGCTGACCATCTTATAAATAGCGCCGAATGTGTGTCGACGTACACTAGTGAATGGTTTTCTGTCATAAGTAGATCGCATTCTCTATTCCACCTCAAAGTCCTGGAAGCCATATATATCAAGTAAATCAAACCCACCCTTTGTAAACAAAAGGAGTGGCTTTTAGGACTTAATGTGATCAACTTGTGACCCTCCTCCCCATATTTTTTTTCATATTTTTTTCTCTCCTAAACTTGTCACTAGTTTTCATTATAATTCTTTGGGGTTTTAGTCGTATTTAATTACTTCCACGTTAATACTTTAATGAGTGTGGACGAAAGCCGACTTAGTACATTAATTATTTTTTGTTAATCGTTTCCTCTCGTTTTTATACTTGTTTAATTTCATTCTACCCTCCCAAAATCTCCCAAACGTCCGTATTCCTCGCCGTTATTTAAGATAAAGTCAACATCAGTACCGTCGGTTTTAAATCCAAACAAAGAGAACCTATACTTGGCCTCCTATGCTGAACTCTTTTAAGCGTCTGTTTATGACTGCCTTTTTTTTATTTTCTAAAGAGACAGACATAAACAGAGGCTGAAGAAAGTCCGCCATAAGAGGTCCCTTTTGTTTGGATGTGAAACCGATGGTACCGATGTTGTCTTAATCTTGTGTAATTATACACACATATATACATATATATTTTATATATATATATATATATATATATATATATGTGTGTGTGTGTGTATAGCAATTCAATTATACAGATTTATACAAAGATACTTGTCTATATTGTTCATATGAATGTCTATATACATAATAAGAGAGAGATAGAGATGGAGTGATAGAGTGAGAAAAAGTGGGAGAAAGAGGGTAGAATTAGCCCAAGTCGTAAGATCGTAGACATAGAGTCAACAACGAATATTGAAGGACAGAGTTTGATGTGTCAATCACTTTGTTGACTATGTCTCTGCTCTTCAACCTGAAATCTGTATCAGCTCTATCCACAAGGTTGAGAACCATCCATTATAAATACATATCTCTTCCCCCGCTCCTTACTCTCTTTCTTTAACTCATTATTTATAAAAAGATGAAAGTAACAGGTTCTTTTGAAATGGGGCTTTCAAAGATGTTTACACACAGATGGTCTGACTGTAAATGCCAAAAAATATTTTGCTTAAAAGGTCTGTCATTTGTACGATAGAAAAAAATGAAAAAAAATATCTTGAAAGAATACGACACGACCAAATAATAAAAACTGTAATTCATTTTTATATATCTAAGAACTGCAAAATGGCGAACACTTAAAAAATACGTAATGTAAAAAAATACGTGTGTCCCTCGGTGTTAAGGTTAGGGTTAAGGTTAGGGTTGGGGTTTTGATTATTTAAAATAGCTAGCCCTATTAGTTTGCTTTCCAAAAGAGGATCTCAAAGGTCGACATTCCATTCCAGTTGAGGGACATATTTGATTGTATTTTTATTTTTATTTTTTATGTTTCGAAAATGTACGAGTTATTTATAGCCTAACGACTCTCTCCAGACATTTTTTCAATTTCCGGTTCAATGACTAATGATAATACTTCTATCACTAATAATAAAATAGTGGCATCAGCCTGGACTGATACAACACAAAATAGTCATGAAGGGTCAAGGAGAGTGAAAACACAGCGAAGAAAGAGCATTAACCAGACCCCTAACAGAAGAGTGCACAAAGTACTGAGAATTTGGGGAGGCTTCTTTCCACCCAGAAATCAATGGTAAGCGGCGTTGGTGATAATGCTAAGTTATTTGAAATTGCATTTGAAAGGGTTGAAGAGTACTGGACATCTGGAGAGACTTGTTGTAATTCATATCCCAGGGAAAACCACTGGTTATTATCAGTAAACAATCACTGATTATGACCTTTGTGAGAACCTCTAGTAAGTGCATACTACTACTACTACTACTACTACTACTACTACTACTATACCTACCACTGCTACTACTTCTAATAATAAAATAAAGGAACGAAGAGGAAAGAGGCTTGGAAATATAGAAGACCCCGTGGAAGACACAAAAAGACCTGGAAAAATACAAAAAAACAGCGAAAACAGAGACAAACAGACAAAAACGAAATGTGAAAAGAGAAACAGCTACATGGAAGATTCATAAGAATGACCAGAGAAGAGAATTACGAAATCACCTGGGCATAGCTACGACAAGGACACTTGAACAGAGAAACGGAATCTCTACTGACAGCTGCATTAGAACTAACTACATTAAAGCTAAAATAGATAACACCCACGAAACAGTAAATGTAGACTCTGTTGACAAAAAGACGAAACAGTAAACCACAGAATACGTGAATGCAGCAAACTAGCCCAAAAAGAATAAAAGAAAAGATATGACTGCGTGAAGAAAAGCGAGACACTGGAACTATGCAAACGACTTATTTTAAACATGCAGAACAAGGGTACAGACACAAACCGGAGACAATACTGACAAATGAAAATCACAAAATTCTTTAAGACATGGAGTTACAGACAGATAACACATCCAATCAAGGAGACCGGGCGTCGTAATAGTTGGCAGAAAAGAAATAAACTGCCTAATCGTAGATTTCGCAGTCCCAGCAGATGACAGGGTAAAGAGTAAAGAGACGGAAAAACGAAACAAATGCATATAGCTAGAAGTAGAAAAGAATATGAAACATGAAGAACGTCAATATAATACTAATAATTGTATAAGAACGAGTAACAGTCCCACAAAATATGAGAAAAAAAGACTAAAAAAAATAGGAAGCAAAGGGAAGACTGCGATAATATAACGGACGACTATCATGACAATAACTGGAATCTTGAAGAAAATCCTCAAAGGCAGAAACCAACCAACCAACCTAACCTACAAACACTAATCAGCCACATGAAAACTGCAACGGAAGTAAAACAAAAAAGAAGGAAAGAACACAACATGAACCCAAGAGAACTGAAACTGCAAGACATTTATAAACTGTTTCCTCCAAAACATGCCCTAAAAAGCACTGAAGGGTCAAAGCATGAGGAAGGAGGGCGCTAACCTGACCCTCACTTTGTAAGTACGAAAAGGACAGGGACCTTGGGGAGGCTTATTGATACCCAAATTCCAGTGAAGACTTATGATCGTTTCCGGCAGGAAATCAATTGTAAGCGCATTTTGCGATCACGGAAAGTAATTTGCAAAGGTTGTCGAATAAGGTGCAGAGTACTGGCAATCTGAGGATACTTATTGTAACCCAGACTCCAGGGAACACCACTGGTTAGTATCAGAGAGGAAGAAGAAGAAGAAGAAGAAGAAGAAGAAGAAGAAGAAGATGATGATGATGATGATGATGATGATGATGATGATGATGATGATGATGATGATGATGATGATGATGATGATTATTATTATTATTATTATTATTATTATTATTATTATTATTATTATTAACAACAACAACAACAACAACAACAACATCATAAAAGTACCGCATAGCACACACACACATATAGTGGAATCAGTCCCGGCAGTTGTTAGACGACTGTTTGGAAACCACAAAAGAGAGCTGAACACAGAAAATCTGATCACCGAAGCAAGAGACCGAACCCCAATGAACAACTCGGGAAGCACCGAAACAAGCGACAAAAAGATTAGAAAAGAAAAGGGGATGTTTCATAAAAATGACTAGAGAAGAGACCAACGAACTGTCTTGAGCATGGCCAAGAAAACAACACCTGAATAGACAAACAGGATCTCTACTGACACTTGTACAGAACAATGAGATTAGAACTGACTACATTAAAGCTAAAATTAATAAAACCGATGAAAACAGTAAATGAAGATTGTGTGGATAAAGAAACGAAACGATAAACCACAAACTAGACCTAAAAGATACAAGAACAGACACGACTGTCTGGGGAAAGCAGTACACTGAGAACTATGCAAACGGCTGCATTTCGAACACGTGCACAAATAGTGCAAACATGAACAAGAGACAGTACTGGATATTGAAAATCACACAATCCTCTGGGGAATGGAAGTGCAAACATATACACGCATACAAGCAAGAGACCGGATATCATAATAATCACTAAGAAAGAAAAAATCCTGACAAATCGTAGATTTCGCCGTTCCAGCAAAACACAGCGTGAAGATCTAAAAAAACAAAGCAAATACACATAACTTGCTAGAGAACTGTAAAGGAATATAGAGCATGAAGAAAGTGAATATAATACTATTGTGAAGTTGTCCAACAGTAAATAATAAATAAAGGAAGTCAAGTCGAGGGTTGGTTTAACAAGTGTATTAACAAAGTAAGAAATTGACTAGCACTTGGCTAGACAGTTACAAGACTGTGCTTTGTCTTCTCTGTGTCTCTGGTGACTCACACTATTTATAGTGACAACCGGTGCAGTTTCACCTGTGTAAGAACGGCCGGTGTAACAAATACCAATATATGTAGGAACAGTCACAAAAACACTTTAAAAGACTGGGATAAATTGGAATCAAAGATATTACTGAGACCATACAACAGATGGCAATGATAAACACAGATGCACTCTTAAGGTGATGCTCAAATACGAAAAGCAACCAGCATAAGCTACAGACAGTAACCAGTCACATCGAAATTACAATAGGCAGAAAACAAAACGACAGGAATAAAACAACACTTCACGAACCAAACAAGATAAACTGCAAGAAATCTCATAAACTGTTCCCAAAAAAATGATGGCACTAGCCTCAGCTGATACCACACAAAATAGTCGTGAAAGGTCAAGGAGAATGAGAAGACCGAGGAGGTAGAGCATTGACCAGACCTCCACTTGTAGAGTGCGGAGAGTTGTGGGGCCTTGGGGAAGCTTATAGCAACCTAAATCCCAGAGGAGACCAATTGTCGTTACTAGGGTAACATCGATGGTAAGCGGTTGTTGCGATACCGCAAAGTCTTTTGAAATGGTTATCAAAAAGAGGTGGAGAGTACTGGAAATCTGGCAAAGCTTTTTTGTCACTCAGACTCCAGAGAACAGCACGGTTTTTATCAGTGAGCAATCACTGATGATGATTTTTGTGATAACGCCTAGTGAGTCAAAATAAAAATAATTATTTATCTTCGTTTTTCGAAGAAGACAGCCCTAGCACGCGTGTACAATGATATATCAGCGAAGAAAAAAGTATGTTTTTAAATTTAGTTTATTTAAACTGTTAATTTGCAATAAATATAATATAATATATATAATATAATAAATATAATATAATATATATAATATAATATATATAATATTATACATATAATATAATATATATAATATAATAAATATAATATATATATATATAATATAATACATATAATATAATATATATAATATAATAAATATAATATAATATATATAATATAATAAATATAATATATATATATAATACATATAATATAATATATATAATATAATAAATATAATATATATATATATAATATAATACATATAATATAATAAATATAATATAATAAATATAATATAATACATATAATATAATAAATATAATATAATATATATAATATAATAACCTTGTTGAGGAATTTGATGGATAGAGGCAGATCACCTGTTATAATCTGTTCTGCTTGCAACTAAATCTGCATCTTTACATATATCACGACCTTTAAGGTAATCAATGAGCACAAAGTTTCCCAACTATCTTTTAATCCGACGAGTTCATTATTAAGGATGTCACTCTCTCCAAATATCCCGGTGCTTTTAAGTAATCAATGCTCTCCCGAAATCACCACTAATACACAGAAACAGCTATCTATTACACTTTTCCGCTGTTAAATACTATCTTTGTTTCTGAAATGAAAAATACAATATCTGTGTCGAACTTTATCAGCAAAAATACCTCAAATACCCGTCTGTTCTTAGGTTTCTCAATATTACTTAAAATTAGAAGTTATTAACTGCCATATAGTATTATTCATCCATTTTTTAATTTAAAATTATATTATTAAGGTCTATGATGATGATCGATATTGGCAAAGAAATATATAGGAAGTTATAGAAAAAATAAAACAATTGTCTGAAGTAAGATTCGAACCCAAGATAGTATAACATACTGCTACTGACGGATAACGCTTTGTCGACAAAGCCAACCATCTAACGAAAACTGTTTAGCTTTGTAACATACTTAAACAAGTTACGTGTACAGAATGTTTTACCTCTCCGCATAGATCTAAAATAGTTCTATTGTCTGAATAAATAAACTTAAAAAACCAATATGAAAAAAAATTCTCATTAAAGTACAACATATATCAGTGACTATTTCTCAAATATGTTGTCCAATTTAAAAATAAAAATAAATGTTTCCTCTTCAACGTAAACTATACGACAAATGCGCACGATAATTTAATGAGAAAAGTATGAATGATAGTTATAAGTATATTGTTCTGTCGGCTGGGAGAAGAACGTAAAAATGTCGGAACATTTGTTGCTAATGTTATTTTTAGGTACATTTAATTTTTAATAATGGGTTTTAAAATTGTTTCTATAACTTTTTCACATTGATGAGGACATCGGATCAAAGGTGCCGATTTATGATCTACGGTTAAGTTGGCTTTTACTTGTGATGCCGCAACACACATACAACTTATATATATATATATATATATATATATATATATATATATATATATATATATATATATATACATATATATATATAAATCGCCCTACCCTATACTCTCTCTTGCTCTCTCTCTCTTTCTCTCTCTCTCTCTCTCTCTCTCTCTCTATATATATATATATATATATATATATATATATATGTGTGTATTTTTTTATCATAGTTCACCACAAAGAAGACAGACCGCCATTATAGACGTATAGGGCAACTGAGAAAAAAAGGGGGGGTCAACCTAAATTAGAAGCTGCGCAGCGAGATGTTCGTTTACATTAGTTTTAAATTTCTGCATGTCAGTAACGTCAGGAAAGCAGGAAGCAGGGAGGGAGTTCCAGAGTCCAGCAGCACGAGGAAAGAAGCTTTTGGAGTAGAAAGCTCTTCGGGATCTGGGGACCTCCACAGTGTATGGATGAGAGTTGGCAGATTGTCGGGTTGGTCGGGTGAACCGACGTCGTGGGCGTACCAGAGGAGCAAGCTCATCAGAGCACAATCAATTGAAGTACTTGTAAAACAGGCACAAGGATGCGACATTGCAGCGATGAGACCAGGCTGGGGCTTGGTGGATAATGAAGGACCTATCAAGTTGACAACTCTTCTTTGGACCTTGTCTAAGAGGGAGAGACTAGCGGATGATGCACCAGCCCAGATGTGGTAACAATACTCCATGTATGGGCGGATGGTGTCTTTGTAGAGATATAGGATAATGTCAAGTGTGAGAAGTTTATTGACATGGTAGAGAGAACTTACTTTCTTCGCAGCAGCCCTGGCAATGTTTTCGATGATTTATTCCAATTCATGTTATCTGTGAAAGTTAGAGCGACGAGTTTGAGTGATGAACTCTCAGGTAGGGTGCTATTTACCATGACAATCGATGATTGAAGAGCTCTCTTGTAGTTATTGAAGGAAAGTAGCTTTGTCTTTGCGGCATTAAAAGTTGCCATCCATTTCTGACCCCATTCCACTACTGAAGGTCATTTTCTATTCTTTAGCCATTGCCTCAGATATATGCGCGTCTGTTTTGCCCACATGCCGAGAGTAGAGCGTGGTGTCGTCAGCAAATATTCCAGTCGAAATGGCATCAGGGAAGTCATTTATGAAAATCAGGAACAGTAGAGGTCCAAGAATAGATCCCTAGGGTACACCAGCATTTATGCCATATTGCTCAGAAGAACGGCGATCGAGTACAACCTGGATCTTTCGTGTTGTTAGAAAGGATTTAATTATATTAAATAGTTGTCCAGTAATACCATATGAGTGCAGTTTTATGAGAAGCAATTCATGCCAGACCTTGTCAAAGGCCTTGGATATATCAAGCGCTACCGCCCTAGTTTCACCTGCTTTGTCCAGTGTATGGTATATGCGTTCAGAGATGACCGTTAGGATATCTGCAATAAATCGTGCTTGTCTGAATCCGTATTGATGATCAGAAAGACGTTCAGCATTAACTAGATGCCTGACTATCGCTAGATAGATAAATGATTCAACAAGTTTAGCAAATATCGAGAGTAGACTGAATGCGCGATAGTTAAGAGGATTAGTTCTATCTCCAGAATTCTTGAAGACTGATACCACAGAGGCAATGTTCTAACTATCAGGGAAACAAGATTCAGTAAGGCATTTGTTGTATAGTTTGGAGATGACAGGGGCCAGCTCAGCAGAGCATTTCTTCATTACTATTACTGGTATAAAATCAGGCCCACATGCTTTGGAGGTGTCAAGGTGTTTAATGATGTCACTCACTAAAGACGGGGTGATGACCAGTTTCTCAAGTGTGGCTTCAGTCCTCAATGGAAATTTCGGGAGGGGGTGGTTTGCCCAGTCCGGAGTTGATGTTAAGGCAAAACGCTGGGCAAGTAGTTCAGCCTTATCAGTTGCCGTGCATACAACATCGTTGTGATTAGATAGCGGGGGAATTATTGATTGTCTATTGTTCATCACACTATTATAAATTTTCCAGAAATCACGAGTACCTAGTTTCTGTGACTGAATGCGTTTTTTGGTTATCTGTGTATACCTTCTATTTGCTTTATATATCACTACTTTGCAATCATTTCCTGTCCTTACAAATTTTTGTCTGTTCGGAGTTTACTTATAGCGGCCGAATTTACGTAATGTCTTCTGCCCTTCAGCAATAGCAGCTGCACAGTCTGAGGTTAACCATTGAGGAGAGTGGGGTTTGCTGAAGAATTTTCACTTGGGAACATAAGCATTAATGCCTGCTTTGACTTATTCAGTAAGCTTATTTGCACACTGATCAGCAGGGAGTCAGAAGGTTACACCCCATGGGGCGTCGCTGATGTGATCCCTGAGGAATTAAAAGTCAGCCTGCTCATTGTTTCGCGTCGTTTTAAGCAACGGCTTTAAGCTTTTGGATGAGTTTTTAAAGTGATAGGTATCATTACCACAGCGTGATCAGAGTTTCCAAGCGAGCTATGGCCATTCGCCACACAAGCCGCAGGTGGTGAGGTCAAGAACAGGTCGTAAGTGAGGCTTGCTGCTCCGCGTGATCCGTAAGGCGGGTCGGAAATGTGACAGCCTGTGAGAGGTCGTCAGCTGAAAAGAAATATAAAGGTAGAGTTCCCAGCTGCATCAGTAACGCTGGAGAATTCCAACCAGTCACAGTGGTGTGCATTAAAATCCCCAAATACATGTATTTGGACATTCGATACGAGTGAGAGTGCTCTATCTAAGCTTTCAGAGACAGGGTCAAGTAGTGAACAGTCCTGGGTCAAAGAAGAACGATAAAGCACATGTAGGCTTGGTCATCTGACTCTAACATATGTTCTCTAGTCAAGAGGAGGGTGTTCCGAACATAAACTCCTAGCTCATGCATATATCTGTCAGAGTCCTTACGGAAGAGTGGAAGGTAATCAGTCATGTCAAAGTGGTGAGAGGATATTGAGGATTAAAGGTTCGTTTCACTTTCAGTTAGGATATACGGGGAGTGTTTCAAGAGAAAAGTTGCTACGTCGTTAATGTTGGTTCTAAGTCCCCGGATATTTGTGAATGCGAGCCTCCAGGGCGGAGGCGAAGATGTTTTTTTATTGGGTGTCTGGTTTAGGTTTTATATTTTTATATTGTAAATTCATGTTTGTTTTTCGTTAGATTTGGGAGGGCAAAGTAGGTGCTTGTTTGGTGCCAATAAGCTCACACAACCAGTCTATTAGTCGTGACTTGGTCCTTAGGGGTTGTGGCCTCGGGAAAGCCCAACGGGGATAACTCACGACGGAGCAGTCGTTCTTTAGCGCTACCTAAGAGTTAGGGCTTCAACTACGAGTCGGAAACAGCAGCCAGACAAGCTGTATAACCTGTACCCTCAACCTGTCGGAACAAGAGAGACCCAGACCAGTCATGTAGTGACAAAAAACTTTCCCCAAGTTGCCCGGATAGAGAGAAAGAGAGACGGCGTTTATTGCCCTAGTTAGGAAACAAGGCCAAGTACCAGGCGTCTTTAGAGGCGTCCCAATGCTTGTACCTATACGCCTGGCTAATAGACAAAGAAAGAGTGCGAAGGCCAGGCGATAGGCAGAGCCCATCTAAGCAATTATAGGTTTTCAAACCGGATACTTTGTTCGAGAGTCCAGCTCTAGGAAGGTTGTCGATCCCCAACAGTTTTCTGCCAAGACGTATATGGTTGGTAGCAAGGTTGTATTGCCAGAGTTTTCCTTCTCTTAGATGGATGACCTACAAGGTTTACGAGTCCAACACTCCGAGAGAGGATAGCCTGAACCCGTCTACTAGTCGGGTATTTACGAGCCCTCGCAGGTAAAATCTTTTTTTTTAACTTTTCTTTTTTTCCTAATCACATATGCACACAGATGTAGATAGAAACTATAATGTAAGACTAAAGATAAATTTGTCTCACACTATTATCAGCAACATTTGTTGTAGAGATATTTCACCGGCCATTATGGTGTGTGGGAGGGTTTAATCTACTATGGAGTATGTCCAAGGAAGAGGCACTTTAGCTATAACTTTACATTATAAAAGGTAATTTAATGGTTGCACTATGTGGAAAAATGTGTTTTAACTAGTCATAGCAACGTTAATATATGCAATTATTTAAGTTCAGAAATAAGAAATTAAGAACTTAGCTGTTATTTGTTTCTAAAATGTTGCCTGTAATCTTTAGTTGAATTTGAGGTTTTCATTATTTGATGGTGGTCGATATAAATATTTGTATTTAAAGTTTTTATATGTAAAATACAAATGTTATAATAAAGCCGTTTTAATAGCCCAATAGTGTGATGCTAGAGCTTTCCAGTAAAACCCTGTTTTTATTTCCGGCATACAATTGTTTCGGCTAACTAGAAATATATTTATAAGATGCTACTATATCCTATGCATTTCTTTCCTGGTGTGGCTATCTTCAGTGTTCGTATATAAATAAAGGAAAACAATGAAAAAAAGAAAAAGAAAAAAATAATTTTTTCAGGCAGGTAAAGCCTAGATTAGAGTTCGTACTCATCCACACGCCATGTGTGTTTAACAATTTTTTTTTTAATCGTTCGTCACCGACTTAGATATTCATTCCAAATCACAGGAAATATAAATAAATGTTTTAATTAACCGTTTTGGGTTTTTTTTTCTGATTTATTTATTTATTTTCATCCAGGTTTATATATACTATTTAGCGAACATTTTGTTTTGAAAAGATCATCAGTAAAATGGTATTTGGAATGAAGCAAAATGTTGTTTATGCACACACACACACACATACACACACACACATATATATATATATATATATATATATATATATATATATATGTGTGTGTGCTCTGTTGTTATATGTCAACAATCATTGGGCTCTTACCTTGAAAATGTTGGTCCATATAAAGAATAGCGAGTACATGCAAAAGCATATATATTCACAAATTTCTCTTTACACACACACATATATATATATATATATATATATATATATATATATATCACTGATATATCATCGTTTATCAAGGCCAGAGAAGTCACTGGAGGATGAGAGTTTAAAATATTGCTGGTTGGACGTCGCAATCACGAGAGAATCAGTGGAGTGAATTATCAGAGGACCACTGAAGAGAACTTTATTTACCAAAAAGAACAGCTCACAGTTCACAGTAGACGACCATGCTGTAGTCGACAGGAAACTAAACTCGTGATACTTGTTCCACAGACGGGATGTCTTTGGAAAGAAACTCGTGTTCGTGGAAGTTTCGTTTGGTTTTTCGTACAGAGAGACAGAAAGTAATGTTCTTTTCTATGATTGTGCGATTCGACGAGTTCTTGCTGTGAATGTTTTAGAAGTGAAGACCAGGAATTAGAACTAGAAAAATCACTTCTGTGTGAAGGTGACTGCAGGGAGGAAAAGAGGACATCCTCCACTAGATTGCGAACTCGATACTGTACTCTTTGAAGACAAGAAAGAATGGTCTGAGCAGCAGCACCTCCCAAGTTATCACATATGTACTCACTGGTTTTATTTATCTACCTCCCACAAGGTAAGATGTGACACAAGATCGGGAAAGTGGGATTAGATAATCCAGCGCTCGAGAGGTGAGCACTCTGGCCATTTAAAAATTACCTGGGCAGCCCGTCGGCATTCCCCGGTAGGGGCGCCTCAGACAGTAAGCAATAAACGTACTCCTCCCCAAAGAGGGGATGCAAAGCTTGGGAGGGTGCACGTCCTAGAATTGCACAGGACGGACAACCCCCGAATAAACCGTAAATGCAGACCCAAAGGCCCGGACGATACCGGTTTATTAGGTGGGGTTGTTGCGCATATATGTACTCACTGCTTATTACTGAATATATTCGATTTGAGTGTGTACCAGTTTTAATGCAATTGCAAACTGAAGCGAGAGAGATCAAGGAACGGCTCGACCGACTGACGGGCGCTCAGACAGAGCCTCTAATGTAGAGGCAGAGGCGCATGTAAAAATTATTTTATCAAAACAAGAACGTGATAAAACTCATCTCTATTCTCTGGCCTAATGAATACAGAAAACAAATGAAAAAAATAGGTAAAATAAAATGAAGCACTTTCCTTTCTCTCATACACAAAACACACGTTATGTATTTGATTTTTTTAAGCTCAGCACGTGAACATTTTCAAAATAATTGACGCTTGTTTTTTCTCCTTCTAATATCGAAAGTTGATAAAAAAAAATGGTATTTTGGGCATCGCTACTTTATCTTTGCTTGATAATTGAATATAACTCCCAATTCTCGCTCGCTATAAAAGCTCTGCACAAGTAATAAACATACACGAACGCGCGTATATATATATATATATATATATATATATATATATATATATATATATATATATATATATATATATATGAATAATATACATACGTTTATATGACTTATATTAAGTACTCGTAACTATAAGAAAATTACGATAACTATACATATTTACAGAATATTTATATATATATATATATATATATATATATATATATATATGGGGTAAGGTACACGATAATTAATGAAAATGAAATGCCGTGGTGGACAAAATGTATATGTATGTATATAAGCGATTAATTTAGTTCACGAGCATTTTTATGTGATTTTTTTAAGGCTTACCAACACATTCCGTTCAGGAGCCCAATCAACACCACCAAAGATTTTTTCATTCAAAAATGATTTATTTATCATTTTTTCAAATTAAAGCGTGTTTTACCTACACGTGTTTCACTACCGAGCAGGTCCTTGCTCGGCAGATCATCAGGGAAATTAAGCACTTTTAATAAGAATTACAACAACCGGCAATACCCAATGTGGTGTTGCTTTAATTGAGGTCACTTAAGAAGGGAGGAAAAAAGGAAAAAATGTCTTAGAAGAATATCTTGATTTTCACAACATTGTTGCTACTAGGCGAAACAGCCAAAAATGTGTCCCAAAACAGCAAAAACAGCAAAAACAGCAAAACAAAATAAAAATTAGTCCCAAATGCACTCCAATGATCAGTAATAATGAGCAAGAATTATAATAAAATTAGCACATTATTTATATCAGTTCTAAAATCTCAAAATACTAAAATATTTGGCGTACGATCGTTTCTAAGACGATTAAGAATATGTTGTTTTATATTTTTAAAGATGTATAAAGTCTATTTTACAGCGCCCCTCACAACATTACTAATAGAAGTCAAGTAAAAACGTCAAAGTTTAATACTTGAAAAATATATATGAACAAAGGTAACAAGCCGCGCATACGTGGTCCCCCTCTGTATGTGACTCGATGTGGCGAGTGTAAAATGCAATAAATTTGGGCAATTTGGGGCATTTTTAACCCCCCCCCCCCTTTGACCCCCTGGGGGCGTGAACCAGAATATTTCTGAGGTCAAGGATGCTCATTTTATATCCAAAACAATTGCCTCTACATTTTGGCCAAGTTTCAGAAAAAATGAATGGATGGATTTAACGTTATGGGAAAAAGGGTCATTTTTAGCAATTTTAGGGGGTTTGGCTCCCTGGGGGCGCAAACCAGATATTTTTCAAGGTCAGCGATACTAATTTTTTATTAGGAACAATTGCCTCGACATTTTGGCCAAGTTTCAGAGAAATTAAATGGATGGATGAAAAGTTATGGGGCAAAAAATGTCATTTTTTTGCCATTTTGGGGCCTTTTGACCCCCTCGGGGTGCTGCCCAGATATTTTTTCAAAAATTGGAGAATGTCACTTTCTAACCTGACCAAAGTTACAACTTCATACAAAATTTCAGAGAAATTCAATGGATGGTTGCGGAGAAAAATCCGGACGGACAGACGGACGGACAGACGGACGAGAATGCCTCAAAACATAGGTCCCCCGATTTATAAATCGGGGGACCAATAAATATATAAGAAAAATATATATAAATATGTAATCATTATAGGGTACAAAGCACCTATTCATATTAATTTCTTATAATCTAACATATAGCATTAATAATAATGATTATTTATTTTACTGTATATTTATATATCTTTTTTATAATCGTATTGTTTTGTTTTTTTCTGTATAAAAATCTATTAACCTTTCATGTTGTTTATAATACTATACATATTTGTTATTTTTATTAAAATTAATAGTTTATTGGATCATAATTATTATGGTTATGATGTTTATTGATTTTTATTATGATTGTTGTGACGCCATTCTTTGATTCGATTAGTTTTTGATACTTTAATCCTTTATATAGTTTTACAATTATTGAATTTCTTTATCTTTACTTTAATATTTCATTATTTTCTACTCGTATTTGGTAAACTAGTATATATTATTATTATCATTATTATCATTATTAGTAGTATTATTACTATAATTATTCACTCACTAGGAGTTATCACACTGGTCATCGTCAGTGATCGCCCACTGCCAACAACCTGTGGTATTCCCTGGAGTCTGAGTGACAACAAGTCTCCTCAGACTTCCAGTATGCTCCACCTCTTTTCGTTCATCACCGCTGATGACCTTGCGGTATCGCAACAGCCACCTACCACCGATTTTCCGCTGATAAGGGCCATTGGTCCACTCTGGGGCCCGAGTGGCAACAAGCCTCCCCTAAGGTCCCAGAGCTGTCCGCGCTCTTCCAGTGAAGGTCTGGTTTGCGCTTTCCCTCCTCGACCCTCTGTCCATAATTTTTGTGGTGTCAGCCTATGGTTGAGCCTCTCTCGCGCGGTTGTATTTTCCCCGGCTCTGTTGTCTTGTGCTTCCATGTGTTTGTTCCGATTCGTTGCTTATGTGGGTTGGTTTCGCATTCGAGGACATTTCTCAGGATTGTAGCTGTTTTGATCATTACTGTCCTTTGTATAGTCTCAGTTATCCCTTTGATTCCTATTTCTCCTAGTCTTTTCTCCATGTTTTTGGGGACTGTTCCTAGTGTTTCTATGATTATTGGTGTTATACTGACTTTCTTCATGTTCCATATTCCTTTCAATTCTCTGGCAAGTTCAGTATATTTGCTTCTTTTTTCCGTCTCTTTGATCTTCACTCTGTGTCTGCTGGAACGGCAAAGTCTACGATTTTGCAGGATTTTTCTTTCTTGTTGATAATTATCATATCCGGTCTCCTTGCTGTTATGGGTTTGTCTGTTTGTACATTCATATCCCATATGATTTTGTGTTTTTCGTTTTCTAGTACAGTTTCTGGTTTGTGTTTGTACCGTTTTTTTGAATATTCGAAATTCAGTTGTTTGCACATTTCCCGGTGTACTTCTTTCCCCACGCTGTCATGTCTGTTCTTGTATTCCCTTTGTGCTAGTTTGCTGCATTCACTTATTATATGATTTATCGTTTCGTCTCTTTGTCCACACAATCGGCATTTGCTGTTTTCCTAGGTTTTATCTAGCTTTGCTTTAATAAAGTTTGTCCTAATCGCATTGTTCTGTGCGGCCGTCAGCACTGTTCAAGTGTCCTTTTCTTAGCCATGCCCAGCTGTTTTCATTGGCTTCATCGCTTGTGAGTCTTATAAAGCGCCATGTAGTTGTTTTTCTTCCCACTTTTCCTTTCTTGTCTTTTTGTTTCTGGGTTCAGTTCTTCCGGAGTTGTTTGTTGGGCTGGTGTCTCTTGCTGTGGTGATCAGTCTTTCCGTGTTCTGGGTTACATATTTCTCCAGCTCTTTTTTGGTGTCTTCCACACAGTCTTCTATACTTACCAGTCCTCTACCTCCTTCATTTCTTTTCAGGGAGAGTCTGTCCGTATCGTCTTTTGGGTGCAATGCATTGTGCATAGTCATTAGTTTTCGAGTCCTTTGGTCAAGGTGTCTGAGTTCTTCTTTGTTCCAGCCTATGAATGGTCCAGAGTATCTTATTAGTGATACAGCCCATGTGTGTAGCCCTTTTACTAGGTTTCTGCTATATAGTTTAGTTTCTAAGAGTTTCCTTGTTCTTCGTAGATATTCTTTTCCAATCTTCTCTTTCATTTCTGTATATTTGATTGTGTCTGCTTCCAGAACTCCCAGGTATTTATAACTATCTTGTTCTCCTAGCGCCCTTATCTCCTCTTGGTTGGGGAGTTCTATACCTTCTGTCGTCTCCAGTTTTCCTCTTTTGATCTCTAGCAGTGCACATTTTTCTATTCCAAACTCCATTTGGATATCCTGGCTGAATATCCTGGTTGTATTTATCAGCTTTTCCAGTTCTTTTTTTGTTTTTTGCAAACAGTTTCAGGTCATCCATGTACATCAGGTGGTTTATTCTTTGTTCTGTATCCGTAAACCTGTACTCGGCATCACACTTTCTGAGTATGTAGTTGAGTGGCATCATGGCTATTATAAACAATAGTGGTGATAGAGAGTCTCTTTGAAAAATGCCTCTCTGTATTTTTTATCTCAGACAGGCATTGTCCGGCTGTCAGTTTTAGTTTCCATTGCTTTCTGGATTAGATTAATAATCCTGTCTGGTATCTTGTATATTTTTAAGCATTCAATTATCCATGTTTGGGGGATCCTGTCGTAGGCTTTCCTGTAGTCAATCCATGTCATGGTTATGTTCTTTTGTCTGCTCTTCACCTCCTTCAGGGTCTTTTGATCAATGTATAGTAGATCATGTGCCCCTCTTTGTCCTTTCCGGCATCCTTTTTGTTCCTCGGGGAGCAGTCCATGTTTGTCTAGGGATTGGTAGATTTGTTCTCTCAGTTGTGCTGTGAGAATTTTCCACATTATTGGTAGACATGTTATCGGTCTGTAGTTGCTGGGGGTCGTTCCTTTTTTGGGGTCTTTTTGTATTAATGTTGTTCTTCCTTCCGTCATCCATTCTGGTACGTCTGTTTTGCGGATACATCCACTCAGTTTCTGCGCTAGTCTTTCATGCAGGGTCGTGAATTTTTAAAACCAGTATGCATGTATTCCATCGTGGCCTGGTGCTCTCCAGTTTGCCATTTTTCTTATGGTTTTCTTGATCGTTTCTTTGTTGATTTCTGTTTCGGTTCCTTCTTCGATTTCCTGCAGTTCATCTTTCATGTTTTTCAACCATTGGGCATTCTTGTTGTGCTTTTTTGGTTCTTCCCATATCTTGCTCCAGATTTGTTTTGTTTCTGTTGGGTTCGGTTGCTCCGTCGTTGTTTTTTCTCCATTTACGTTTTTGTAAAACTGGCTTTCATTGTTTTCAAAGGTCCTGTTCTGTTTGCTCTGTTCTGATTTGTACCTGTATCGTCTCATTCTTCCTTCTATTGCTGCTATCCTTTGTTTTATTTCTTCATGTTTCTCATTTAGTTTTCCTTGCGTTTCTGATATTTGCTTCTTAATCGTGTCATGTCCTTTCTTTTGTCCATTCTCTTCTTTTCTTAGTTTCATACTTACCGATTTTGCCCCTGCATATATCAGGTTGTTTAGGTCTGTAATAGTTTCTGTTGGGATGTGTGTGAGGAGTTTGTTTATACTTTCTGTTTCTGCTTTTAACTTCTTCGCTACTTCATTCCTGAGAGATGGGAGTTTTGTTTTGTTTTCTAACATGTATCGTCTAATGTTCTTTACTTCACTTGCTTCTTTTTCGTTGAGTCCTATCTCAGCAGGTTCTGTGGTTCCGCAGTCTTCTATCTCACCTGGTTCTGTGATTCCGTAGTCTTCAATCTTTTCAGTTTCAGTGTGTATGTGTTGCCCGTCCTCTTCCTGTGGTTTCTCCTTCGGTGGTGTTACTTGCTCCATTTCGCCATTAACCTTCTGTCTGATTTCCGTCAGTTCCATCTCCGAGAACCATCCTCGCTTGAGAATCTGTCTTGCTTGATCTGCTATCCTTTGTTCCGTTGTATGGTAGTCACTGGCAATGTTCCAGAGATGTTTCATTCGTTTTCGGTAGCCTCTTTCTGTAGGGTAGCGGCTTTCATAATAGCACTCCATCACCAGTCTGTTCTCTTTCATGGTCCATTTCTTTCTATATCTTTTCAGTTTGCTGTTTTCGCTCTGGTTTTCTTGTCTCTGGTCTGTGTCCTTGTCATACCTGGAATAAGAGAAGTTACTTACCTGGTTCTTGTCCGTTGTCTTGTTTCTGAAATGAGAAGGGCCAACATTCGCAGGATGCGGACCGGATCCCCCATGTTGGCTAACGAGGGAGCACCTGCCCATCATGACACTCAGGTCTTTCATTATCATTATTATTAGTAGTATTGTTATTATTACTATCATTATTACTATTATTATTATCATTTTAATTATTATTATTTTATCATTATTATTATTATTATTATTATTATTATTATTATTCCGTACTCACTAGGAGTTCTCACACATGTCATGGCCAGTGATCGCTCACTAACAATAACCTGTGGTGTTCCTTGCAGTCCAAGTGCGGATATCTAGTGGTCTCCAGCTCTATTGATGGCCTTTGCAAATGACTTTGCGTATTCGCAACAACCGTTGACCATTTATTTCTCGCTCGTAATGACCATTAGTATTCCTTGGGGCTTAGGTGTAAAAAAAGCCAACCCCAGGTCCCAGAGCTTTCCGCACTCTTCCAGTTGAGGTTTTGTTAGTGCTCTCTCTTCTCGGTCCTTCCATCCTCCTTGAGCCTTCACGAATATTTGGTGTGGCGCAACAGAGATCAACACCACCATATTTCTAGGGGGGGAAGTTAACTTAAAATGATGCGATTTTTGTTTTCTTGGTCTAATGTGGTCGTTTTCTTGCTGCTGTGTTTGTTTTAACCTTAATTGCAACTTACATGGTAGTTGTTAGTGTTTGAGTGTATGTGCGTTGCTTTCTACATCCCAGGATTTTCTTAAAGATTTTAGTTGTGTTCATTATTGCCGTCTGTTTTATCTTCCCTGCCTTCCCTCTGATTCCATTTTCTCCTATTCTTTTTTCGAGGTTATTCGGGATTGTTCTTAGTGCTTCGTGTTGTATGTGTGTCATTTGTCTACATGTTCAAATCTCCTATTTTTGTACTATTAAGATTTGGATTCGTACGTTTCAGCCTTCTCTATTTTGCCAGAATATTCTGCTTTAGTTCTTCATATTTCTTGTTTAGTCTTTCGATCGCAATTTCAATCTAGTTTCTTATCAATGCTTTGTTATTCTATTTATTTAACTCTTTTTTTTTTGCTTTTGTTTTTAAATCCTTTAATAACTTATTTGACTTCTGCATCAATGACATCGTTTAGTTCTGTATTTTCAGATATATGTGAGACAACTTACGTTTTATTTTAAACTGTTTGATATATAGAATATTTAAGAGCTAGTTTTAAAATTAACTCTGAGTGCGGCAATTACAATTGGATTTAATACAGGGGACATAACAGATTTGAAGCTTTATAGATACGAGGCATGTCTAAAAAGTATCCGATCTTAGGCCAGCCAATAGTTGAAATACCTGACTGGGGTGGGGCCCTACTCCCCTTCAAAGTAGGCCTCGTATGCTTCGGCCATAACAGGGTCACAACAAACTGGCGACGAGGCAATTCGAACTGACACGGGTCGCCAACAAACAGTCGACAAAGTACACACACTTATACGGTAAACCACAACGAAACTATCGACGACTTACAACAGAACAAAACAACAACAAAGCATTTTTGCCAGATCCTTCGAAAAAAAAACCGACGTTGGATTTTAAAAGGAACAAAACTTGATGAAATCGAATAGATATTTTCTTGTTCTGAAAACAAGTTATCGGTGAAGAAAAAAACACAATAAACCAAATTGATTATTTTCTTAATTGAAAAGAAAGGGTAAGTTGTTTCCTCTCTCTTTCCCTACATTGTTATTCCGACTCTGTTAGAATATGTTACAAATAAAGAAATATATGATTTTATTTCCACCGAAAAGAAAAAATTGTGAAACAGTATTCTTTTTCTTTCTAAAACTAAAACGCGTAAAGCGTAGTAAAAAAGGGGTCATAATCTTTTCAGAACTAAGATGGCGTCTAGCAAGCGCTAATCTAAGGAAAAGACCTTGTTACAAAGCCATACTAAAAAAGAATATATTCATTTCTAAAAAAAAAAATAATAAATAAATAAATAAATAAATATGGAAGACCTTAAGTCAATCATGTCGGAATTAACCAGATTTCAAATCTGCCAACAACAACAGGCTGAGGAGATATTTCAAAAGCTTTTACTCGAGCAAAATGAAAAGCAACATCAACCTGAAGAAAAGTTTCAAAGGGTTCTCCTCGAGCAAAATATAAAAATGTGTCAGCAAAAGAAAGAAAATGACGACAGATTGGAAAGACTTATACAAACAATATCGCGTAGAGACCAAGGAGATGAAAGTGACAACGCGTTTTCGCAGAACGCCGTGTGGAGCGCCATCAATAATTTCACATATTCGGAAGAAAATAAGTTCGCAGCATATTTTCAAAGATATGAAGATTGTATAGAATTAACTGCGAAAGTTGGACTGACTCAAAAAAGGTTCGCCTGCTACTTAAAAACCTAGGTACCACGGAACATACGAATTTCGTGGATTTCATTTAGTCTCGGAAAACTAGCGATTATACTTTTATAGAAGTGGTAAAATTATTAACGGAATTGTTCAGTCCCAAGACCACGTTATTTCACAAACGCTGAAAGTGCATACACCTGGTAAAAAAGACGAGGATAATTACGCTACTTTTGCATCGATAATAAACAAAGGTGTTTCTGCGTGCGTACAATTTTTGCTTGAAGCTTCGCTGAGGCATGCCTATATATTCTTCTGCTGGAAAAACCAGATCACCGACCTCCTTCTATTGCGGCTGCCCCATGACTGGTCTCGGTGGGGATGTATGAGATCTCCTCTTTGAACCCGCTGTCGCGGAGCGCTTTATTGTAACAGGGTGCTGCCTGATTGAAAATGCCGGGACTGGATGAGAGGTGTGAGATTTTTTGGCTAATATTATAGACTAAATTTTTAAAAACAATGGGGGTGGCAGGATCCTTAGTGTATGTATTGGAGTTTCTCATTGGGTTTGTGGAAAGGTTTATGCGTGTTGTTTGTAAGGTTCAGTGTTGTATCTAGGAAATCTACTTGGTCTAAATTTGTTTTAATGGTTATTTTGAAACTGAGTTTTTCGAAGGTGTTTGTTAAATATTATCTAAATCGTTCAAGTGTCTTGCCGTTGTGGTTGCGTGACAAGCAGAGTCTGTCATCTCTGTAAAGGCCAAATAAATGGTCTGGGAATTTATTTTAGAGCGTATCCAATATGAGCCAGCCGACTAAGTCACAAATGTCTGCACTGTCATAAGCCCCCCTTACAACATCAAATTTGTCCTCTGGATTTGATTTTTAACCCAGGTTATTTCCTCGAAGAAAAGTAAGGTTTGTTTTGCTTGTAGTATTGGATCCCTTTCAAGTTCACTGATGTATGTGTGTGAAACTGCGAAGGTTAAGGCTTTGTCTAGGGTGTCTTTTTATGGATGGGTGGAAGGCTACTATGTCTAATTGTGTGAATTTGCATCTGTGTTTTTCCTGTATAGTATGAAATCAATTAAGGACTGAATTTGTAGTGCTCCACAGACTTAGGTTTGTTTTGTTTCTTTAATGTTATTAACTATGTTTTTAACTATTGATTAAATTACTAGTTTTAGTTCCCTTTTAACTTAGTTGATTAGTTTGCAGGAAAGCTTATTCCTGAAGTTATCTTTGCGATCTTTTTAAGTAACAACTATGCTAGGTAGTTAGTTCTGTATTCGACACCTAGTCTAGTAGCTATCTCAATGGTTTCATTATTGATGGTCTTATATGTATCCGTCTTAGCTAACTGTTATTTATCGGTAATCGCGCTGATTTTTTTCCTTTTTGTCATTTTATAAATGTTTTTTGGGTTACGGTATTATTGCCTGAGAGTGTATACTTCCATTTCCCAGGGTTTTAGTGCTAAATCCCTGTTAAACTGTTTTTTCTGTGACGTTGATATTTTTCCAGAGAGTGCTCTACTACAAGGCTAACAGGGTTTAACTGTTAGCTAAGACGGATACATATGAGACCATTCATCATGAAACAACTGAGATAGATACTGTAACTCTCTATGGATGGTTAAACCCTTTAATGTTGATACCAATATTCAACTATAAGCATATCTCCCCTCAAATTGTATCTTCGAATTCAATCTTGATAGTTTAAAATTTCTATTTTTTACGTTTTCAACTTTAACATATGACCGTCATGTACCCTCCTGTTAAATGCCATGCACCTTAGACACCTCTTTTCTATACTTTTTACATTTATATATATATATATATATATATATATATATATATATATATATATTTAAATAGGCTACCTTAATATTACCACTTTCTTATGATGTCTATACCCCTAATAATTTATTTTGACATATTCGTCTTTTATCGCCTTTTGGGATCTATGTACGTTGCTTTCTCCACTAACGGTTCATCTTATTTACGTTATCAAACCCTTCAGATATTGCAGTTTTGATATTTTCAACCGACAGCCAACATAGTATACCTCTATTTTCTCTATCATTTCATGTATTACTTATTCAGTTCAGTTTATTCAATTATCATCTAAATATTTCTTTTTGGCACACGGTCTTCTAATTATCCTCAACAATGATCCTGTATGTTGATCTACTCGTGGGAATAAAAAACCTCCACGTATTTTGTTTACCTGGCCTTTTTTTCAAAACTCATTTTCTATATTGAGATAGTACTTCCTTTATTTTTCTTAATTTATATAAATATTCGACAATAATTTAATTTAAGTTATTTTAAATTTTAATGTTCCTATATATGTTTTGCTTTAATTAATAAATTGAATTCATTAAATATATTCTCATTTTTTTGCCTTTATATTCTAGTTTTCTTTTCCTTACCTCTTGAACCTAGCATTAACATTTTGCCAATCCTAACATTAGTCATTAATATTAAGTATGTAGCCTCAACCGCACCATTTTTCACACAACCTATGTGGCCTTCATTCACTCATAATCAAACAGTCACTTCATTGTCCCACTTACTTTACATAACACCTGTCTATTATTTAATCTGCACAAATTTGAACTTCAATTACTATAACGGCTTAGTCAAGTTTCTATTTCTGTTCAGTTGCATGTTTTACCGGCTCTCTGCTTGGTTTTGAAAGCTACTTTTTGCTATCTCATTTTGAACACAAATCCATAACAAGTATATCTGGAAAGCCAATGGGAGTCTTCTAAATGGCTTTTAATACACAACTTACATTATTAACTTTTACATTGCAATCTCGTCCAACGGGATTATTTGGGCCTTTAATGATTTGACTTCTCCAACCTTCAACGGATCTTTCAATTTTGAAACTCTAAAATATCCTTTTGACTATGCTTCAATGGTGAAATTTTTCTATATACTTTCCATGATTTTTTATTTGCTTTAGACATTTTCTGCAAATTTTATATTTGTATTTATCTTATCCCATACTTATATCTTTCAGATTATGATTTTCGGTAATTCACTTGTATTCTTCTGATGATAAGATTCGATTTTTTGAAAACCCATGACTTAATAAAAGGAAACATAAATCTCTTTTATTTGATAACACTTTGTTTTGAACAACTGAGGACGTAATAGATTTATTCCTATCTTATATATATATATATATATATATATATATATATATATAGGCTTTGAGTGTTTAAAACTTTTCAACCTCGATGTAAACACATTAGTCTTAATACTTTCGTTGCTTGTAGTCAATAACTCTCTTGTTATTTACTACTGACCGTGTTAAATACTGCTTATCTAAGGAAACCGTTTCGTCGAAAAGGGTATAGCCATATATTTTTAATATGTGAAGATATTACGATCTTAAAGTGTTCTCATTAAAATACATTAATATGGTACTAATAGACGAGTACTTAATAAAATTAAATCCTTCCTATCTAACAGAAAGATCCAGGTTGTCCTCGATGACAGTTCATCCAAACAACATGGGATAAAAGCAGATGTTACCCAGAGATCGATCCTTATACATTTATTGCTCCTGATTTTCATAAACGACCTCCCTGATGACATTGTGTATGAGATGGGTATATTTGCTGACGAAACTGCGTTCTACTCTCGTCATGTTGGTAAAACGGACTCACACATATTTGCGGCAATGGCTGCATCCTTCGAAAGTGGCCTCCACTCTGAGTGAAATAGTGTCATAAATGGATGGTAACATTCAATACTGCTAAGACAAATCTACTTTTCTGCAACATCTACAATAAACCACCGATTGCCATAGCAAATAACACCGTATCTGATAGTCCAACATTCAAACTCTTCGGCCTTACATTCACAGGTAACATGAATTAGAACAAATACATAAAACTCATTATCAAGGCTGCTGCAAAGAAGGTGGTCTCCCTCTAACGTGTTAGAAAACTTCTCACACCTGATCCTATAGCTCTACAAACCACAACCCGATCATGCATGGAGTATTGAGTTCACAACTGGACTGATGCACCATCAACTAGTCTCTCCCTCTTAAACAAGGTCCGAAAAAGAGTCTCTAATCAGATAGGTCCCTCACTATCCATCAAGCATCATCCCATGTCCAATCGCCGCAATATTGCATCCTTGTGCTTGTTTTACAAGTACTTTAATGGAATGTTCTCCGATGAACTTGGTCCTTTAGTCCCCCCCCCCCACCATGTAAATACACTCGACCAACCCGATAATCAGTTAAATCCTATCTATTCACTCTGGAGGTCACCAGATGACAGAGAGCCTCTTACTCAAATAACTTATTTCCTCAAGCTGCCGGCTTTTGGAACACCCTCCCTGCTCTCTATTTCCGCGACTGTACCGACATATAGAAATGTTAAACTAATGTGAACAATCACAGCCCCAATTTAGGATTATCCACTAAAATGTCACCCTAATTCTAAGTAAGCGTATTACTTCTATTGTGGAAACTTGCATTGTTTGGGGGAACTCAGTTTTTAAAATAATGATTTATGGTTTAAAAACACTTAACTATAACACAAAATTGGCAGTAAAGGTTTCCCAAAAGAGTTGTTATGCCATCAGACATAACGACCTAAACGCAACCAAGTGCATGATTATAATTCTGGTTAGTGACGAAGTGTCCCGATTCGCTGATATTTCATTGGCCACGGAAACAAACAAATATGTCATTGGACGAGTTGATCACGTGATAATATCGAACCCATTGTACCACATTGAAGTTACTTCTTGTTTTACTCTTCTTAAAACGACAAGACAGTTTTAACCAAAAGATGGTCAGTAATTTAGACTAGATGAAAAAAAAACAGGATAAAAATTAAAATGTAACGATAAAACGTAATGTCATATTCTTTCCTTATTCGCGTAGAACTTTAAAAAAAACTACGCCACATTGAGGCCCTGATCTCGCCAAACGGTAAGGCATTTGGTATTTGGAAGACTCAATGTCGCTAATTATTGGCGAAGCTATGGGTCAATCTGTATATAACGGTATGTATTAAATATTTTGAAGCAGAAAACATAACATCAGAAAGAGTTAATATGCCACAACACATAATAACGAAACACAACTATTGGTTATATTTCTGATTTGTCAGGAAGTGTCCCTATTCAATGGTTTTTAAATAGAAACACACGAATGTTTGATTGGACAGTTTGATCATATGATAAACCTGGATCCATCGTACTGCACTGAAGTAACTTTTTTTTGTTAACTTTTTTTCTTCAAACGACAAGACAGTTTTGAAAGTTACAAGGACAAAGCTCGATAATTTAGACAAGCTGTAAAACAAGCCACAACTCGAAATAAAAATATAATGAATACTACAATGAAAAGTAATGTCATTTTCTTTCCTCATTCGTGTAAAACTTAAAATGACTACCATTACATATAGCCCCTGGTTTTCTCGAACGGTCACGCCTTTAGTATTGGCAGGCTCAAGATCGCTTACTATACGAGAACCTATTTGTGAACGTCGTTATAACTTTATATAATAAATATTTGAATATAGTAAGAACTTGAAGCATATAGATTACATCCGGAAGAGATGATAAGCCAAGCAAAACTATTGGCTATATTTCTGATGAGCTACGAAGTGTCCCTATTTGATATTATTCATACAGAAACAGACGAATATTTGATTGGACGATTTGATCACGTGATATATTTGAATCCATTGTGCTGTATTGAATTCTCTACTTTCTTTTACTCTTTTCTTTTTCAAACGACAAGACAGTTTTCTATATTGTATGGTCTTAGATGTTTTATAGAAACTCGCTAAAAGAAGAAGGAGAATGGTCAGTAATTTAGACAAGATGAAAAAGACGGAATCGAAATGAAAATTTAATTAATATTACAATAAAACGTAATGTCATATTATTTTCTTATTCACGTAGAACTTAAAATAACCTGCATTTTTAACATTTCTTTAGCGATAAAATATAATTGATTTTAAAAAAATATCCAAACGAAAACTAAGATAGAAAAGGAAACCACGGTGAATATTGAAAGCTCAATCAGTTCGGTAAAATTAGCAGCTATTATATTGAATTAAATTGGCGGAGCCGCGAAAGAACAAAAGAAAAAATTTCGGCTCTTTTGTTTTTTTGTTTTTTTTTTACTCCTGAATAAAGGAATATAAAAATAAAGAACATCTTGCCCAAAACAAAATGGAGGCCGGCTTAATGTTAACGCAAAGAAAGTAGCGAAGAAATCGATGAATGGAAAAAGTCTATTGTGATACGATTGGTGGATTGTTGTGGAAGGTGTGGCGCTGATTGGCCAATAATAATTTCTATTCGTAATTCATTAGCGAAAATAATGGATGCCCGCTTTTGATCGTTTCGTTTTATTCAATGTAAAAATTGAAAAGAAAATCACACAAAGGAACAACGAGTGTTTTATTTTATTTATTTATTTATGTTGTTGTTGTTTTTTTTATTGTGTCGTTGTTATAAACTTTTGTCATAAGCATCTATTATGATACAAAAACACGCATGGACATAAACACACACATACATACATAAACCTTTACTAATCAGCTATTCGAATGGTTCTAATATACTTTCATATAACTGTCATAATTTCTAAATTTGTTTGTAAGTACCTTTCTGTTAAAAGTAAGGGATTAGATAAATAGAATGAGTAAGTCAGACGCAATGGATGTAAACTCCCTATACCGAGCTAGAAAACTTCTCACGCTTGCCAGTATTCTATAATACTATGAATCCACCATTCGCCCTTGCATGGAACACCATTGCCACGTCTGGATTGGTACACCAAATACTAGCATCGCGCTCTAGGAGAGCATGCAAAAAAAGAATCAATAATTTAATAAGGCACACACTGTCTGCCAAGCTCAAACCCCTGTCGCATCGCCGAACTGTTGCACCCCTATGCTAGTTTTAAAAGCATTTCAACGGAAGGTGCTCCAATTAACTTACTGCACTTGTACTGCCTGAAAGTAAATACCCCCCGACCAACACGACTAGCAGAAAAATCACATCCTTCATTGTAGAGAGTCCTAGATGTTGTAATATTTTTTCTCTAAGAGATTCTTCCTTCGGACCACTTGCTTTTCGATTCCCTGCTTTCCCAATCGTCCCAACATGAAGAAATTTAAATGTAATGTGAAAAAAACATCTTGATACGCAACTCCCAACCCAGGTTATCTTCTATAAATCTGTCCTCTATTTCAATAGTCCCGTACACTTTTGGGCTCGTAGAACAAATATAAAAAAAGAAAAAAAATAGCTGTTAGTGTGCAAGTTGTTAGGTTTATTTGAACAACAAGTGTGAACTGTGACCCTATCTTGGATCTCAATTTCGTAGGTTGTATTTGCATTGGAGTAATTGATGTCTACGAACGACAAACAAAAGTTGTTTTATGGAAATCACTTCAGACAAGACATGAAGCCACTTGATGTAAGGAGCTAAAAAATATTACTTCAATGTCAAAAACTAGTCAACGATAAGTGTTAGATTTATAGATTCCGACAGCAATTCTTCCCTTTTGTCAGAAACATCGTCCGTGGAATGTGAGGACTAAAGGACACACTAAAGTGAGCGAGAGTTACGAAGCTGTGGAAAGTTCACTTTCTACTCTCCTAAAATATGCATTCAACTGGTTAAGGCCAGTCTTCATACTAGCTAAAGTTCGACTTGGCATCATTCTTGTGAATTAGAAGCTGTCCTGAACCACCAACCCTTTTTTTGTCTGGATAAGTGACTTCCTTCAGTGTTAAGCTGTTTCAATCTTATTACACTTTTACTTTTCTTGTACTTTCCTGCGTTCGTATTGTGTCACGCAAATCCGTAATACCTGACTTTTCGCTGTTTCTAGTCATAATTAATTTTACGTCACTCTAACCGACAGTTTAGAGGCTTAAGATCATATTCAACATCTGACCCACTATTAAAAATTTACTTTTGTTAATCGATTTATTCATAAACAATTAGAATAAAACTCGTGTGTTTCTCGCCTTTATGTAACTTCATAGATATACATTGAATTGCATTTTCTTATTTACTATTAAGTGAGTATTTAGTTAAAGCAAATATAAAATAAAAGGTTCTTGGAGGTACATCCTCCCAGAAATCATTTCACTCTTCGAGTAAGAGTTGGTTTATTGTAGGTCGACATAGATCGTCCCCTACTCTACCAGGGAATGCTGACGGACACGGTATCTGCTATGTTGTATCTTTCTAGAGCGATCCCTCTAGATCCTCTAAAGTAAACCCAAGGTCTACTTTCTACCTAATATAAACCCAAGGTCCACTGTATGCCTAAAGTAAATCTAGGGTCGACTTTCTGCCTAAAGTAAACCCAAGGTGTACTTTTTACTCTCCTCAAACTCGTAACTTTGCAATCGTCTTTAATACTTTCTCTAATCGACATACTTCAAAATACAATCAATCATATGTTTATACTTTCATTGTCGTCTCAATCGTGTAATTATCAAAACATTCACAGTCGCATTTCAAACGAAACGTCTACTTTGATTACATCTCGTTTTCATCTCGGTTATAATTTTTATTCACTATACCACCCTTTTTCAAATTAGTCCGGGATGATGTCGTTACACTTTGAACCTTTATAATTTCTATTCTCAAGTGTGTGTTTTGGGAAGGTAAATTCAACGACGCCTGTTTTGTTTTTTTTTAACTTTTATTCACCCCAAATAAGGCATATTGCTACTGATATGTATTTGTGATGGTGGCCAAATTTATAGAAGACAAACTGGGTGTGGATTGGAGAACAAAGTGTTTGGTCGTATTTCATTCAAATTTCTGCATGTTGGCATGCTCGCGAAAACAGGGGGCAGGAAGGCAATTCCAAAGGCAAGCGTACTAAAAAAGAAGCTATCAGAGTAGGTAAATTAGCAGCATCTAAAGAACCTCCACAAGAAGGGGTAATATTTTGCTGCTAGTCGATTAGATTGGTGGTATTTTCGTTGAGGGTACAAGTAAAGTAAGTCAATGAAAGCACATCATTGTAAAGTACAGAGTTGCAACGATGCAGGGGTGCGACAGGATGTTGGGACTTGGTAAACAGTATGGGAACTATTCCTTTAAAAATACGTTTTTGCACCCTGTACCTTAAAGAGAGGGATAAATAGAAAGAGAGAAGAGGCGAATGGTTGGTGTACCAGATGTGGCAACAATACTCAATAGATGGACGAATGATGGATTTTTAAATACAATTCAATTCAATTAATTTGGGAGAAAAAACAAATAAAACATTGGCCTTTATAGACGTATGAAATACTGGTAAATGTGAGAAGCAGCCAACCTTCTTAACCACTTTACCACTTTTATACTTTAGTGTTAGGCTAAGGTGTTTCAACGTTTGACTCTTGGAAAGGGTGCTATCGTCATGACAGTCGGTAATTAGAATTGTTTCTCGTTGTTAAAGGAAACGATATTGGTGTTAAAATATGACCATTTTAATCCCATTCGACTACAAGCTGGCAATCATATACTAAAGATATAGCCATTGTCTTGGACGTGTGTGCATTCGATTTGCTGTCATCTCGAAAATAGAGCCCAGTGTCATTAACAAATATACCTATTTCAGACGCGATTACATCAGTGATGAGGTTTATGAAAAGCAGGAATAATATAGGTCCAGCTATCTATCAACGTTGATCGAGAACGACATAGATTTTTTCTTTTAGCTAAGAAAGATCTGATTACATTAAATATTCGTCCAATTATACCGTACGAGCTGATTTTGCAGAGAAGACTTGAATGCCAAAACTTGTCAAAGAGCTTAGACATATGAAGCGCTACTGTCTTATTTTTTCTAACTTATTCAGTGTGCAGTAGATAGTTCGGAAATTACTGTTAGGATATTCGCAGTAAAAGTAGATAGCGTGAAGCTATGAGATCTTTATTTTAGCCGTGAAACATAGATTATATTAATATTTGCCCAGGCTTAAACCTAAGTATTGCTTTTGGTAGCGTTACCATCCATTTTAAGCACTATTACATTACAGACTGTATGTCATTTCTAACGATTCAGTCAATGATTTCTGTGTGTGGTCATTTGATTAGAGCTTGGTGCCATTAGTTAATAAACCCATCTCAGACGCGATTGCATAGGGTGTCGTCCATGAAAATCAGAAATAATATAGGTCCAAGAATCGATTTCTGGTCACATCTGCGTTGATGGAATGTTGTTTAGAGGTACATCCATCTAGAACCACATGGGTCTTTCTTTTAGCTAAGAATAATCTAATCATATGTAATATTGGTCTAGGCGTAGAATGTAAAAGTTATTTTAAAATACTCAGTTCTTGACCTAACACGTGATCTGTCCATCCAATCACAGCGTCTTTCCTAGCCTCCGCCCTTTACTCTGTAACGTAAACACAGACACACACACACACACATCTTGCAACGAATAAGAGACGTATTTTAATGAATTGTTAAGTTGAATCTGCTTGAAGGAGCAGCTCTTTACGAAATCCTAAAACAAAGCATCTTCCGTTATTTGTGATCATTAAAAACTGCAGAGATTAAATCTTTTGTGTTCGGTAGGATTTGGCGGGAGGAGGGTGTCTCTGTGCGAAAGTGGAGGGTGTTTGTAAAGAAAGGCTCGAAGCTGGAAACTCTTTTGCACTTAAAACCAATCGATCGGTAAATATTAGCTGCGTATTGATCTCCTCTCATTTTCTGTTGTTCTTTTGCACTTAGAAACACCGGCGTTCGCATACGCGTAACAGACAAACGCCAACACACACACACACACAGCGAAACATACACAGATGTTTTCAGTGTTAGCCCTCTCTACCTCACCTTCTCTCTCTTTCTCTCCCTTCCTCTCTTCCACACTGTCTTACCTTTTTTACTGTAAGCCTTTGACACACTTACAAGTCGATCAGACATGCTACATTATCTCATTCTGTTTTTCTCTCACACACACACACATATATTATTCGGTACAGAAAATTAGTATAACATCAGTACCATTGGTGTCAAGCTCATAAGGCGTTAACCTCCCGGCTATCGTCAGCTTTGTTGTCATTTAGTAGAGAAAAGGGTAGATGTTGCATAAACCACGATCGGATGCGTTATTTGCTTTAAAGGGTTAATTTGGTTTCGTCTAAATTATTTTTTAAGCAATTAAAAATTAAGATTTAAAATTGAAAAATATTTTTTTAAATCGCGTGAGACCCAGTTTTTGCTAACGGCTTCTTTTATTTGAGGCGTCATTTCTTTGAAAGGTTAAATTAGTTTCGTCTAACTTATGTGTTAAATAAGATATGTGAGGTTAAAAAGTTTAATGAAGCCAAAAGTAATATAAGATTTAAAAAATTAAAAATTAAAATTTTAAAATTTATCATTTAAAATATATATAATTTAAAAAAATAATCTAACGTCTATATCCAATTGGTTCTCGATAGAAAACGGTCTAAAAGGGGCAATTCTGTACGAATCGTTATTAATTTAATTTTTAAGGTGTAGTAGGGCGTTCTACTTTGATGAAATTTAAATTCTATTAAGCGAATTTAATTGTGAAAATTAGAAAGAGTATTCAAAGGGGTATGAAGAGGGGGGAATACACAAAACAAGAGATGGGGTATCAAGGGTGAAATGAAATCTTATTTAAGATTATGCTGTGGTCATTATATTTTTCTTATATATATAATATAACTTAATTACATCCAATTCAGATTTAGAACAATGAAAAAGATGGACAATTAGGTGTCTTCTCTGTTTACGATTGGAAAAATTATATTTTCGTAATTTAAGTTACTGGTTTTAAGTTTTGGTATTGAGATCAAACAAACTAAGTTGGCTACTTTAATAGGAAAGAGAAATTGAAAATGTAGTTTTTCAGGGAAGAATAGCAAGTATAATTTTATATGCGAATATTAAGAACAAGTCTAGTATTTAATAAGGCTATTTTTAGATTGTATTTTAGGCAGGCGTTGTGATTATCGAATACCATTTATATATACCGGTGAATTCAGTTTATAAAAAGTACGTGTCTCCTGTGGAAACATCCTTTTAAAATGTCGTCCCTGATGTTTAAACACTTGGAATTTGGATCAATAACTGCCATTAATATGTAATACTTTTTCTGCGTTACATCAGAGCACTTGTTTATGGCTGGGGAGTATGATGGTATTCTCTCTATTACTTTCTATTTGATTGTAAAAGGTTTCCCCTCATCTTTAAACTGCCATATCCGGGTCACAAGTGTTGTGTTGACCTTATCTTTGTATTTACAGATATATCTGTGTGTCAACTATATCTGCTTTCAGCTTCCCTGCTTAATGTCCATGTATTTTTCGTGACTGCCGCTGGGATGGATTGTGACCATCGCCTCATACACTAAGGAATCAATTGTTCAGTTCCCCTCTAAAAGGCAGTTGTTTTTGTCGTTGCATGAATAGCCTATTTTTCTATTGTTTTTATTCAGCGGAAATAGTTTTTCTAACACTTGAGTAGCTTATCTTTATTGTATTCGTGTTGCAAAATGTGTGTAAGTTGTGTGTTGAATGGAAAGCGTTTGTCAAGTAAGCTGAGGAAAGAAAGGGAAACCAATTTATCTTCTTCTTACTATTGCTACTGCAACGAGTTTGGTTTCGAGTAGATATGTATGAGATATCTACTCTGAATCCGCTATCGCGGAGCGCTTTATTATAATAAATCGCTGCCTGTGTGCAAATTTCGGGTTTGGATGAAACGTCTTAGATCCTTTGGCTGATGTTATTAAGCATGTTATTAAAGGCGGTTGGACCCTTTTTTAAGTATTGGAGGGTTTCGTTAGGGTTGTGAGTGTAGCTTGTAAGGTTTAGTGGGGTAACTAGGAAGTCAAGTTGGTCTAAGTTTGTTTTGATGGTCATTTGTAATCCGAGTTTATTTATTAAGTCTTTTCCTAATCAATCTTAGGTATTTCTGTTGCGATTACGTGACAAGCGAAGTCTGTCATCGCTGTGAAGGCTAAATAAATGGTCTGGGAATTTATGTTGAAACATATCCAATATGAACCAGCCGACTAAGTCATAGATATAGGTCTGCACTGCTAGATCAAATGGGTCCTCTGGGTTCGATTTTTTAACCGCAGGGTGTGCCTGTCTAGTATAATTATTTATCTTTCTAGTTCGCTAATGTATGTGTGTGATTGTGCAATGTTTAAGGCCTTATCTAGTATGTCTTTGGTTATGGATAGTTAGAAGTCTACTCTGTCTAATTGTATGAACTTGCATCTATGGTCTCATGGATTTTGATAAACAAATTTAAGACCACGGGTTAAGCTTCGGTTTAACTTTAATTTTATTTACGATTTTTCTTACAATTGACTTACTTAATAAACCTATTTAACATTTGGGTGGGTTGATTAGTCTGAAAAAGGGCATATTTCTGAAGTTTTCGTTGTGGGCTTTTAGGATTACGAAAGCCTTGGTCTTTACTAGGTAGTTGGCTCTATATTCGACTCTTAATCTCGTGGCAATCTCAGTTGGTTCATTATATTCGTACAGCCATATTACGCTCTTTTTCCTACCATCTAACAAAGGAAGTTTATATATATATATATATATATATATATATATATATATATATATATATATATATATATATATATATATATATATATAATGACGAGTCGAAACATATATATGTCAATGGATATCAAACATATTAATCCATGAAATAATTACATATATATATATATATATATATATATATATATATATATAAATGGATAGATAATAAAGATAACATTTTATCTTTAAAATAATCCTATCTTGAAATGTCAATGCTCAATATACGAGATAGAGCAAAAATAAAATGAAATGAGGGATGAGAATAAAGATTGGAAACAGAACAATATTTATTGAATCATCAAGTACTTTTAATAAGGAATATATAAATATTCTTTCCATTTTCTTTAATTCATTGATTTTCAAAAATGCAAGCTTTTATCATCAGAGAAGATGATGGGGCTAAATTAATAACATTATATTCATGTCAGCACAGATTTCAAAATATTAAAAATATACTAAAATACAAAAATTCATCACAAAATTTTAGCAACTTTAATAGTAAAATGTAACATCCATGGTATTATGAATGTTAAACAAGTATCACAGAAAGTGTTCCAGAAACTCGAGTAATGAGAAAGTTACGTTCCGGAAATATAGGGATTCATATCAGATGTTGAAGTTCAAATGGCAAAAAAATGCGTGATTACCAGGAATACAAGTATATCATCCTAAGTATATATTCCTAAGCATATAACATTTTTAAAAATAAAAATCAGTAAATCCATTGCCAGATCAAAAATGTTATTTGTAAAGGTGTCAACGAGAAAATTCAAGAGATTATAAGATGATAAAGCATGAAGAAGAAGAAGGAGGAGGAGATGGAGAAAAAGAAGAAGAAGAAGAAGAAGAAGAAGAAGAAGAATCATGAGAGAAAAAAAATAGAAAATAAAAGAAAACCATAATAGGAATAGGCAAAACGAAAACGACAGGAAGAAACAAAGAAAAAAGAAAATTGAAATAGTGAAACTAATATAAAAATATATGTTAATTTCTATCCATTTTTATCTCTCACTTTCCAGTTATTTATATATATATATATATATATATATATAACTTATACATTCATGTTAAAAGTTAAAATACATGTAAAAATTAATTTAACACCAATATTTTTATTTAAAAAGAGCTGAATACAAGCTCGAAATTTATAAATATGGATTATATATACATTCAAACTGGCCTCCATAAATGAAATTACGTTTCAGCACTGCATGCACCTCATTGAGACCAAAAGTAGTAATGAAAATATTCATCAGCACTTTTGGCCTTGAGAAAATCCTATTAGTAATGACACGTAAGTGCATTTATATATGCAATTTTAAATGTGTGTATAATGTATATATATATATATATATATATATATATATATATATATATATATATATATATATATATATATATATATGTAGCGGAAGACACGATATGAAGGAGTAACAGGCTGAAAAGGGTCAATAAAAAATGGGGGAGGAGGAATAGCGTTGAGAGGAGATGGGAGATCATAAGAATTAAATATATAAAGAAAATATGCATCAAATGAGGAATAAGAAAAAGATGTTTAAACAAAAATATTGATTATAAAAAATTGATTGAATCGTCCGAATGCTTACATCCTAGTGCTACATGAGTCAGTATCGCTTTAGAAGGCGTACGTATCATATTAATGGCTCGTCAAGAGTTGGAAAAGTATATTGAGCATAGTCTAGATATATTTAGATGTTTGTTGATCTCACGAACGCGTTCGATACAGTTAATCGGGATGAGCTGTTGAAGGTGTTTGGTAAGTTGGGATGTCCTCGTACAGTCTTTCGTGAGCTGCACGACAATATGAAACACCGTGTCAACTGTAATGGTTGCCTCTCAGATCCTGTTTCGGTTGAATACGGTGTTAAATCGGATGATATACCTACACTTACTTTGTTTTCCATCTATATGGTTGTAACTCTTTCATCTACTTTCAGTGATTGTGAAAAGGTGTGTATTTTCGATTTCGTACGTCGGATCGACGATATAACCTACAACGTCTAAAGACTTCGTTAAGGACAGTCTTAACTAGTTTTCGTGGATCTCGTCGCTCACCTGCTGAGTGATATGTAGAATATCATGGAGGGTTTTGCATGCAAGTGTAGGTTCATCACCCTCACAATAAGTATGGACAAGACAAAGCCTACGTTTACCCAGGTCCCTGGCCACCCGTATCAGGAGCCTTGTATATATTTGAAGGTCATAGACTGCCTGTAGCTTATCTGTTTGTGTATCTATGTTATTTGATTTTGAATAATTGGT
>OY744515.1:107470021-107552521 GCA_963556195.1 Sepiola atlantica
ACTGAGTGCTCCACAGGAATCGATGAAAACTTGGTTCGGAAATTCAGAGGAACTGCTTTTATATATGTTTTATATGGGTCAATGAAAAGTCTCTATTCAATAGCATCATACATCAGACCAAGGAATTAAATTAGGTCAACAATATTGCAACAGTAGACCAGTGAAGATGCTTCATCAAACATGAAAAACTTTCTAAATTATCTCATGCGGTCCCGATACCGATAGAATGTTGTTTCTGGTGCCAGTAGAAGTTTCTCTAGAAAACGAGAACTATATAACTGGGCAGACTTCTTTGAAATGTTCAGATCTCGTGTCAGACCATGGAATTCGGCTTCTGGCCTGTATTCATCACACTTAGCTTTACCAATCATGTCACTAGATTCAGAATTAGAACTAAATTCCATGGTGACATTTGGAACAGAAACAGAAACAGGGGCCATGTGTGAATGGCTTTATGGCAGAACGAACATCAGAGTATTGAACATCAAAGTATTGAACATGATGCCTGTTTTGGCGATTGATGCCTTTTAGATTTGTCATGCAAAAGTATCAGTCGATAACGTGATCTGTCCCTTCCATCTACACCATTGGGACACCATGTGACATACTCTTCCTTGTATAGTCCTTCAATCTCGTAAGTTATTTACATATGTTTTGCAGCAGATATGGGGATCGAATAGCTTATTTTAGTATCCTTGTTTGACACCTAAGTCTGTGAGTTGTATTTGACGATCTGTAAGAACATGTCTGTAGATGTAACAGAAGTTAGATACGACGGGGTTTTGAAAAAGCTAAACCTATAAATGCTCGGACTGCGATATTTTAGAAGAATATGCTGGAAAAAAAATATACTATATCTTTGCATCCAGACCTGACCCAGAAGAATTAACTGTATATTTTAATTAAGCGTACAAAACTGTCCTAAATCAGTTGGACAACCCTTGACCTGTTTTAAAAATTTTGAAACGCAGACCAGTGTAATAATCTATCCACTGGCCGGATATTAATATTTAATCCTGATCTATATTGTATTTTATTAATCTATTATATACATGCAGTTGTCTGTGTTCATGTGTGTTTGTATATCTAGCTAAAGGTTGAAAACTACGAGAAAAAAGCCAACAACGTTGTTATATATTTGATCAGCGTGGCCCTGGATTAACAATACCTAAAATTCAAAAATATATTCATTCTTTGAGGGTCGACAGAGCAGGTTTCGTCAGAGAGGGTTCATTTTTTTCAGCAATTTTATTTACTCATTTGAAAAATAGGCCAACATATTCGTCTGGGAATCTACATAAACGAGAGTTATCTGTATGTCTGTGTCTGTGTGTATGAATGTGTATGTGTATGTATTTCCAGATATGGGGATGGGCTGGGTGGAGGAGAAAGATGGGTTAAGAGAGAGGGAGGCGGGAAACATGGTACGGAGAAATACAAAGAGACGGATATAGAAGAGCAGAGCAATAGACGTTTTAATGGAAATATGTTACAATTTTTCACCGGGCAACGTCGGGTATTATTTTAGTAATAAAAAAAGACATTTTGGAGTGCTTGCGCTCACAGTCAAAAATACTAATACTGCCCTACCAACTACCGCGTACTAATTCAATAGAATACAATTCTTTTTCTTCTTTTCTTTCGTTCTATTTGACTTACCGATATTCAATTCTAAATAGAGAGAGAGAGAGAGAGAGAGAGAGAGAGAGAGAAAACTAAGAGAGAGAGGAAGAGGGAAAGAGGAGTGGGGGGGGGGGCAGAAAAAACAGAAACAGTCTAGTATATGTATACAATAACATCATCAATTTGTATTGTCGTTTAAAGCGCCGTATTTAGAGACAGGCTTTCTAAGTTCGAACCTTACACGGGGCATAATTAGTTCTACTCTGATTTTACAAAAAAAAAAAAAACTTTAAAATTTCAAATTATAATATTTAGCAGATTGTTTTATTTAACTTTTGTGTTTATTTTTGTAATTTGCGAAAATTAGTACCCGGGCAACGTCAAATAGCACTGCTAGTTTGTTAAATTTTTGTTGAATTTGAATTATTTTTTTGTTATAATTGATATTTTAATGCTGTACTGTTATTCTCTCTTTCATAAAATAAATATCAGCTGAAAATATTCTTGTTCAATCTTTAATCGAATCTCTAAACCTATTGATGATGTGACGTTGCATTTTAAAAAATATCAACTCATGTAAGTAGTATTTTGTTTTTAAATTGTTATTAATATAAGATCGCTATTTTCAGTGTAAATATAAGTAAAAAATATCTAGCATAGTGTGTGTGAATATTTTGATCCCCATCCATTACCCGCCGTTTTTGTTTTGTTTTCTGGTTGGCACGTAAGTAGTTGTCTCATTAGATAGTGACGTCTCGCGGCACTATTGTACAATAGAAGTCGTAGAGATGTTTTTCATTTTTTTCATTTTCTTCATTATGACTGTAATAGTTGAAGTAATTCTTTTTATAGTAATTACTTCATTATTTGCTCGGAGATTTGGTTTACTTTTTACAATAAGTAGATCTAAATAAAAGGCATACACTCTTTCCAAACCCAAGAGAGTTGTTTACGCTTTGAAAAAAGCGTGTTTATTTTGACGTTGAATATCAAAGAGACGGGAACTCTTCAGTTTTTATTGTCAGATACTTTCTCCCATGACGCAACTTCATGTACACGTAAATCTAGAATAGTGTGAGAGAATTTTTCGATATCCGTAGATTTATTATCAGTTGTTCTCTCATTGACGCGTAATTAGTTCGCTCATTGTCCGCATAGTGACTTCCTTAAACTGTGGTGTTCTCTTCATGTGTGTTCTCCCTGTGTCTTTTATCATAGATTCAGTTTAAAATAACAATAATAACCCTATTATTTACTCTGGGATTCGATTTACCTTTTATAGAAATTAGATCTTGATAAATTGCATCATATTTTTCTAACCTCTCTATAGTGGTTGAAGCCTCGAAAAGATCATTTAAGATGCAGAAAAACGTAACTTTATGCACACGTAGATCTTAGCATGACTTGACCTCTAAAGGAAACGTCCATCTTATTCATGTTCAACCTTACTTTTTACATACCCAACATCTGACCTTGCTATAGATATGGTAGTATAAACTATTTTACCCGAATGACCGGATTCAGCATTAAATAAACCTAACATGTTATGAAGGATATTAAGGTAAAAAAAAACAGTTGTGGCTTCTAGTTCGAATCGAAAAATCCATCGTCTTCCATTATAGATGTGTGTGTGTATATATGCCTGTATGTTTAGTGTGTATCATTGTATTTGGCGAGGAGTACACAATTTCGGAATGTAATATTTGTATTACTATATGTTTTTATTTTACTGTAGTTTTTTCTATGTATTGCATTTTTTTCTTTTTCTTTACTTCTTATTATAATGAAACATACGTAAATAAGGGATTTGAACAGAAGATTACCTAATAGGTAATTATCCGCTTCCACTAACATTTGTATATTTTATCTATTAGGAAACATTGTAGAAATACGTTTTTTCTTTGTTTTTTCATCATCATCATCATCATCATCATCATCATCATCATCATCATCATCATCATCATCATCATCATCATCATCGTCGTCGTCGTCGTCATCATCATCATCATTATCAATATTGTTATTATTATAAGTATGCTTATTATTATTATTATTATTATTACTCACTAGAAGTTCTCAGACAAGCCGTCATCAGTGATGTATCAGTGATAATCACCAGTAGTGTTCCTTGGAGTCTGAGTGACAACAAGTATCCACAGATTTCCAGTACTCTCCACCTATTTCGATAACTACTGCAAATGAATTTGCGTTATCAAAACAGACGCTTACCATCGATTTTTCGTTGGCAACGACCATTGGTCTTCTCTGGGATTTAGATGGTAATAGCCTCCCCAATGTCCAAGTTCTCTCCGCATCCTCTTTGACCTTTCACGACTGTTTTCTGTGGTATCAGCCGTGACTGGTGCTCTCATTTTTATTTGGGAGAGGGGGTAGTTTATGAAATTTCTTGCAGTTTCTGTTCCTTGAGTTCTTGTGGTGCTCTTTATATGATTTTGTTTTGTTCCTGTTGCACCTTGCATGTGATCGGTTAGTTATCGTAGCAAAGGTTTTCTGCATTCAATGATTTTCCTCAAAATTTCAACTGTTTTTAGCATTGCCGCCCGTTGTATAGCCTCAGTCTTCCCTTTGATTCTAATTTATCCCAGTCTATTTGCCAGGTTCTTTGGAACTGTTCATAGTACTCCTACGATCATTGGTATTACTTTTTTCATACACTATATATATTTCAATTCTCTGACGAGTTCTGTGTATTTGCTTTGTTTTTTCTGTCTCCTTTTTCTTAACCCTCTGGCCTGCTACGCCGGCAAAATCATCGATTTGGCAGGATTTTTTTCTTTTTGTTGACTATTATGACATCCGATCTCTTTGCTTGTATGAGTTTATCTGTCTGTACCTCCATATCCCAAATGATTGAGCGTTTTTCGTGTTCGAGTACTGTTCTGAGTTATGTTTGTACCATTTGTCCGAGAGTTTGTTTTATAACCTCGTAATTTAGGTTATAATAAATAATAACTTGTAAGTAAAATAGATGAACTATCAAGATAAACGTTCAACAGATTTATTAAAACTTTACACAGAATGAATTAATGAATTAATTTGCCGCTGTACGCGATTGACATATTAACAGTCCGAAGCCGTGATCTGTGTTTACTTTCTCTCTGGGCAGAAGACCATTCCCAAGGGTGATAACTCTTAACTCTAACTCCCGTAATGGTTCAAGGGAGATAATTCGTTTTCTTAGTGTACTGATTTTATTATTATTATTATTATTATTATTATTATTATTATTATTATTATTATTATTATTATTATTATTATTATTAACTGATTCAGAACTCTAACACTGGTAATCATCATTGATTGCTGACTGACCTGGAGCTTGGTGTAAAATAATAATGCAGACATGTTGAGTAATAACGCATAAGACGTCACGAGGAGGCTAAGGGCATGACCACCCAACAATGAAGAAGAATCGAAGACTAGATAGATTGTTAATTAGGCTAAAAGAACAACGGAAATGAATCGGTGACCTTTGAACGAGCCCAGGTGTGTTAGGTCAACGAGTTCATTTTGGAATGTGACGTCATAAAAAAACGACTCGGAAACCTTTAAAAGAGTCAGGTGCACAAGGCCAGAAGAAGAAGGCACCCAGAGTGCAAAGTAAGAAATTAAAACGGCGGTTTTAAATTAAGGAAGAAGGAGCGCTTATGTAGCAGAGATCGAGTTGGAAGGATATAGAGAAAAACTTGTCGTGGGTCAGCCCCGAAGAGATGTACCCCCACCACGGTCGAACTACCGTAAACAACTGGTGTGGAGATCACAAGGCTTTCCTAGATTCCGGGAGCAGACTGCTGCAGAACGTATTGTCGTGTTCCCCCTTTTGCAAGGTAAATCACTCTCCATGTTTTTTTGTGAAAATAACCTACGTTGGGTAGAGTCGAAAATCAACCGCCGTCAAGGTAAAGAAAGAGGTTTCTTCGTAAGACAAGGGAAAGAACAATACTGCCAAAGGACTTTTGCTTACAAAGAAATATTTAATTATCTATATGTGTATCCACAACTTACACCAGCTGGTGTTGAAGAATAAAGTAACATAGTTTCTTGTTGTGTTTTTTTTTATGCTACCGGGTCCCCCGAAGGAAGGGATATTGCAATACTGGGTGACAAGAAGTCTCCCCCGATTTCCAGTAATCTGCATCTGTGTCGATCACCATTGCACATTGCGTTATCACAACAGTCGCTTGCCATCGATTTATCGTAGCCAACGACGATAGGTCTCCACTAGGGTTTGGGTGGCAATAAGCCTCCTTACGGTCCCAGCACTCTTCTCACTCTTCCAGTGTAGATTTGATTACCACTCTCCCTCTGCGGTTATTCCATCCTCTTTGATCCGTCCCGACTATTTCGGGTGGTGATCCTTAACGATTATTTTCTGTGTTTTTTATTATTATTATTATTATTATTATTATTATTATTATTATTACTATTATTATTATTATTATTATTATTATTACTATTATTATGATCATTGCCCTCATCCTTGAATGAAATTGTGTTTAATCTAACATAGCTGCCTTCCGAAACGTCATGTGATTTTGACGTTGTTGAAATCTGATATTAAATCGCAAAGCAAAAGTCTTGCTCGATTTTCAAGATGTCTGCGTGATAGACGGTCGCCGCTGGCCCAACGCATCGCTTTAATACCCTTGATGGAAGCAACCACACCACATACAACGGTATTCTCCGTGACCCGACACCGTTCCATCTGTCAAAGTGTCGTATCCTACCATCTCATCGTTTCGCCATAAACTGCGACATAAAGAGATTGAAAGCGATGTAACTCGGGGGAAGTAACGACCCTCGTTCCCTGCCACCGCTCAGCCATCCAACCAACTCTCGTGTTAAGAGCGTGTCGTAATCATTGAACGCGTCACGTGAATGGGAAACAATCTCGACTTTGAGATAGTCGAATGTTAAAACCGACCATTGTCTCCGTTGCTGCTCGCACTGATATGAAGGAGATAAAACCGGATTAAAGTTCCGTAACGTTCTGCAGAATCGCCATCTTAAATGTCGTCAGATGAGTAAACGTAAGTTTCGATAGCTATAAAATCACATGAGAAACACGAGAGTTCATCGGAACGATATCTCGTTCTTAATAAGTTCCACTAGTTTCGATTCGTTCTTCGTTCTCGTGTAAATTTAAAATGACAAAGCTCCGGACACATATTTAGACTTGCGGAAATTTCGTAGCCATTTCCAATATTGTGTGTTATGAAACGCTGTATACGATCTGTAGAGTGTGTACGATTGATATGTCAGCAACGTGAAGTCTTCTTTAGCATGTTTATTTTGAGAGCGACAATGGATACTCTCTGTTGGGGTGTCTGTGATATGAAGAGTTCATAGTGTAGCAAGAGTTGCGCAAATTGCAAGTTTTACATGTTCGCTGTTACATATATATATATATATATATATATATATATATATATTTCTAGTAGTGAAAGATGAGAATAAAACTTTGAAAATTTTACATGAAATAAAATAAAGACCAAACGGTAAAGAGTATTTTGTTGAGATGAGAGCGTAGAGTCAGACTCTCACGCTTAGTTCTGTTTAAACTAGCACTATTAGAGACACTGACTTACACCAGGGTTGCTACTTTCTCCATTTTGTCCCATATCATTATGTATGGTTTAACAACTCTGTTTTCTATTGATGTATTTATAAGTGTTCTTTTTTGTATATGTTATTTCGATATTTCTTGAACTTGGTTCACCGGGTATATACGCCAGGTAGTTTTTGAAACTATTTTTCAATGAGCACATTCGCTCATATGATCACTGGAATAAGTGAGATCTTTCTAACATTCTAGTCTTTTTTTCATGCTGTACATAAAAAATTGGTATTTAGTTATTTTCTCACGCTCAGCTCTATAAACTCGCATCATTAGATACACTGACTTACACTAGGGTTGCTACTTTCTCCATTTTGCCCCATATCATTATGTCAGGGTTAAACACTGTTTTCTATTGACTTTATTCCAACTGTTTTTCTTGTATATGTTCTTAATACTTGCTGCTACACTGGGTATTCAACTTTTTACAGATAGTCTAGTGTAGATATTTTAATACTCCATTGTGTCGCATTGTATAGTAGCCGCCCCCAGAGAACCTTAAAAGTTGATGTTAGATGACTCTTACTCTTTACTTCTGTGTGGCAGCTAAAACATGTTATCTTTATACAGTTATTGCTTATCAAACCTTGATCTTGGGCAGCCATTATCATACTCTTCTGACAGTAGTAAAGAGATGTGTTCAGCTAGTCAACAGAGCATTCCTTATCTCTATATTCCTGGGCTAGTTCATCCAGAAAATAATTGCCACGTTGTTGGTTGGCCAATTCCTCCAGTTTCCTGCAATGGAAGGTCTTCGTGTATTTCTGGCGACTCTTTTGAGCTATTTCTGTGGCACTTTTGTTTGTGTTTTTGTAAGATGATCTTGATCAAAATGCTTGGCCATTTGGTGTTAATGTACTATCATAAGATTTGAGTTCTAGTAGATTATTAGTTATTGGTATGTGCTCACAATAGTGGTGCAGTGTTGATTGTCAATTTCTGACAGATTAATATCTCCTGCTAAACTGAGCAGATACAACCTTTATAGACACTTATGTCTGTACATTACTCTGTACAGTGTAAATATTTTTCTAGTTTTAGTGTCTTATCTGGTAATGTATAATTGTAGCCAGTCAATGATCGAAAATCTGTATGTGATCACAGGCAGTTTTAGTTGATTAATGGCAGTTAATATTTTTAGTTTGGGAGCTGTGTTTTGCAGATTTGCTTAAGGTCATCAATGAAGAGAAGGTAGTTGACTCTTGTCAGCGGCCCTGACTCAGGTTGTATGCACTTCGGCATTTATTCAATAGCTTAATGTGTGGAGCTATCGCTAGGCTTGAAAGATTCCTTTTCGGATCTTGATTTCAGGGATTGTTATTGTTCCATTAGGGGTGCTTAATGCCATGGTTGCTTTCGACATCTTTATATGGACAGCCATAGTTTTCTTGACTACCGGATGAATCTTCTATAATTCAAGGCACCGATGTGCGGGGTACATTATCATCTGCTATTTCATATTTCTGAATTTACAATTATCAGATGTATTTTGGTAATCGATCCAAGCTATGCTTAAGTTTCTATGATTTTTCCTACAGTCCTCAAGGAGTGTCTTATTAATCAACAACTGGTCTTTGGTACCTAAACACTGCCGCCATTCATCCTTCTTGTTCTTTTTCGAGGTACGCTCCAGAAGAGAGGTGTTAATAGATGTTGTCTGCAACCAGCCTAGTGAAGAGATTGTAGGTCGTAGTGAGACAGAAAAATGGTCTGTAATTACTAGAGCGTTGTGTCTCACTTGATTTGGGTATGAGGGGTGTATAAAATCCTACTAGCTATGCCGGTGTGGCCACCTTACTCATCAACAGTCTGATGAAGCAGCTACGATAATGCCTCTGAAGTGATGTTAGTTTTTTTTTTAGAAGTTGCTCCAGACAAAGCATAAAGCCACTTGATTAAAGGAGCTGAAAAAACTACTTCAAGGTAAAAACTAGCCAAGTGTTAGATTGGTTAGATTACGACCCAGAAAGCAGCATTTCTTCTCCGTTGTCAACAACATCGTGTAACGGAGAGCGGCCGACTGACGTAAATGCAGACACTTGTCGGCGCCGTTCAAAAGGGCAGCGTCTGGTATGCTGTGTGTGTGGGGCGAACCCAAAAACGCTCGCTGCCGACAAAAAAGAAAGAGGAGTGGGAGGAGAAAGGTGTCAGAAAATTAAATAAGGTTTTTATTTGAAGATCCGGACAGCGGCGTCGAGAGAGAGATCTATGCAAATTAAGTTGGTTTACATGCGTCGCATTTTTTTAATAAGAAAAGGAAAATGAAGATTCGGTCAGAGACGTGGAGATCGTTCTGAACGTGGGATCGTAAAGCTAACGAAAGGAGAGAATAGTGCTAGATTTGTATGTTGGACTGAACGACGTTTTTTTTTACACGGTAGAGAGATATTAACATTCATTTGGACTTGATCTTCGCGACAACTCTGTTTAACTGTTCTGATACTATTTCTTTATTTTATCTACAAGCTATTCCGGCCTTAACATGACTAACAGGCAATTCGACATTCGTCTGATTCCAGAATTTAGTGGAACTATTACTGACCTTCTGATAGTGGAATGGATCGAACAGATGGAACTTGTTTGCGAGTTTTGCGAGTTATTCCCTTGTGGTTAAGAGGGGGGGGGGGCTCTTGCGTTGTATCAACAGATAGGTAAGGAACAGAGGGCAAATGTAAATCAAGTCAAGCAGGTGCTTATAACTGCGTTTGCCACTGATTCATTTGTGGGGTATGAGGACTTCACGACGCGACGGCTACTACATGGAGAGACTGTAGATGTGTTTTTGGCTGAGCTTCGAAGACTTGCCCTTTTGGGGGGGGGGGCGACACTTCCAGAAAAATAGATGGTGTGCGCCTTTGTAACAGGACTGCCGAGCCATGTAAGGCAATATCTCCGGGCGTCGTCGAGAATAGATGACATAAGTATAGGGCAGATTGTAACGAGAGCACAGGCTATCATGGCGGACGACAAGGAATTAGTTGCGGCAGCTATACAACCGGTTCAGTTTAGAACTAATCAAACAGCACTGTGCCGGCTAATGGTAGCATTATGTGCTATAAATGCTCTGGACCAAACCACTTCGCAAGAAACTGCCAGTATTAGTATGGTGAAGGGCATACTGGCCCCAAATATAAATCACGAGGAAAGATACAATGTTACAGATGCCAGAAGATATGCCATATTGCATCTGAGTGTCCGGGAAACGACAAAGGAGGCGAGATATCAGTGCCGGTCTCTCCTCAGTCAATTTAAGAGAGGCGCTCTCTACCGTTGAAGGGTGGATCGATGGAAAGAAACGCAAGTCACTGGTGGACTCTGGATGTTCTCGATCTATAGTAACTGGCTGAATATGTACTCCTTGGAAGTGTCGGAGATCGAACATTATTACCGCTGACGGTACAACTATCCATAGTCATGGCGTTGGAACCATTTCTTTGGCAATAACCGATAGGAACCCTGTAAAGGTCGATGTCTTGGTCGTACACAGTCAGCAGTTAGGTTTCTATATGTTACTTGGGATGGATGTTATCAAGATACTGGTTGGGATCAGCATTGACCAGTCTGGCGAAGCCATCTTTTACAAAACGGGTCCACATGCTTGCGCTGCGATCACGATAGAGGAACCCGATTTTAGCGCCGTGTTTGACGAACAGGCCAAAGTGTGGACGGTGTCGTGGAAGTGGTCAGGTGATCAACCACCTGGTAAACTCAACAGCAGGGTGCCTGAACAGTCAGTACCCGCTCAAATCAAACAGGACTATAGATGTCAGCTTCAAACATGGCTGAACAATGGATAGATACTTCCCTATCCTGAAGACAAACTAGGACCCCCAAAGGGCCTAATTCCGCTAATGGCAATCTTCCAGCAGAACAAATCTAAAGTGCGGCTAGTTCTGGATTTTCGCGAACTGAATGAGCACGTCGATGCCTACACGGCGCATGCAGACATATGTGCACACAAGCTGAGAGAGTGGCGAACGAAAGACCCTAATGTATCAGTGCTCGATCTGCGGAGGGCTTACCTACAGGTTCATGTGCATCAATTTCTGTGGCCATACCAGACTGTCATATTGGAGGGGAAGAGGTACTTCTTGACGCGCATGGGTTTTGGGCTCAATGTGACACCAGCCATTATGCGCGCTATTGTAGACGCTGTATTGTCGAGGGCGACTTTATTCAACGGGCAACATCAGCATATATCGATGATGATTTCATAAATGAAAAGATAATGTCCGAAGCTAAAGTTAGGCAGCATCTGGCCGACTTTCAATTGTTGAGTAAGGAAACTGAACGGCTGCAGGACGGTGCGCGAGTACTCGGCTTGAAAGTTTGGCAGAAATGCAATATGCTGAAATGGGAACGAGGTAACGCGATTCCGAGTATGACACGCAGCATCATCAGACGTGCCGTGTTCTCTTTGTGTGGAAAACTAGTTGGGCACTCCCCAGTGGGCAGATGGATCAGAGTGGTAGCCGCATTTATCAAAAGGAAAGCAGTGGCAGTTACCAAGGGCTGGGACGATGAGGTGGACGATATTCCGTTGACCACGATCATGACAGAAATTGTTGCGAGAGTGCACGAAGGAGACCCCGTACGAGGCAAGTGGTGTGTTGACGGTCGTGAGGTCGATGTCTGGGTTGATGCAAGCTCTTTGCCGATCGGAGTTTCGCTGGAGCAGGATGGAGCTGTGAATTCAAGTTGGATACGCAAATCAAAGGATACACAGCACATAAATCTGGCAGAACCTGATGCTGTACTGAAGTGAATTAATATGGTGTTGATGTGGGAAGCATCAATATTGCATCTTTTTACTGACTCTGCTGTTGTGCACAAATGGATAATGGGCACCCTTACAGGTAAATCCAGAGTACATACTGAAGCAGCAAGCGATGACTGGGTGCGCCTTTAAGCTTGATATAAGAGTACAGGTTGTCAGTGGACATTACCTTAGTAAAGTCAGAATATATCGCATTTTCAAGGAAAGCACTATCTGTCGATCATTGACTGTGGGCCTACACGGTTTTGCGAGCGCGAGCCACCAACCGAGATACTCCTGGACAATGACCCATCATTCTGCAGTAAGAGTTTTAGAGACTTCATAAATGAGTGGGGAGTTCGACTGCGATTTCGCTGTGCACATAGACCATCAGGTAATGGTATCACAGAGCGGTGCCATCGAAGTGTGTAGCGGATTGCCGCAAGAAAACTGTGTTCAGTAATGGAGGCAGTTTATTGGTACAATTCCACCTCGAAGACGATGTGTCACCCCTGACAGCTCCTGCTAACATGTTCCATTGTTACACGGTCAGACTCAAGGGCATCGATATGGTGTCCCCCGATGAGCCCGAACAGCAACACTTGTGTTACAAGGTGGGAGATCGTGTTTGGACGAGAAGTCCGAATGGACGGTGTACATCCCCTTCTGCAGTTGGACGCGTTACAGATGTGATTAGCCCACATAATATCCTCATTGAGTGGATGCCTCGGCATGTAAAGGGACATACGACCTGTTATAGGCTCAACTACATCGGAAAGTGGAAGTGACAGTGATTCGTCCACTCAGAGTGCGCGAGTGATCACTATGAGCAGTGCAAACAGCCCCATGCTTAGCACAGATGTATCGGGTGATTCTTCTGCAGACGAGTCATTGAAGGAGGAAGTTATGGTCGCATCACCGCGGAGAAGGCCAGACAGTCCAAGGCCTTGTACAAATGTATCGGATACTCCCCCTGCGGACGAGTTATCTGAGGAAGAAGTCGAAGGCGTATTACCGCGGAGAAGCACCAGACAAAAAGGACATGCACCGGGTTGCCACATGTGTGATCATGAGATCAGGGGGTGTAACAGAGAGCGGCCGACTGACTTAAATGCAGACACTTGTCGTCGCCGTTCAAAGAGGCAGCGTCTGATATGCTGTGTGTGTGGAGCAAACGCAAAAACGCTCGCTGACGACAAAAAAAGAGGAGTGGGAGGTGAAAGGCGTCAGAAAGTCAAATAAGGTTTTTATTTGAAGATCTGGGCAGCGGCGTTGAGAGAGAGAGAGAGAGATTTATGCAAATTAAGTTGGTTTGCATGCGTCGCAGATTTTTAATAAGAGAAGGAAAATGAAGATTCGGTCAGAGATGTGGAGATCGTTCTGAACGTGGTATCGTAAAGCGAACGAAAGGAGAGAATAGTGCTGGATTTTGCATGTTGGACTGAACGACGTTTTTTTTTACACTGGAGAGGGATATTAACATTCATTTGGACTTGATCTTCGCGACACCTTTGTTTAACTGTTCCGATACTATTTCTTCATTTTATCGCTCATTGAATGCGAGGACTAAAGGACAAAATAAGGGAAGCGAGGTTACAAGGCTGCCGAAAGTAAAACCAATGTGAACTGTTTACTATTCCTGCTTTAGCTAAAAATTGGGTAAGTTGTCTATGCAAAGATTTTGTGATTCTGGAATCGATCCAACTTTCGTTTTATCACTCAATGCGTTATCTTTGGCTCTGGAATTTCATGCTTGTTTTTATGTATTTGAGCTATATTCAAGATCCACTTCGCCCATTGAGTGCATGCTTGCTCCCTCATTCTCAAACAAAGATCCACACCTGTCTTCTTGCTCTTGCTTTTTCGGTGTCTTCTCAATAGTGAGTGTCTCTCTTATGAGATTTTTGTAAAACAGTCTTCCTTTTATTAACTGTTTGTTTTCGGCTTTTTCCTTGTTTTTTTGCTGGTATTGTTCTGGCAAATGTTGAGATATTGCCTTCAAGCTCTTCCACCACGTTTTTATATTCCCTCTATATTTGTTTAACACTTTAAACGTATGTAGTTCAGCCGCCTCTGCACTGTAAGGGCGAAGGGAATTGTTTCATTTGCAAAGATTATATTGTTTTGGAGCTTCATTTTAAAGGTGGTGTCGTTTGTGGTGCTCTTGAGTTCCAATTTTTGTGGATTTTCTTGTGTCGTTTAAACTTTAGCACATCTCGGCACTCTTTGCCGCGTATGTTGCAGATTGCTATCCATTAAACGAGATAGTTCGCAGGTCTCTTTTGGAGATGACTGTGACTTGTAATACCTTCTTTGCTGAGGCATACATTACAGCAATCCCTACATACCCAATCACGGAGAATCAAAATTATTTCCTTTGTAATTTCTGATGCCTCTTTCCTAACTGCTCTCCTGATTTGTTCAAGTTCAATGCGTCTTCTTTCATATTTATGCACAATATTATTGATGTAGCGTCACCATGTTTCTATAATTAGCGCACTCTCTTCTTCAATTACTGTTCAGGATCCCACATATTTTGAGAAAGTCCTTGTATTTCAGTTTCGTTCACGTCACAAAGTTCCAATTACACGCTTTAAATATATATATATATATATATATATATATATATATATATATATATATATATATATATATATATATTAGTGCAATAATGAAGGGAAGACGTGTTGAATTTTTCATAATTAAAAGATTTAGGTTATGAAAAAAAAAATTGCCAGGCGACAAGTTTCGCACACACTTTACAAGACTGATATTAATTCTATCCTACATTCTCACCCATATTTAAAAACCCACGATAATAGTCTTGTAAAGTGTGGGCGAAACTAGTCGACTGGCAATATTTTTTTCATTCCCTTAATCTTTTAATTATTAAAAATTCAACACGTCTTCCCTTCATTATCGCACTAATAAAGTGTTGTTCCCCCCCCCCCAAAAAAAATAATGATATATATATATATATATATATATATATATATATATATATATATATATATTTGTGTATTACCATAAATTGAATGGGGTTGTCTAATGTGTGTATCTGGCTCTTCATGTCAGCTTAAAGCGGAAATTGATTTTCGTCTCAGAAATACAAGTGAATCGTTTGGTCTGTTGGAGCGTGGGCTATGGAAAGACAAAAAGAACTGAAAGCAAACTTCAATGTTTATAATGCTTTGGTGTATACACGTTAAACATGGGTGGTATATAGAAGACACTTTAAAACAGCATTTATTTTCCGTAGTCAGAAACATCGCTCATTGAAAGCGAGGACTAAAAGACAAAATAAGGGAAGCAAGAGTTTAACATACACATTTCTGACTCAACTTTTGAAAAAACACTTTTATTCCCGGCCCACGGAAGTATTTTAAAATGGCCCTAATTCTCAAAATTACATCCGAATAAGTGCGCTCTATCTACGATTGAACTAAACATCTTTCTACTATTTACTGCATTTAGAACATTGTCAACGTTGCCTTCACGAATCCCCTTTTTTCATCTTTAAATCTCCTTACACCGGACACCTTATCAACGGACGTTCACCAACTGGACAGATTCCCTATCTTTTACACGCATACTCTTACTCTCCATTACTTTATATGTTTTTAAATTTTGAATTTTAACTTTTCTACTGCCAACTTATCCATCTATATAATTCCTCTGATGATAAGATTTCAATCTTTGAAAAGCCTTGGGTTAAGGAAAGAAAAATAAGCATGTTTTTCGAATACACCTTGCATTGAACAATCGAAGTTGGAATAGATTTGTCATTCGTACATCTTTATCTTACTTCTTTCATTTATCTTTCATATATATATATATATATATATATATATATATATATGCCCACATTGTTAAAATATGACATGCATCGTATTTATAATTATACCTTTTACATTTTTTCAATTTTTCTGATGGTCTTTTTTGTATTAAAATAAAAAAAATTATAAATGTCCCATAGGGTACACAGGTTTCACGAACGTTTTCGATTCCTCGTCGAATCATCCTCAGGTGCGATTAGCAAATGAACAAAAAAGCTGGAGAAAAAAAGAGCATTTTCACAAAACGGCCGAGAAACGCGCAGATAACGTTATTCGCATTTGTGTGTGTGTAAAAGAAAAAATAATAAAGATAAATTTTGTTTTTAAATTTATCCTATCTTGATTAGTAAATGTCCAATATCCCATATAGAGCAGTAATATAGGAAAAAGAATGATGAAGCTAACAATTAGATGAAGAAGAATGGTTATTAATCATCAAATAGTTCAAACAATGAATATACAAATGAACTTTAAATCTTTTCCTTAATCCATCGATTTTCAAAATTATACAGACTATTATCAGAGGAAATCAAATTGATAAAACAACAAAATCATATTTCTGTTAAGCACAGAATTGAAAATATTTAAAAAATACAACAAAATGATAAATATTTCTTTAGCAAAAAGAATCATCCTCACAGAAAATAACATGTCCAAGTTAGCATATCCATGAAATCAGAATTATTATTAAGCAGGTTTAGAGTAAAATAACAATAATGGATCCAGATAGTCTGTATAGTTTAAAGTTTCGGTTTGAATAATATACGGGTTCAGGTCTGTAGTAGAACAGTTGAATTGAAAATAATGGGGCTATAGTAACTGTTGTGATGGGACACCGGACTCTCCACAGTCACTAAATAAGTGAACTCGTCTGGACAATAAATACGACTACGAACAGTAGTATGGGGCATTTGATTGTATTCGGTTAAATTCTTTTGGATTACTTGTAGTTATTGTTTGTACAAAATATTTCGTTGGAATAAACCATACTATTTTAAGACATTTACTGGGTTCTTCTGCTATGTATAACTTCTTGCAAATGTATATCAGTAACCCTACACATATAAAACAGGAATAGTTTTAAGGCTCCAAAAATTCACACTAGAATTGCCCACACGGATAAAGTCCTAAGTAATAATCAGTTCAAAGTGACAGTCTTCTGGAATCTGAAGGTTCAGTCCCCAGTACAGAGTAGAATAAGAATATTTTAAAAGTCACTTAAGATGTCTACCCGATCATGGAAGACGGAACGAGAAAAATCTACCCTGTGGATTTATTAACAAGTTCAGTTGGAAATTCCGTACAGATCCTTGAGTTCAACATAAACATCACCGAGTTCGACAACACGTCGCTGAAGAAGGTGGGAGGTTACATCGGCCGAAACGTTGTGAGAATAACAAACGAAATGAGAACAGTAGTCAGAAGAATTAAAATAATACAAAAGACGTCATTAGATAAGACGTATTGAACATCAGTGCTCACTGTCACTTGGAACTTGCTGTAACCCGAGAGATTTCTCTTTGGCGCTTTATCTTGAAAGTGTTTCTGTGATGCCGGCGTTTATTAAATATCGTAAGCGAAGAGTTACATTTTCGGTGCAGCAAAATTGGATCTTCCACAAATACGAGGGGAATTAAATGAATTCGCGTCTCGTGAGCTGAACGTTGCCGTCGTCGTTGTCATCGCCGTCATCTTGTTTCCAGCCAAATAAAAGCAAGTAAATAAATACTTGTTTTCTTTCAGGAATAATAAAAAAACTAAAAGAAAAATATCAAAGCTTTAGACTCGACTTCCGTTTAGACGTTTTGGAGCGCCCATCACGCCCCCTAGCGACGTTCGTCAAGTTTAATATTGGCTTCTTCAAATTCTATATAGAATTCGTACTTTTTTACCCTTCTTTTCTTCTTTTTTTGTATTTCTCCACTTATTTCATATCTGAATGTTCCTAGCATTTTTTGTTGCTAGAAAAATTATTCAGTGCTACTAGTAGATTCATACTTCGTATCATTTTTTTAAATATTATCCAAGCATATCTTCCTTAAATACTTTTATAAACTTAGACGATTATTGGGATTCTGAATCATCATCATCAGCAGCAGCAGCAGCAGCAGCAGCAGCAGCAGCAGCAGCAGCAGCAGTAGTGACAGAACCCCTAAAGTCCACTCCTTCTCACTGTAGCAGTGTCAGAGACAACATGGCTGTGTCAAAACAAGTCTCTGGTGAACATCCAGAAAGAGTAAGCATCAGGATCCGTTGTCCTCTGGTCGTCTCTTTATCTAGGTGTTCCAAGAAAAGACCGATGTAACTGAAAATGAATGAAGTTGTAGTGACAACGTTGTTTTTGTATCATTTATTTGTATGTTCTTAGCCAAACCTTCCTCAACTTCGTATGAAACCGGTGAGCTTTGCTGCTATCGGTTTCGAGGGTAATTTTTTTCTGGTGAATGAATAGCTGCGACCAACTGGAGAAGACTTTCTGCAAGTCAGACAATCGTGAGGCACGATCTTTAGAGCTATATGCAAAAGTTTTATTCGTTTAACAACAACAACAACAGCACAGTCATCATCATCATCATCATCATCATCATCACCATCATCATCATCTATATCCTAATCTGTGACATATCCCTATTCCATAAACGTCTGACGCGAACGCTGACCCCACGATATCGCAGTTTCATATTCCGGATGTGGCGGGCATAATAAAGTGGATACTTTCGATTTACTGGCATTTTTATAGATCCAGAGTGGTATTGTGTGGGTGGGGGTGGGGGTAAATACAACGAACCATTATGTACAAGGATTAAACTCACGGTCTTTCAATTATAAGAGTATCATTGTTTAAATATTTAGTGGTTGTGTCTGGAGATTATGTTTGTATTTAGTAGTTATTCAAGTTCCTTATTTGTTTTCTTCAAATGGTTTCATGTCCGTACTATTTGTATTATTAAGACTAGTGATATCTCACAACGTTTCGACCGATATAATCTCCGGCATTGTTCTTTTGTTCCAGCTTGGTACTCTTTACGCCCAACTAAGAAATTCAAAATGAACCATTTATTAAATCCACATGGATAGATTGTTCTCATTACGTCAGATATAACCGGGTAGAAGTCTTAAGTAATGTTTATAGTATTCTTAGTAAGTATAGTCTGTAGTGAGAATTTGAGCTTCAACATCCAGGAGACTGTCACTTAAAATCGAATGATACTAACGACATATATCCGTTGCGCCACGTTTCCACATGTTTGAGAATTTATATCTGCAATTCTTCACCATGGGTATGTTGTTGAGTGGCACTATTGATATTATAATCGAAATTAGTGGTAATAGAAAGTCTCCCTGGAAAATGACTTGTCTTATTCTTTATCTCTACCAGATTTCTCGGTTAAATACAAAATTCCTACTTCGTTATGGCCCAAATATATAAAATCGGAAAATTTACAGGTCTTCATTAAAAATAGTAATTTTGTGTCGCTTTGACAATTTCTTCGGCAATATTCTGTATTGGATACGTCATCATTACGATGTTTAATTTGTTAGGTTATTTCAAAATGTGAATTTGTAATATATTAAAATTTTAGGAATAATTTCCATTCATAAAAACAGTTTGAATTCATAATTTGCTAATAATTGTTTGTTAATTAGTAATAAAATTATATTTGGCTAATAATTAATAATTAAACTATTTTAGAAATAGGTACTTTTACACAACATGAACCTAACTGTTTTTACAATACTCGTAACCTTACCCTAAACAAAATATAACCTAACCCTAAACTAACCATAAACTAACTCTTTTCACTAACCATAAACTAACTCTAACCTTAGTTGTAAGTATAGTTCGGCAAATGTCGTTTTATTTAGTTCGTATTGCGTAGAAGCACCAGAATCTATTTAAAAAATATAATTATGAATAAGTTTGATATTTTTATGTGTTTTAATTACACAAATTTTTTAATACAAATTTTTATTTGCAAAAATAAAAAACGACCAAAAATATTATGAGGGTTTTTTTTTATTTATACCGGTCGAACTCTATTTCAGATATGTCAGCCATAACGGAGTAGAAATTGTCTATTTAACCCTGTTCTCTTCAATCTATAGGTTCCATTGTGTCCCAATTTTGTCAGAAACGTTGTCTATCTTCTAGTATCTAATTATCTATGTATGTGTCGTTGACTTTCTTTGCGATCCATGAGATTGTTACACCCAATCGTCTGCGTTTTACCTCCTTCAGGATCTTTAGGTCGATAAATAGCAGGTAATGTGGCGCTCTTGTCGTGTCCCGGTATACTTTCTGTTCATCGAAAAGTAGTCCGCGGCTATTATAAAAGTGTGGTAGATCTATTCCGTCAGTGTTGCCGTTACAATTTTCCAAGTTGTTCGTAGGCAGGTTATGGGTCTGTAAGTGCACGAGAACCTATCCGCCTCGCTGGTCTTTATTATTTATTTGGTCCTCTTTTTTATTTATGCAGCATCATCACGTTGACACAACGATTCCTGTTAGATCACCGACGTTAAACAACGTTCAGCCTGGTAAGTACCAGATGGGTGATAATGTGAGAATATCAGATGCTGGATGTGGGAGGACGTCGACACCTCTTGAAAGAACTGCAAAACCTAACGTCGTCATCTTCTCTGACCCCACTTGTAAATTTAATATTCCCTAGAAACTTCCTCTTTTCGCGGTAGCCGGCTTAGCCCGCCTAGGGTGAATGCTGTTTCTTTTCTTTTAAACACTCTAGTATGTGGGTTGCTTCTTTTCTTCTTCTTCTTCTTCTTCTTCTTCTTCTTCTTATTATTATTATTATTATTATTATTATTATTATTATTATTATTATTATTATTATTATTATTATTAGTAGTAGTAGTAGTAGTATTAGTAGTAGTAGTAGTAGTAGTAGTAGTATTCGTGTTACTCTCGGGTGTTCATTTGAGTCTTCTCTAGTGAAATTAAATCGTCTCCTTTTGCTGCGTGAGTACGAACGTTGCGCATGCGCGAACCAACAAGCGACGTATATTTACTTTCAAATGATTCAACGCGCGCACAGATAATCAGTCATTCATTTCGGTGTTTTCGGAAGCGTGAGCCTACTTGACAATTTCCTTTCGTTACCCTTATTAAAAATCAGTCAAAACGGTAATAAAAGATTATACGCTTCTCAAGAAACCGCCCTCCCGGTCGCCCGCCCGCCCGCCCGCCCGCCCGCCCGCACAGGCACATATACACACATATACTCGAATGCATACATATATATATATATATATATATATATATATATATATATATATATATATTAGTATTTCATGTATCCACATAAAATTTTATAAGGAGATTTCATTTTTTATGTATCAATTTTCAGTATTTACTTCAACAGTGCTCGATACGTAAGTAGAGCTAGGTAGTAAGCTATGAAAATATATTTATGGCAATTAAGCTACACAGAGACTCCCGCGTTTCATCCCCGGGGGAGGGGAATCGTAAGGCTAAAATGCCTGAAGATTCCCCCGGGGATGACACGCAGTAATCTCTGTGTAGCTTAATTGCCATAAATATATTTTCATAGCATAATATATATATATATATATATATATATATATATATATATATATATATATATATATATATATATATATATATATATAAGGACTTTTGCAATGCAAATAGAAAACAAGAACGGTTTAAGAATAAAAATGAAAAAAAAATAATTAAAGACAATATATGATGTATTTTCTTTTTCAAAACTGTATCTATTTCGTTTTTTTCATATAAAATTCTGAAGGATGCAAAATATTTTGATATTTCGTAAGACACTCTCCCCTTTTTAAAAAAAGTTACTTTTGTGCTTACTTAGAAGAAATGCTTCAAGATGGCTGTTATATTCATATATATATATATATATATATATATATATATATATATATATATATATATATATATATATACGTGTGTGGGTGTGTGTAGATTAGTTTTGTAATCTACGTAAGCTCCTAGAGATATATTTTGATAATGATGAGTGATTGCTGATGGTAGAATAACACTATGCCGTTGTTTTTTTAAATGTTTTTAGTTATAATCTAATATTCTTAAGATCGTTCGTCAGCGTCGGTAATGACTAGATTTATGGTAGAAACGGAAGTAAGGTCGTCTATATGCTGAATATTAATACGCTAAATGTTGAATGAACATATGGTTTTACTGGGGTGGAATGGGGAAATGTCGGATAAAAGTTGTGCAAATGTGTTTAGTGGCTCTTATTTAAAACAACACTTAAATACACACACATACACACACACATATATATATATATATATATATATATATATATATATATATATATATATATAGTCTTGGAAGTTTCTCAACCATTAAAACTATATTAAAAAAGACAAAGAAAAACAAAAAACCTTAAGTCCCAAGTCGTTCAGTGGAAAATAACTCATGTAAGTCAATTTAACTTTATCAGTTATTATATTAAACAAATTTAAGTACCCTTATTTTGTTATAATAAAAAAGAAATGCTTATTTAATTAAAATATTTGTGAGTGTACGCAATTAAGATCTTATTTTATTTTTTAACTAAAAAGGTTCATATTTAACTTGGTATTAGTTTTTAATTTAGTAATATTCTGAAATTATTGATGACGTCTGTTTACCAATGTCTTTCCTTAGAATTTGAAATAAAACTTTTTTAAATGTTAAAAATATTTTGAACGTTACGAACTGCGTCAATGTTATCAATTTTTTTTACATTATTTAAAACTTTAGTTACTCGATTTATTCTTAATGCGTCGTAACGATAAATTACATTGATTCTTTTTAAAATAAAGTGTTTTTTTTTATTTTAAGTGTGAAAAAGTAAATTAAAGTCTATGACTATACTGACAATGTATTCATTGTAAAAAAAATTAAAACAGTTATTTATTGATAAACAGAATTTATTTTTGAAAGAAAATGTCATGTGTGAATTCTCTTTATTTATTAATAAATAATTGTTTTTAACTTCTTAAATATTTATTAATGAAAAAAAGACAAAACAAATACAAATTTTTCCAGATAATTGACGATGAATTGTGAAATTAACGAAATTGTTGAATCTCTAAAAATAAAATTTTTAGGGCGATGTAAAAGTGAGTGGTTGTTTAAAGGCTAATCCCAGCTGGTTATTACAGAACGGGGCTACCATACCAATCAAAGTTGATCGTTAGTAGAAATTATCACATTTTTGTAATTCTTTTTTTAGTTAAGTTCCTGGGTCTCAAATTTGTCAATTTTTGGTTTATTTTGAAGATTATAAAAAAGATGTCTTGCGCTGATGATGCCACGTTCATGTATGAAAGGGAAATATAACCATGTCGCATTTTTTCCCAGAAGCTCTAATCATTAAAATCACATGAAATATTTTTTGCAATTATATTATTTTTTGGTGAAAATATTAATTAAACTATGCTTTATTCAATAATAATATCGTTAATTCGGAAAATAATTTTTCTTCGAGTTATAGTTATTTTGTTAACACGGTATTTAGATGCCTTTTTCGTAATATATAAAAAAAAATTTGTTTTAATTATTTTAATTGTTAACATCTACAATGCTTTATTTTCATAAAAAACAAAAACAAAATAATGCATTTTTTTTATTAATATATAAAAATATAACTTTAGTAAAAGTGTATTTTGTTTTTAAAAAATAATACATTTTCACAAAGATTTAAAGAAAATAATGGTTTCATTATATTCCGTGATTGTTGATTAATAAATATTGAAAATTTCATTAGAATATGTTGATTTCCTGAATTTTAGTGAAGGGGGGGGGGTCAACATGTTTTTACATCTTTGGAATCGGTGATTGATTTTGCACGTACTTAATGAGAAGAAATGAAACTAACTTCGCAACGTTTCCGCTTACTTGGCCTTTTGGCTAAGAAGAAAGTGTAGTACTTGTTCCAATGGATACTACACCCTATCGGTATCGGTATGGTTTTGTCCTGTGCAGTTCTAGGAGGTCAACCCACCCAGACTTTGCCTTCTCAACATTTGAGAAGGGGTTAGTTTATTGCTAATCGCCTGAGGCGCCCCTACCGGGGAATGCCGACGAGTCTGCCCAGGCATTTTTTAGGGTAACAAGGGCTCTTCCTCTAGGGTGCTGACTTATCAAATCCCACTTTCCGACCTTGTGTAACATTTTACTTTGTGGGAGGTAGATAATTACCTGCAACGTTTACTTTTATCATTTTCCTTATATATATATATATATATATATATATATATATATATATATATATATATATATATATATATATATATATATATATATTGCGTTATCATAAAACATCGATGTATGTAGGTAATAAATAATTAATATTTATTTCTAAATGTTATCATAAGCCCCCTCCACCAAAGGCCGGGCACTCTGAGTGACTTTAATAACAATCAGTACTAATAGCGAAATACACGATCCGAATACATTCGTTAATCACTCTAACCTGCTTGGGTAAATTTAGCCGCCGATTCGCTATTTACAAAGTTAAATTCCTCCCTAATTAATAACTAGTTCACTATGGCCGAGGGGTTAAGAGTATTGGCTACAAATCAGTGCCGATTTGTGTTCGGGGTTCGCGCCCGCCGACCGTTGGGAATGAGCTTCCTGCACTGAAGATTGCGTTAGCATGAAACATCGATGTCTGTAGGTAATAAATAATTAATATATATATATATATATATATAAACTTCACTTTAAGAATTGTATCAGCTGTGTTATTCAAACAATTGAAATAATAAGTAAGCTAATAACATCTAACGCTGCAATCACCTATAAAAATGATTATATAGAAATCGGACATCAACATCGATCTCTGTTAGCCATGCTGATGACGGCTGTGAACCAGAAACAAGTGTCCATGGATTACTTTTATGTGCGTATTAAATAAAATTATATATATATATATATATATATATATATATATATATATATATATATATATACATATATATATATATATATATATATATATATTCCCGAAGTAAACTAATATAATAACGTTCAAAAATAAATTTAGTAAATTTATTTTTCACATGAGTGATTTTCCACTGAACGACTTGGGACAAAAAATTGTTTGTTTTTTTGTTTATATATAGTTTTAATGGTTGAGAAACTTCCGAGACTATATATATATATATATATATATATATATATATATATATATATTGATTTTATTCCATTAGTTGCGACAAAACAAGTTTTGTTTCATTGGTGCGAATAGCGACCAACTCATCGGGCCGGCGAAAGGAATATATATATATATATATATATATATATATATAGAGAGAGAGAGAGAGAGAGAGAGAGAAATGGGGATAAAATAATTCGATGTAACATGAATTGAAAAAGAAAAGCCACAAACTATATTAATTATGTATTCATCAACGTTTCGTGTTTTATTGAAGACTTTCTCAGGATGAAGAAAAATGCAGAAAAATCATAAAGTTATTAATTTCGATTTGCCTGAAATTGTCCAAGGTTTCATCACGAGGAAGTCTATAATAAAGACGAAACGTATATTAATACATGAATAAAATAGTTTTTGGCTTTCCTTTTTCATTTGCCATATTTCAAGAGACTATTTCAATTTAAGAACGCCCTTTCATTCTCCTTTCAATTTTAGGTAAATGCTATTACGGCTTCGACATAATTACTTGTAGTAGGAACCGTTATACTTTTTTATATACTTTCAAATTAATTATGACAAAACTGGAGTAATATCTAACGGAGCCATCGGGAGATGGAATATTACATATAATATATAATCACATATAATATACGTACATTCTATAATATTGAGTACACTTAAAATATGAGAAACGGCATATATAAATACATGTATACATTAACTGTATATATATATATGTATATGTGTATTTTCATATAAAAAGTATACAGAGAATCTATATTATACTGTGTCTGAGGTAATTATTACAGAGAGTTTAATTGCGTTAGTGTTCATGGTAATACTATCTTAAGATTGCACGGTTTTGTAAACTTTTTCGATAGGAGTTTACAAACAAATACTCCTCAAGAAAACGTCATTATAGGTGTCTTATGAGCACATAATTATGTTTTATAAATATTATTATGAAAAGCACATTTAAGAAAAATAAAACTTGAGCACTATTAGGAGATATTTTCAATATACATTCACTAAGCTATAAAGCAAGACTCCGATGATGTTCGTTGACTAGTCTAGTCTGCCTTGCTATTCACGCTGTAATGGGCATAAATATTACTTAAATTTTCCCTATCACGTGATAATATGATATGGCCGTTACGATACCTATATATATATATATATATATATATATATATATATATATATATATATATATATATACTATTATTATTAAATGAAATTATGCAAGCGGTGACATTAAGGTCGTGATTAAGAACCCAAAGCTTATGTATAGTACAGTAACATTAGAAACCTTCCATAGTCAAAAGTAAAAGAAACGAGAAACCAACAACGTGCAAAAGAACTACCACAGAACTCTATAGATAAAGAAATCACAGTAGACTGACTCAAAAGAGGATTATAATGGTTGGCCCTGATCAAGGCTTGATGACCAATGCTTTTAAAAAAAATGTTGTCTCAGTAACGACAATAAGTGCAACGTCTGTCACGCAGAAGTAGAGTTTTAACCGCCTGAAATCAACTTGTAAGTTTCTGCGAGGCGGCGGCTATTATACAATGCGACACGAGTTAGTGTGTAAATATTTCCACTGGATCATCTGTAAATACATGAATATACAGTGTTACAGTATTCATGGGAAAATATACCAGAAAGAACTGTTCGAAATAAGTCATAGTGTATCTACTATAAGTATGCAATCCCTTCAGCTACATACGTAGAAAACGGAACTATTAAACCTGTCATAGTATTATGGGACGGGAAGAAGAATCTAGCAACCCTAGTTAAAGTCACTGTCTTTAATGATGCTAGCTGTAACAGAGCCGAGAGAAAGAGAGAGAGAGAGAGAAAGAGAGAGAGAATAACGAAATACCAAGATCTTATGTACGACATGAAAGAAACTGGACTCGTATGAAGATCTCTGTCATTCCAGTAATCATGGAAGCAATCGGCTTGATAGAAAACAATTTCATAAACTCAATTTCGAATATAGTAGGTGAACCAAGTGCAAGAGATCCAATCTCTCGGTTTGAGTCTCTGAATAAGCAATTTAATGCCTGACAAAAATCAAAAGGATAAGAAAATTGAAAACAAAGTGGCATAAGTGTGCATCTATTTAACAGAATCTCTATCAAGTGTTTCAAAGTTTAAGGGAAGATACTGACAGTTAGTTTTCGTCGTTTTCTCCGTGTTTCTAACACCATGTTTTATTTATAATTCGCATATTTTTTATTTATTTATCGTTTTTGGTGTTTAGCGCAGTTTTTTACATAGTTTTTACGTAATTATTTAATCCACGTAGTCTGTTCTTATATCCGCAGATAGCTGATCTCGGTTAGTTTCCTTCTTTCCATTGATAAGATTTATTTTTCGGGATGAAGGGGAATAACTCTTGCGTTATTACTTTTGTTTTTATATTAATTGCAAGTTGATTTATCTTATCTTTTATAAACAAATTATAAATTTTCTGAACAACCTTTTAAATTTTTTATTTTATTTTACTTTTTTGCAGATAACTCCCCTACAAGAGGAAGTGTAATGGCTTGTATGTAAGGATCCAATAAAATGCACGTTTGTTATCGAATCCCAATCTATAAATGATAACAGCACAATGAAACCGCTCATCCTGAGGCACCTAAAATGAATGTTTCACAACAGAACCGAGAAAAGAAGAATGTTCTGAATTTGGATTAGAATCATTTACTAATCTGTTGACGCCGCCTTCTCTTCTGCTAGTGAAGGACAGAGAGGAACATTTCTAGGCTAAAGTCATCCGGGCCCTTAGACTGTTGGTTTTTAATCTATTATTAAGTCATTTCATTACACGTGCTGTGCGCTTCACAACAAACTCCTACGTCTCTCCCTCACTCTCTTTTTGAACCATGTGACGCCAGGTCTGTGTCTAGCAACAGCAGATAAACATGATATCTGAGTGCATACGCTGACACCCTGACACCAATTTCCTCTGTACGTTTTAACATTGCTCTACGAATGTCAATCATCAGGTATGTACTCCCGAACGTATCATTTACTATTTAACATATTTATTCTATTATTTTTAATTTCTTAAGGATTTTTAAAAGTCTGGGTTTAACCAACGAAGACATTGTTGTTTTCTCCTGTGTTTCAATTTTCTTCTTTTTTTTTGTTGGAGATGGGGCATCCTACTGGATGCTTGACATTTACTTGCTATTTAAGTTACTCAACTTTAGAGATCATTTTAGGATTCTAACCGTCTATTTAAACGCAATTGTCTGTATCTATTTGGGTATATTAACGTGGTCGTTTTTGAAATTCTTTCTCATGATTCCAGTAACTATTATAATTACTTTAATAGGTTTTTTCTGTGCTCACTTTTGTGTTCATTCTACTTCAGTAAGAACGTTCTCAGAATTCAAGGGGTCATTTTCAGAAGCTAACACTTGCTTTTTATATAAGATACATAAATATCTGATTCGTCTCTAGCTCCCAAACATTTAGTTTGTAAAACAGTTAAGAAAACTAATTTTGGCTACTTAATAATGGAATAGTGTATCTTACTTGTGACTTTTTTTTGAATTTTGTTGGATTCCATGACAAGAATTCATCTGGTCTGGTGGAATATCACTCTAATTGCTGTTACTTTAAGTAACATCACTAGGAGAAGGTCCAGCATTTCTCTTATGAGCCAGTGTATAGCTTAGTCGAGGTGGTCTTATGTGGGCTTCGAATATATGTTATTTCGAATATTTGGTATGGGTTTACTTGTAGGGTGAAGTATTATCATGTTAGGTTCTCCTGACAAACCCTTGTACAGAGAGACCAGATGATGTCGAGGATGATATCGGCTGAGATGACTTTTATTTACAGTTTCATAATTAATCCGGGTCCATGTGGCAGAGTAGGTATTTATTTAAATGTCTACATTTAGTCATGCATTCATGTTTTTGGTTTAGTAGTTGATACTTTTCTGTTAGTCTTCTTTTTTTAACGTAGTTCATCCCAAACAAGGCAGGCCGCCACTGTAGACGTAAGGGGCTACTGAGAAGAAAGAAAAAGGGAGAAGGTTGGGGGTCAACCTAAACTCGGATCTGCGCAGCGAGATGTCTGTTTACATTAATTTTAAATTTCTGCATGTCAGTACTGTCGGGGAAACAGGGGGCAGGGAAGGAGTTCCAGAGTCCAGCAGAACGAGGAAAGAAGCTATTTGAGTAGAAAGCTCTCCGGCATCTGGGGACCGCCACAGTGAATGGATGGGTTTTAGTTGATTGTCGAGTTGGTCTAGTGAATTTACGTCGAGGGGGCACCAGAGTAGCCAATTCATCGGAGCATAATCCATTGAAGTATTTGTAAAAGAAGCACAAAGATGCTACATTGCGGCGATGGGACAGGAGCTGGAGCTTCGTTGACAGTGAGGGACCTATTAGGTTGGCGACTCTTTTCTGGACCTTGTCAAGGAGGGAGAGAGTTGTAGATAATGAACCAGCCCAGATGTGGCAACAATACTCCATACATGGGCGGATGGTGGCTTTGTAGAGATACATGATAATGTCAGGTGTGAGGAGTTTACTAGCACGGTAGAGGGAGCCAACCTTCTTTCCGGCAGCCTTGGCAATGTCTTCAATGTATTTGTTCCAGTTCATGTTACTTGTGAAGGTTAGACCGAGGAGTTTGAAAGATGAGCTCTCAGGTAGTCTTATATAATATATTTACAACAATGTAAACTTCTTTGCTGTTTATACTGCAAGCCTGTTCTTTATGATTTCACATTTTATGCTAGTGTGGATGGTTCTATTTGTTGATCTAATACATATTTAGATATGCTTGTTCTTTTCGCTAGAGCATCCACTGAATCTATAATAGATCTACTCCCTTAATTCTCTAGTTACACGCACTTCTATTTTCATACATTCTGCTCAACAATATGGCATCCTCTCCTTGCTCCGAACATTCTCATGTCTATAACCACTTTTTCTTTTTCTCATCTCCTCGTATTGCGTTGCTTGTATAAAAAATATCACTAATGACATATCTGTTTCACTCTGAACATGTTATGCTATAAGGACTTATTTGATCCCCACAAAGCGTTCTACACGCTCCCCACGGTTAGTGGACGGGATTCTCTGGTCGGTGCTGATGTGACAGTCAAAATTTTCTTCTTCTTCTACTTCTTCTTCTCAATATCCACTACTTCGGGTCGCCCTCGACTACGGTCGATCACTTTACTTTTTTTGTCTCGAAGAATTAAGGAATAAAAAGAATTAATGAATCGATATGAAAATATTACAGGTTGTCGTATACGTGTACTACGGGTTTTCTTGAACCCGCACGGTGCGTCATTCGCGATCCCCACGGTTCGTCCACTTCGTTGAAGGGGTTCCCTGGTCCGGTGTTCGTGGGGATGTAGCGGTCAAGATTTGCATCTCTTTTTCTCTCCGTCGCTTTTTTTTCTCAATCTAGACTTTTACGAACTTTATTTTAAAAAATAAACAATAATAAATACAATTGGCCTAAAAGAAATGGGGGGGAATATTTATTCTTTGGAGCATATATGTAAACACATAAAACAATCCTCAATTGTTTCTCCATGAGGCAAACAGTTCCCTGAAAAAAGTTTCAGACGAAAGAGAGACGATTTTCTCTACCAATCTACCACATCCGCCTCCCGTGCCAGTGACGTCACAAAACACGTATCTTTCTTCTAATCTTACATGGAAATTTCCACTCTGCTTAATGTTTAACTCTACGTTCAAATTTAGCATATTAATTTTATTCTAACACATTCGTCTCTAATATTGCTATAAAGATACTTATTCGTGTTTAAAACATCGTAAAAAGTAAATATGAATAATTTGTATAAAAGATATCAGAAATACCATTTGTGTTTCTACTTTGAAGAAGTTTATGTCATTAAATGAAACGCAATATTAGTCTGCTGATATTTTGGATGTGATTTGTTTTACTATTCTGTGGTTTGTCCGCTTTTCAAAATTAGTTTTCTGTAAATATGTTAAAAAGGGATAGAGAGATAGACAGAGAGAAAGACTAGGGCCCTTTCCAATATGTCTGTGAGTAAGAATCTTCGTGTATGCTAGTGTAAATATTTATATGTACGTTCGCGTGCGTAAGTGTTGGTATTAGCGCAAGGTGTCTCTACAAACCTCTTCTCGGATTGTTGGTGAATAGTTACTTAAAAAAGGAGAGAGAAAAAAACCAAAAACTAAATAAAATGCATACACCTAAGTTGTTGTTTATATTGCAAATTTTATCTCATATTGTTTTGCTTTTCTGAGGCGGCGGCGCGGCGGAAGGGGAAGGAATAATGTTAAGGGAGTCGGGTGGGATATTTTAAGGTATTTTCGAGCGACGAGAAAGGTTGGTGAGGTGATGGCGGTCTAGTTTATGTAGGGTCTGTGAGGTGTTAATGGTGTCGACTGTCAGAAAATCGATAGTCCAGGCAATAATCGCCAACCCTAAACCCCCGCCCTACATCAATGAAGAAGCCGAGTTTACTCAAAGGAATGGCTACACGTTAATGAAGACAGAATGAGAAAAGCAATAAAAGGCCCGGTTGTGGTGGTCGGACAATGGTAGAGTGGGGGGGGGTGTTACGTGCGGCCATAGTCGGGAAGGGATATTGAAGAAAAAAGAGGGAGGCGAATCGTTTACAATATGACGAGTGGTAGGAGAATCAGAACGCCATTACAAAGAAAACATATTGAAAAGAAGGAGGAATAGAATTAGTATATACTTGTGTTATGGCTATAGCAAATAATGAAATAAAGAGACAAAGAAGAAAGATTAAACACAAAAAAACGAACAAATAGGGAAAAGTAATGATCCAATATACAAAGTAAAGCCAGTCGGTTTATCGTTTCTTGTCATCGATATCTTTATCTAAACAAAATTAATATTTTATTCTGGTTCGTCAGTCTTTCTTGTTGATCGTTACAGCATGTTGTTAAAAAGAATAAAATGTAATTCGATGTGATTCCCCTCAGTAAATACTTTGTTCGGTCGAAATTATTTTTTAATAATCGCCATCTTTTTAAAAAAGGGGACGCAACTCTGTATTCTTCTATATAGATTTGAAGTGAACAACAATATTTTGGTAACAAAAGCAAACACAAAAGTAATTGCGATCAAATACACCACCGGAAACCGTTGGGTTATACATCCAGTCTCTAATATATATATATATATATATATATATATATATATATATATATATATATATATATATATATATATATATTTATATTTCTCTCTCTATATATATATATCTTTATATATATATATATATATATATATATATATATATATATAACATATATATATATAACATATATATATATATATATATGCGTTATATTTCTCTTTCAATATTTTATATGAACTAGAAGAATACTCGTGTCAAGACGAGTAAAATTAATTAAGGTAAAATTAAGTAAGATAAAAGTAATTTAGATAAAATTAATTTAGATAAAATTAATTTAGATAAAATCAATATCCCAAACATAACAGGTTTGCACCACTTGTATGTCCCTTTAATGAGGTTAAAATAAAGATAGGACGATGCTATTACTCCTATTTACTTGCCTTCCCACGAGGGCAAAGTTAGACACCAGATCAGTTTTTAATGTGGGGAAAATCCAGCTCCCTTAAAAGGGGCTCTTTGGATTTGAACAAAATAAAAATTTCCTCATTCTTAAACGACCTCCCATCACTGACCGAGCACATAAATAATTAAGTATCATTAGAACAGGTACTACCTATTTTTCATAGCCAAAATGCCAACTATATCATTAAGAGTAAATTATGCAGAAAGATGGAGACATCAGACGTGGAATTTCCACGGGTCTCGTTAGTTATTATTATCATTTCTGATGACCTAAAGAAAAACATACACTGTTGATTTATAGAGTGGGTGTTTTTCCGAATTCATTTCAGGTGGTTGGGTAAGTATCAAGTGGTTGTCTGACTTGCTATTTGCTTTCTTACTGCACCTCATAACTTGAAATGTTTTGTTTTCTTTTCGAGAGAAGACATTTGCCCGTGAGGAGACATATTGTCTGGATGGAGACAAATTTACCGTGTGGAGAGCTTGTATTTTAATGTGTTCATCTTTTTTTTTAATTTGAATAAGATAATTCAAAATGTATTATTTTAGTTTCGCTTTCAATGCCTATTCAATTAATAATGAATAAAATATAATTGGATATGTATTTCTCAAAGTTACGTATGGTCGGGAATAACGCACAAATGTAGCGCAGCCTCCACTTTATTTCTCCTTAGTTATTTTGTTTCTTTCGTCCCGGACAATATGTCTCCACTTGAAAACAGTCGGGTAGAGAAAAAAGAAAACGTACATTGCTTACCGTCAGCAGCTCTCCGTGCTCGGATATGAAGATTCAGATTAATCACTGATTACCAGTGTTGACTGTCGTTTCAACATCTCTCATCAAAACGAAGAACAATGTTGACCCCTTTCCTTCCCAAAATTATTTTTTGTGAAGTATGCACATCTCATGATAAAGCAGTCAATGTGTTCAATTTTCATCTTGCTTTTTTAACAAAGTGTTCGACTTCCTTCAATTTACAGTTTTCTATTCCAAAGTAAACAGCTAGTCTTGTTGGCTGTGGTAAACCTGTCATTGGGACGAAACGAGAGAGAGAGAGAGAGGGAGAGAGAGAGAGAGAGCAAGTAGTACATTGGGTTGATCACTGTATCACTGTGGTTTGCTTCCTGGGCATAATCAATCTGCATCTGATGAGCTGTTATTCTGCGATTCGCAAGAATCTTCATTTTGGCATATATGCATTAATGTATTCTGAAGCTGTTTACTACTATAAATAAATATAATAAAAAGTCCTTGTAATATCATCAATAAAATATCCTTGGAATATACTAAATTTCAAAAATCCTCATAATATATAAACAATAAAAAAGGCCTTGTAATATATTGAATTGAAACATCAAAAGGGAGAAACGGAAAGTCGTCGGTTCTCTTCCAATATATTATCTACCGAATGATTACTAATCCAATATGTGATCGACAGAATGATTACTAATCCAGTATGTGATCTACCGAATGATTACTAATCCAATATGTGATCTACCGAATTATTACTAATCCAATATGTGATCTACCGAATGATTACTAATCCAATATGTGATCTACCGAATGATTACTAATCCAATATGTGATCTACCGAATGATTAGTAATCTAATATGTGATCTACCGAATGATTACTAATCCAATATGTGATCTACCGAATGATTACTAATCCAATATATGATATACCGAATGATTACTAATCCAATATGTGATCTACCGAATAATTACTAATCTAGTATGTGATCTACCGAATGATTACTAATCCAATATGTGATCTACCGAATGATTACTAATCCAATATGTGATCTACCGAATGATTACTAATCCAATATGTGATCTACCGAATGATTACTAAACGAATATGTGATCTACCGAATGATTACTAATCTAATATGTGATCTACCGAGTTGTTAGAATTATGGTTATGGTTAGTTAGTGTTACGGTTGGGGTATACTTAATAGGTACATCACACATTGGAAGGTATACAGCTCGGTAAATTACATATTGGAAAAGAACCGAGAAGTTAATTGGACGGTTTGGACTTGAGTACTATCATTTCAGTCTGATGTGCTGTAGCTCTACAGTCCGCAAAATTCTTCCATTTGTATACTTGCTTTTATGGATTCTAAGGCTTACGATTGTAATATATTAACATAAAAAAGTATTGAAAAATATAAAAAGATAAAAGGCGTTCTTCTAATATGTGATCTACCGAATGATTTCTTATCCGATATATTATCTACCGGAATTTAGAATTACGGCTAGGGTTATAGTTTTGTTTAAACATAGTTCACCCCAAACAAGGAAGACCACCACTGTAGACGTATATGGCTACTGAACAAAAGCTGAAGGTTGTGGGGGTAAACCTAAATTAGCAGCTGCGCAGCGAGATATCTGTTTACATTAGTTTTAAATGTCTGCATGTCAGTAACGTCAGGAAAGCAGGGAGCAGGGAGGCAGTTCCAGAGTCCAGCAGCACGAGGAAAGAAGCTTTTGCAATAGAAAGCTCTTCGACATCTGGTGACCTCTACAGTGAATGAATGGGAGTTGGCAGATTGTCGGGTTGGTCTAGTGAATTTACGTCGTGGGGGTACCAGAGCAGCAAGCTCATCAAAGCACAATCCATTGAAGTATTTGTAAAACAGGCACAAGGAAGCAACATTACGGCGATGGGATAGGGGCTAGAGCTTGGTGTATAGTGAAAAACCTATCAAGTTGGCGACTCTTTTTTTGACCTTGTCTAAAAAGCAGAGACTAGCAGATGATGCCCCAGCCCAGATGTGTCAACAATACTCCATGCATGAGCGGATGCTGGCTTTGTAGAGATATAGGATAATGTCAGGTGTAAGATGTTTTCTGGGACCCCACCTTTTTGGATCAGTCCTTGGAATGTCTTCAATGTATTTATTCCAATTCATGTTATCTGTGAAAATTAGGTCAAGGAGTTTTAATGATGAACTCTCAGGCAGGGTGCTATTTGCCATGACAATCGGTGGTTGAAGAGGTTTCTTGCCGTTATTGAAGGAACGTAGCTTTGTTTTTTGCGGCATTAAAAGTTACCATCCATTTTTTTACCCCATTCCACTACAGACTGTAGGTAATTTTCTTAGGATTCAACCATTGCCTCAGATATGTGCGCGTCAGTTTTGCCCACATGACGAGAGTAGAGAGTGGTGTCGTCAGCAAATATTCCTATTTCAGTCGCAACGACATCAGGGAGGTCATTTATAAAAATCGGGAACAGTAGAGGTCCAAGGATGGATCTCTGGGGCACACTAGCATTTATGCCATGTTGCTTGGGTAGTTCACATATTGGAAAAGAACCGAGTAGTCAATTCGTTTGCTGACTACACAACTGTGATAATACTTAAACACTATCAATTCCGTCTTATGTGCTTTTGCTTTGCGGTCCGCAATATACTTCCGTTTGTATACATTGCCTTGATGGAACTTAAGACCTACAATGGCGCCCGCTGAGGAATCAAATCACAGGACGTCATCGCTTGCCGAGATGAAGTAAGTTTATTTCTGCTTCCGATAAGTTCATCGCATTTAAAAAATATATATTTCTATTTTTATGCATTATTTTCTAAACAACATAATATAAATATTTATTTTGATAATTTACCTACAAAATGTCTCAAATCACCACCTGTCAAGAACCTCAGCTTTGAATCGCAGATGCGAAGACATCTCGCCTATTCGATAATCTATATTTTGAGTAACCTGTATATCTCACTTTAAATATAGTTGCACGTACAGCGAGAAACACACATCCATAGGATATACGACATTCTTCTTTATTTTATTTATAACTTGAGAATTATATAAGAGATAAATATTAGAGCAAGAGTTTCAACAGAAGTCATCGGTTCAAAAGAAAAGCCGTATTAAACTACCTTTGTCATATCCACGTATCTCACTTTAAATGTTGTAAAATGTATAAACAAGCAACACACATACACCCATTAAAAATACGAAATTCTGCCAGAAGCGCCTTGCTTCACTTATGTATTAATTAATACAAGATACGTTTATGTTAGATCTGCTGTCAGCCTGCATCTCTGATTTCAATAAATATCAAAGTAATATTTAATTAAAAACTCACTTGAGAAGTAGTGAAAAAATCAAAGACCCCCAGAAAATTTTTTTTTTTCCTGACATTTTAAACGACCTGTAAAACCGTCACCTATAATCACACCTAACTCAGCTCGTTTCAAATTTCTGGTTAAAAATTTGGGAGAGAGGAGGGATTCTCCTGGATGTTTGTCACTCTTTCTGAAGTAAGTTTTTTTTTTTCATGTATTTTGGCTTGCCGGTGTTTTTGACAATACATTTTCTCGAACTTTTTCGTTCTTCCTTTGCCATGTTTTGGGGATAATATGTTGTCCTATGACCATTAAATAAACTATTGTTCTGATGATAAACAAAGTTAAACTAGACACTATATAGTTCTCTTGACTTTGCTGTGAAACGCGCGTGAGAAAAAGTATTACATTTAGAAAAGAAACAAAAACTTTGTTTTGTGAGACGAAGAAGAAATATAGGTATCCACAGAAATGTAAAAAATGAAGAAATTGAAACAATAAATGAAAATTATGATTTTGGATTGAACTTCCCTATGATCATTGAAAGGAAACTATACAGTATATATGCTCTGACGCTTGTAATACAACCTCATTGGGCTTGCAATTTGGAACATTTTCGGATATCATGAGAAGTATATACTTAAATGTATATTTTTTATCAGAACTCAACATATATATATATATATATATATATATATATATATATATATATATATATAATATCTGACTATGCTATAACAGCAGCTTATGCCATTATTACAACAGCAGAATAGTGCAGACGATCTGTATTTTCAACATCAATGGGGCAACACTCTATTATGCTGCGCTTATGTCAGACTTGGTTGAAAACAACCGGCACGGCTGATGAATTCGTGAAGCGTTCTCGAAGACAAAGTTTCCTCAGCAAAGCCCCGTAACATCGAGAAAAAAAACGAATCTATATATACAAGGCAAAGTGGTCTGTATGTGTGTATGATGTGTATGTGTATAAAACAGTTGATCTAAGAGCCAAACAATCTGCAGATTTGGAATCAGCAACTTCAAGCCAATATCATTATTGATGTCGGATGTTCTTGAACCTTATTTTTAAACTCACTATTTCAAAATTAAATTTACGTAAAAGTAAGATAATAGTCTGACATTTTTAGCGTTTTAGCGTTTTAGCCGACCGAAAACCTACATAAGGTTTTCTCTAATAAGAAAGCATTAATTATTTTTCTTTATTGAATTGAGACCTTAAAAAACAGGACGAATACATATTCTATCTAGACTTCGACTAAAAGCGAATTTTAATTGAAAGCAAAATGAGATTACTCCGGTATCATATCATATAAAATAGGATTTGGGTGAGTTTCGTCGAATCTTGAACTGGAACAATTTTTGAAGAGATAGTTTCGTATTTTTAAAATGGCGTTTATAACGTTCTGCATTTGAACACTTCGTTTATTTTTACTTTAATAATAATTTCTTATTTTATATTAATGTTTCTTTATTTTAAACAAGTGAAGTACTTTATAGGGAGAGATCCCCACGCCAAACATATAAACACTACAAGTAAGTGAAAATAACAAACTATTTTATCTTAGATCGATGGATTTTGGATAACGCGTTCACCTTTCATTCTAGAATGCAATGCTAACGAGTTTTCGAGTCTAAAAACAGAGAATTGTGGGTGTTTTCGTATTCGTTTTGTAAAAACAGGGTTGGGAGAGACATACTCACTGATTGTGGGTTCGGCCTCCGGGAGAATATGTCCGATAAGCGAAAATAAACAGATGAGTTTTTAGTCAGAAATGGGGATAGGAGCATGATGGGAGGTATTTACAAAATCTATATATTTAGGTTCTACTACGCTGACCAACGTGATAGTGCGTTCTTTGACTCAGTGTAGACCAGAAGTTGCACTATTACGTATTGTTACCACACTGTGTTAAGGTGGGTCGTTGAAATAGTATAACTTTTTGCAAGCCCCCAAATGTTTCCGGCCCCCTTCTGAATATCGCCTCATAAAATATTGTTCAACTGTTTATAGCTATAGAGTTCCAGTAATTTTCTAGCCGAGATTGATCTAGAAGTTGATCTGGGTTCAGTTGTCGATTGGGGTACGAAACGACTTGTTTCATTTAATCCAGTAAAGACTCTACTCGTGTCTTTCAATCGTAAACGTGCCTCTTTTTCTTCCTGAGATTCTCATGGAGGGCTCTGTTCTTGAGGAGAAATCTACTCTCAAACTTATTTGTCTTTCTCTCTCATCAAATCATTCTTAGAGTTCATACATTAGATCCATTTCTTTTTCTGCTTCTCGTAAAGTCGATTCTGTCTATCGTTCCAAACACTTTCTCACACCTGAGGCTATTCTCTATCTCTACAAATCCACAGTCAGTCCATGTATGGCGTACTGGGGTCATATTTTGGCTGGTCAATCTCTGTAACATTTCAAGGTTCTTGATTAGGTACATATAGCTGACTGTTTTCCTCCTACCTATAATCTTGTTTTTTTTTCAATAATCATTTCCTGATTTTGCGATAAACATATTTGTTTTTCTTAGCTCCTTACATCAAGTGGCTTAATGTCTAGTCTGGAGCGATTTCCATTTTTAAAAAATCACGAACTTGATTTTTTTTAAAATAAAATTAGATTTAAATATTCAATAAATGTTCTTAACTTTTAATATTGGCTACAACATTCAAGAGAAAATATATAGTTACTTATGCCGGACCATGTATACAGAAAATAAGTAATAAGAGAAATAACCAAAAATTTAAAGACGACATAAAAGACTTTTTGTCAGCCAGGAAAGACATGGCTCGATGGAACAAAACAGAAAAGAAGAAAGACAAATAATACACAAATACATATATATAAAAGAAGAAAGATAAATATTTTAGTGCGAACATTTTTTCGCGATCAAATAATCAGTTCTTTTTCTCGCTATGAAATGCTTTTTAACTTAAAACCGATAGATGTAAAAAGGTGAAAGAAATGCTGGCTGAATGGATGCCATAATGGTTTTGTCAGAGAATTTGTTTCAAGATCGACTTTCTGCCTTTTAGTGTAGAGCATTACGACAAAAGCAACAAGAATTTACTAAAAACAACTTCCAAATGAAACCGCAACGGCACGCGATGAGTGTGCAAAGATTTCAAAGCTTTCAGAAATTCAATATTTAGTTAGACTATCCTAATCCAATAAAAGACGCCATGTGCGTTTATGATGTATGAATGTACAGCCCCAGTCAAATGTGACAGTGAAACAAATTATGTTTCGCCACTGTTCGCGCTCATATTCATATCAATAACGTCTTAATCGGTGAAGGTAGAAAAGAAAGAAGAACGAGACCAAGAACACGTTTCATCTGGAAAATTTAATGAAAGAAAAAAAAAGAAAGTAAACAATAGAAAGAAGAAAGGAAGAACGAAAGAAAACGTCTAATTAGGGAAATAGAGTGAAGCATTTCTTTCCGAGTTCATTTAAGACGACAGTTGTTGTCTGTCTTGATATTTGCTTTCTCACTACTGCATAACACATAAATGTTTTCGCCCGTCACAATTCTTACTCGCGTGACGTTAGAGAGAGAGAGAGAGAGAGAGAGAGAGAGAGAGAGAGAGAGAGAGAGAGAGAGACACACACACACACACACACATATATATATATATATATATATATATATATATATATTGATACAAGTTTGATTTTAAAAGTGAGAGCTTCGTTTAATACTTTTTAGTTATGTCTTTAAAGTTGGTGAGCCCATGAGGCAAAAGCGCTGAAAATTATGGCGAGTTCCTGTTCACACCGCAACATAACATCGGATCGCTGGTGTGCTACTGGAAAAATTGTATTGTATATATATATATATATATAGTAATTTAAATAAGGTTTCTATCCACGGGTTTAAAAACGGAGAATTTTGACTGTCGTTATAAATTAATGCTGAATAATAAATGCTGCTATTTATATATAAAAAATATTTTCTTAAATATTAAAATGTAAAAAGCAGACACTTATTTTTAAGCCTGAAGGAATCGAGCTTATCAACGTTACGGTTGAAACTTGTCGTGACGTGTAGCCAAATGTTTGTATGAATTAAATTGTTATCATATATATATATATATATATATATATATATATATATATATATATATATATATATAGGAAGCCTGTCTAAAATGTATCCCATCTTAGGACAGGTGACGGGGTTGGGACTCTAATCCCCTTCAGAGAGGCACCTTGCGCTTGCACACACTTTGACAACCGATCTATCCATTGCCGGTAACACCTCTAGAGATCTTCTTTTGAACGTCGTATGTAGGTAAAATATTAAAAAATAATTAAATTTATATATATATATATATATATATATATAAATATATATATATATATATATATATATATATATATATATATATGTATATATATCACATCATTGTTATTGAAGTTAATATTGGCTTTTTACAAGACGCAAAATTCGATGAAATCAATTTTACTTCGGCCGAACGACACAGGATCTGGTCAAATTAGATTAGAATGTTGTCCTGACGAAAGTCACCTAATACAACTAACGGAGGTGGCGGGGCTCTCTACAAAACTAATCGACCCCTAGCAGCGTCTACACCCCACAAGCAAACAGAAAGAAGTTGTTTGAACATTGACTGATTAAATCGAAACAGGCTGATTTGTCTTTGTTTTGGCGGGAACCTCGGATATTCATTTACGACGGAAAATCGTACAATTTTGATGTCCCTTCTATTTCGAAATTGTGTATGTCTTGCTGCATGACGGCAAACACGAGCTGAGACATAGGTTTTAGCCTTTCTCCATTTCCTAGCGTTTCCCTTTTCTCAGCGTTTGTATTTTTCTAAGTGGCAGTTCAGCAGTCAGGTCACGAAACAGGGATTATCTTATCACGAGGTGAAAGGCCGGTCATTCTTTATTGAATCAGTGTGCATTTACATGAACCAGGTTACTTTATTTGTGTTATTTGAATCATTCGAACTACTATTCCCATTGCTACTATTACGATACCGGCAATTTAGAATAATGACTGGAATGATGCAAAGGTGATAATGTATATTTTTAACCTGCAAACACTTTTTTTACCCTCTATATTATTAGTTTAAACAAAATGATGATTAGATAAAAAAAAACTCATTAAATACCTATTTACTAGCCTTCCCCACGAGGGCAGATTATGAAACAAGGTCGCTTTTAAATGTGGAGAAAATTCAGCTTCCAGAAAAGGACATTCTGGATTAGAATAAAAATAATTTTTTCCTAACTCAAGAAGGAGTTTCCTTGACTGACCGAGAAACGAAAAGACGAACTATAGTATCAGAACAGATACTACACTTTGAGGTTATCAAACAGACCATGAACTGCATGTTTTGTATTATTTCGATTATTAAGACTACTATTCTTATCTCGACGTTATCTCATAACGTTTCGGCCGATGTTAACCTCCTGCATCTAGTTGAACTCGAAAATCTTTGACACATGCCGCAATATAAAGCAGTGTTAAGTAACAATCATTTCTAAATGCCAGTCCTCTGGAGGTTTCAGGTTCAATCCTCACTGCAAGCGATACTAATACTAAGAATAAAATTAAAATAACTTAAATTTGTATATATATATATATATATATACATTACTACCATCATCATCATCGCCATCATCATCATCATCACCACCACCACTACCACCACTAACAATACCATCATCATCATCATCATCATCATCATCATCCTTCTACCCCGACCCCCACTCCCACCCACCACCAACACTAACAATATCATCATCATCATCATCAATATTTATTTTTTTATTCAAATCTTAATTTTTCGGCTATATACGTCTTCAACGGGAAAAAAAGAGTTTCGTTAATAATTTTGTTTCTGGTTGTTGTTAAATTCGCGAGATGTTTGTAAGTGTAATCTTAGTCAAGAACGAGTTGCGCTTTGCTGCGCTAGTAACGAAATTGATCATCGTTAATTTGTGAATCATTGTAAAAATTTAAATTTAAAAATATTAATAACATCTTTTTATATTTAAAATTTAAAATTTTTAAAATGATTCACAAATAAGAACCATTATCAATTTTTTTTTTCAAATTACTTACATAAAACTGGTACTCGGTCATGGATGAGAGAACGAGAATAATCTACCCGCGAATGGAATAAACGGTTTTGTTCGAAATTGTGTATAAAGTCCTTAGTTCGACAAAGATTTCCGGGTTCGATATAAAGGTTTGGTGAGTTCGACCAGATTAAATGAGGTGTTTGGGATGCTGCTGCTGCTGATGATGATGATCATCATCATGATGATCATGATGATGATCATGATGATCATCATGATGATGATGATGATGATGATCATGATCATGATGATCATGATGTAGGGGCTACTGAGAAGGAAGAAAATGGGATACGGTTAAGAGGGGTCAACCTAAACTGGGTTCTGCGCAGCGAGATGTCTGTTTACATTAATTTTAAATTTCTGCATGTCAGTACTGTCGGGGAAACATACGGCAGGGAGGGAGTTCCAGAGGCCAGCAGCACGAGGAAAGAAGCTATTTGAGTAGAAAGCTCTCCAGCATATTGGGACCTCCACAGTGAATGGATGGGATTTAGTTGCTCTAGTGAATTTACGTCGAGGGGGCACCAGAGTAGCCAATTCATTGGAGCATAATCCATTGAAGTATTTGTAAAACAAGCACAAGAATGCTACATTGCGGCGATGGGACAGGGACTGAAGCTTGGTTGACAGTGAGGGACCTATTAGGTTGGCGACTCTTTTTTGACGTTGTCAAGGAGGGAGAGAGTAGTAGATGATGCACCAGCCCAGATGTGGCAACAATACTCCATGCATGGGCGGATGGTGGCTTTGTAGAGATACAGGATAATGTCAGGTGTGAGGAGTTTACTAGCACGGTAGAGAGAGCCGACTTTTTTTATGCGGCAGCCTTGGCAATGTCTTCAATGTATTTGCTCCAATTCATGTTGCCTGTGAAGGTTAGGCCGAGGAGTTTGAATGATGAACTCTCAGGCAGGGTGTTATTTGCCATGACAATCGGTGGTTGGAGAGGTTTCTTGTAGTTATTGAAGGAAAGGAGCTTTGTCTTTGCGGCATTAAAAGTTACCAACCATTTATGACCCAAATCTACTACAGCCTGGAGGTAATTTTCTAAGGATTCAATCATTGCCTCCGATATGATCGCGTCTGTTTTGCCAACATCGCGAGAGTAAAGCGTGGCGTCGTCAGCAAATAAACCAATCTCAGACTCTATGTCATCAGGGAGATCGTTTATATAGATCAGGAACAACAAAGGTCCAAGGATAGATTCCTGGGGTACACCAGCATTTATGCCATGTTGCTTAGATTAACGGCCATCGAGGACAACCTAGATCTTTCTTTTGGTTAGGAAGGATCTAATCATATTAAGTAATTGCCCAGTAATACCGTATGAGTGTATTTTCAGGAGAAGCCCTTTATGCCATACCTTGTCAAAGGTCTTGGATATATCAAGCGCTACTGCCCTAGCTTCACCTGCCTTGTCGAGTGTATGATACATGCGTTCTGAGATGACCGTTATCATGTCTGCAGTAGATGGTGCTTGTCTAAATCCATACTGGCGGTCAGAAAGAAGTTTAGCATTAACTAAGTGTCGTACTATCGCTAGATTGATTAAGGATTCAAAGATTTTAGCAAAGATCGGCAGTAGACTGATTGGCGATAGTTCTGAGGATCGGTTCTTTTCCCAGAATGCTTATAGACTGGTACCACAGAGGCAATTTTCCAACTATTTGGGAAACAAGATTCAGCTAGGCATTTATTGTAGAGTTTGGAGAGGACAGGGGCCAGTTCAGCAGAGCATTTTTTAATTACTATTACAGGTATAAAATCAGGCCCACAAGCTTTGGATGTGTCAAGGTTTGTTATGATGTCTTTGACCTGGGAGTGGGTGATGACTAGGTTCTCAAGTGTGGCTTCGGTCCGCAATTGCAATTTGGGGAGGGGGTGTTTTTTTAGTCCAAGGTGGAGTTAGAAGCGACACGCTGGGCAAGTAGTTCAGCCTTATTAATGGCCGTGCAAACAACATCATTGTAGTTTCAATTGGGAGAATCGTTGATTGACCATTATTCACTACACTATTATAGATTTTCCAGAAATCACGAGTACCTAGTTTCTGTGACTGGATGCGTTTTTTGTTAACTCATTATGCCTTCTCTTTGCTTCGCCTATCACGGCCTTGCAATTATTTCTTGACTCTATAAACTTATGTCTATTAGTAGCTGACTTATGGCAGCCGATATTACGGAATGCTTGTTGCTTCTAAGCAATGGCAGCTGCACATTCCGAGGTGAACCATTGGGGAGAGTGAGGCTTGCTAAAGAATTTTCGCATGGGGACATAGGCTTCAATGCCTGCTGTGACCCATTCAGTTAATTCATTTGCACACTGGTCGGCAGGGAGTGAGAAGGTTTCCCTCCATGGGGCGTCACTGATGTGATCTTTGATTGACTCAAAATCAGCCTGCTTGTAGTATCTCGTTGCTTTGAGCAACGGTTCATCAGCTTTTGGACGATTTTTTAGGGTTATATGTATCATTAGCATAAAATGATCAGCATTCCCGGTGGGCTATGAGCTTTCGTCACACATGCCTCGGGCATTAAGATCAAGAAAAGGTCAAGAAGTGAGGCTTGTTGGTCTACTCGATCGGGGGTGCGGGTCGGAAAATCGACAGTCTGAGAGATGGAGTAAACTAAGGAGAAATTATACGTAGAATTGCCGGCTGCATCAGTAAGGCTGGAGAATCCGAACCAGTCGCGATGGTGTGAATTAAAATCCCCCAAATACATGTATCTGGGCATTCGAGTCCATTAAGAGTGCTCTATCTATGCTTACAGAGACAGAGTTTAGCAGAGTACTGTCCTAGGTCGACGGGGAACGGTATAAGAAATATAAATAAATGACGCTGTGATGTAAAGTCAATCTAAAGCACATGTAGTCTTGGTCATCTGATTCTAACCTATGTTCTTTAGTCAGGGGGAAGGTGTTCCGAACATAAACTTTTAGCGCATGCATATGTTTGTCAGAGTCTTTACGGTAGAGTGGGAGGTAGTCAGTCATGTCAAAGTGGTGAGAGGAGATTGAGGATTGAAGGTTAGTTTCACTTAGAGCTAGAATATCCAGGGAGTTTGTCAGAAGAAAGGTGTCTACTTCGTTGATGTTAATTCTAAGTCCCCGGGTATTTGTTAATGCGAGCCTCAAGGGCGGAGGCGAAAGTGTTTCTTGTTGGGTGTCTGGTTTAGATTTGTTTTTATTTTTTTGTAATGACATGTTTGTTTTGATTATAGAGTGGGTTGGGCAAGGTGGGTACTTGTTTGGTGCATATAAGCTCACACAACCAGTCCATTAGTCACGACCTGGCTTATGGGGTCTGTGGCCTCGGGAAGACCCACCGGAGATAATTGCCGGGCCTCTTTCCGTGCGCGACATGGCACATACAACTACCAGCGGTATTATGCAACCGATGATAGAGCAGCCGTTCTTGGCGCTACCCAAGTGTTTGGGCTCCTTGATGTCAGTCGGAAACAGCAGCCAGACAAGCTGTCTAACCTGTACCCTCAACCTGTCGGAACAGGAGAGACTCAGACTGGTCATGTGAGACTTAGTGACGAAAAAACGTTCCCCAAATTGCCTAAATAGAGAGAAAGAGAACGGCGTTCATTGTCCTAGTAAGGAAACACGGCTAGGCACTGGGTGTTTTTGAGACGTTCCATCGCTGGTACCTCTGCGCCTAGCTAATAGACAAAGAAGGGGTGCAAGGGCCGGCGATAGGCAGAACCTATCTACTCCGTAAGCAATTGTAGGTTTGCAAACCGGATATTTTGTTCGAGATTCCAACTCTAGGAAGGTTGTCGATCATGACTAAGGAAGCCACCCTCACCAACAGTTTACTGCCACGGCGTAAGTAGTTGGTAGCAAGGTTTTATTGTCAGAGATTTCCTTCTCTTAAATGGATAGCCTTACAAGGTCTTACGGGTCCAACACTCTGAGAGGGGTAAAAAATGGCCTGCGCCCGTGTACTAGTCGGGTATTTCCTAGCCCCCGCAGGTTTATATATAAAAAATAAAAATTAAAAAAAACTTCCATATATAATGTATATATATATATATATATATATATATATATATATATATATATATATATATATGTAGATATAATAAGTTCATTGTATAGTATAAAGAATAAACAGAAAGTTGGAGATAGGTTTCCCTCTCGCAATTAAGTACAAATAAGAGAAATTAGAGAAAGACAGCCAAAACTTCAGGCCAGCGTGAGATTTCAAGAATTTCTTCAGTGGGAAAATCAATAGACAGGCAATAAGACGGAATATATCAATAATTAAACACATTTAAGTCAAACACAGAAATAAGAACATTCATATAAGACACATTAAAATTTGGAGGTAATGGTGAGTAATAGAGTATGGAAAACCAAAAAAGCAAAGAAATAAAAAAAGTGTTTATCTTTCATTCAGATTAACATTGAGAAGAAGCGGGTCGGTCGGCGTTTGGCCTATGTCTTAAATGCAGACCAACGTGGTTGGTTCGGACTACATTCTTTTTATCTACATTCGTTAGTGGACTTCACCCATTCTTCACCCCCCACTTCCTCTTTCAATTCCAAACGCATTGACCCCTCTAAAGAAAAGACAACAAAGACAAAATAAAGATTGTTGATACAGGTAAGGAAGCAAAAGCCAGAAAAAAAATTATTTAACTAAAGAATTCAAAGAATAATTAAGTACTTAGCTTTTTTATTATTGATGATGATGATGATGATGATGATGATGATGATGATGATGATGATGATGATGGTAGTAAGGATTATGATGATAAGGATGATGTTGATGGTAGTAGTAGAGCTGGTGCTGGTGTTGGCTCTTGCTCTATTTTGGCTCTGTTGCTGATGGTAATTGCAAGTACCCGTGTAGCAATTGATGATGATGATGATGATGATGATGATGATGATGATGATGATGAGGGGGGGGGGTGAAGCGACGACGACGATGATGATGATATTGTTAGTGATAGTGGTGGTGGTTGGGGGGTGAAAGGAAGATGATGATGATGATGATGATGATGATGATGATGATGGGGTTGGTAGTAATGATTATGATGATAAGGATGATGTCGATGATAGTAGTAGAGTTGGTGCTGGTGCTGGTGCTGGCTCTTGCTCTGGTTTTGGCTGTGTTGCTGATGGTAATTGCAAGTACCCATGTAGCAATTGATGATGATGATGATGATGATGATGATGATGATGATGATGATGATGATGATGATGATGATGACGATGATGACGATGATGATGATCTAGTGTTGGCTCTGTTGCTGATTGTAATTACAAGTTCCCATGTAGCAATTGCTAAAATCATCTGTGTACTTCTTTTAAGGAGTCCTGGTGTGTCTTTGGTGGTGCCTTTGACTAAATCAATATGTAATTAATGGTGTAATAGACAGAAATCGTTGCCATAAATGAAAGAGATAAAAACATTGTTAACAAACAAAACACATTTATATATTTACAAGACTATTTTGCTCGAAATGAAAATGCACACCATTCCTGATGTAGGATGTTTTAGGGTTTGGGTTATTCGGGTTATTTGGATTTCTATTATCCTCGTTACTATTTAACGTTATAATAGCGCAAATTTCAAATATTGACACGAATAAAACAAGGGATATCATTCATATTTTTACCTGCATGAACTCATATCCAATTTTTATCATCTCTCTTTTATCTTATTAATTATATTTGATAACATTATAATTTAGTAAAACTAGCAACATAGTTTCAAATCAAATCGAAATTATTTATTTGCCTATTTTGTTTTTATTCACCTCCCTGCAAAAAAGGCAAATTGCCACGGAGATGTAGGGGACTACTGTGAATTACGGGCCGGATTTGTAGGGGCATCATAAGTGGGGTGTTTTACAGCGAGATGTTTGTTTGCATTACATTTATATTTGTGCATGTTATTAAAGTTAGGGATAGGGAGCAGGGAGGGATAGAAGCTATTAACTAAGGATAGAAGCTATTAACAGAGAGACATAAAGTTATTTAAAAGTCCATAAAGAAGCTGTTAGAGTAGAAAGCTTTCCGGCACGTTGGGCCTCTACAGTGAAGGGGTAAGATCTTGCTAATTGTCCGGTTGGTCAGAGATGTGATTTTATTGCAAAATTGATTTTTTTTTGCATAATCGATTAATTGTTTTAATAATAAGATATATTCAGTTATTGATTTATTTTTAGAAAAGAGTTGCTATTTTTAGACAAAATGTGGCGGAGATAAAGGGAAGTAAACTGTAAGTTAAAAAACTCTCGGACAGCAGTCGGTATTTACTGCTAACAGTGAATAAAATTAATGGACGACGAGGGAGCGATCATCATCATCATGTTTACAATCAGGCGAGAGTCGAGTCAAAGTATTGTGTAACTCACATATTAAAAAAAACGGTTTTTATGGTTTATATTGGTGTAAATATATCTAATACTTAGAATAGATTCTGTTTTACACATATGGGAACAACAATAGGAACTACTAATTCGCTTTAGAGCAGATCTTGGTGTAATGACAACTAAGGGTCTATTCCACACACCCCAAGACATCAAAATTAGATCAGCACACTCGGGTGTAGGTTTAGATCATATCCAGGACCAGGAAGAGACGACACAAATTTATAGATATGTGCGACCAGATTGTTTTAAATACCTCTACAAAGCAACTATTGGCCCTTGCATGGGGTATTGTTGTCACATCTAGGATAGTACATTAACCAACACATGGGTCTCCCTCTTAAACAGGGTCTAACACTATTTACCAAGCTCCAGCCCCTGTCCCATTGTCTCAATGTTGCATCCTTGTGCTTGTTTTATAAGTACATTCATGGAATGTGCTCCGGCGAACTTGCTGCACTGATACCCCTTTGATGTACATTCTCCGACCGACCCGACAATCAACAAAATCCCACCCCTTCAATGTATGAGTCCCAGATGCCGAATAACTTTTTACTGTAATGACTTTCTTCCTCGTACTTCTCACCTTTGGAATTCCCTCCCTGGTAACTGTTTCGCATACTGCACCAACATGCAAAGATCTAAATGTAATGTTAACACACATCTCGCTGCACAACTCTCTGTTTAATATGCCCGTGTTGGTATTGCCTCTAAATCATAGTAGCTCCTTACGTCTCAGTGCCTTGTTTGAGGCGAACGTCAGTAAGAAAAAATAATTTTCAGCAACGATATATGATGTAAGATCTAAACATAGATACAAAGTAACCATTATTACTCGTTACACGCAATAAAACGTGCACAATAATCAAACAAAAGTAACTTAACATAGAGGTATGCTTTCAGTAAATATTTCGTCTAGAAGTAGGTTTTATCGTTGTCTCTTTGTTAAGTTTTTGTTTTAGATCCATACTGATGCTACCAGATCCGGTAGTCTGAATATATCGGCTTCCTGGCCTAAAATGCACCAAACATTGATGTTTTATTGTTTTTTTCTCTTTGCTAAAATCAGTCATGTTCTACAAAATCCAAAACAAAAAAAAACAATTTCCCCTTATCTCCTCCCTCTTTCCCTCCCTCTCCATCACTTCCCCCTTTTTGACTCAACCGTAAAACGAAACAACCAAACCAAAAACCATGAATTAATATTTGAAAATATAAAGAACTTGGAGCATATATTTGCATACCAAAATGACCGGATTCGGCATTAAATAACTCTAAAAGGGTTGATATGGCGTAAAACAAAACAACCAAACCAAACCAGATCGATATGGGGAAGATCCTAATTCTAGATGGTTTGTCGGGAAAACCAAAAACTACTGGACGACAAGAGAGCGATGATCATCATCGGTATAATCAGACGAGAGGCAAGGAAATGTATGGGGTAGCTGATACATTTTATTCTCAGAACAAATTGTATTTTACCCATAAATAAACATTAATAAGAACTACGAATCAAGTTTAGATTGGAGCTGGGTGTAATCGCAACTATGAGATTATATAGCTTTAGATCATATACAGGATTAGTAACTTATTAGATAGATAGATTTATATATGTACCAGGTTGCGATTGATATGAAATTACATTATATCAACTTTATGAGTAAAGGGATAAAATGTAACTTTTGATGTATTATTCGTTACAGATAACAGAACGAATATAAGAATAAGCTAAAAAATACCAAAAAATATTGATTTCTTTCCTGATCAATAAAACCAAGATCAAAGAGCCGATGAGTTTTAGTGAACTTAATTTCCCTTTGTGTTGACCTCATCTTAAAACCAATCAGCTAAATTGTCGTTTTATTTTCCCAAAGTGATACCCAAAAATGTAACAATAGAATAAAATCAAAGACAATTAGAAAGTTTTTGAAGAATCTGGTGCCGGACATTCGAAGAAACCATTCTTGGTGACACACAATTTCTTAAGTCTTGATATCCGAGAGAGTTCGTGTCTTTCAGCTAGGATCAGTCTCACATCAATTTGATTAAAACGGAGGGGAAGAAACAGCATCGCTTGGAATGGAAGCGGCAATTGTGTCCCGTTCTTTTTTGTTTTTATTTTGGGATTACTTAACTTTCACCACAGACGAAAAACTATTTTCCCATCATGACAAAAAGAATTTTTTTTTCTCAAATACCGTTTCTTCGTTTATATGATGGTGCATCTTATACTTACTAAAAACCCACAGTTTCCACTCGTCGTTGGCTTTTTTCCATTGAACTCAGGGAATGCCGATTAAAGAGAGATGCGGATGGCGATTTAGTAAATATTGTCAAAATTGCGAAAATATGTTAAAATTGCTATTTTGATTTACATTTCGAAAATAAGAAAATGCTGATAGGTGTTACGTTAAGCGATCGAGAACCTTTTGTCATATGACCTAACAAACATCTACCGGCGGTTTGAGACATAACTTTGTCCCCGCAACCATCTTTGTCATGCTCAACATAAACAGTTGTCTTTTGTTGAGACGCAGTAGTATGCTCAATCAGCTGTTACCTCTCGGTGTTGCAGTAGGTGTGCTAAAATTCGTTGTCCTAATCTCACAGCAGCCGTTCTCCTCTTTAAAAGCACTTGTTGTAATAGTTTGTGGAAGAAATCCAAACCCCCAACAACATTATTTTTTCTATTGGCTGCCATGTTATTTGTATAGATCGAACTATGTTAAAATAAACAATCATATTACATTCAGTATAGTGCAGAGTTTCTAGTTATTATCAAGTATCAAGCTTTTCCCGACCCGCTCCATTGGGGAGAAGAGAGCATCAAAACACCCCTGCTTGACTTCATCGCCAAAGCCAAAGAGAGCAATTTCATTTTCTTCTGCTAGGTTTCATTCGATAACTTTTCTTCGACACGTCGGCCTATATTCCTAACTTTAACTTTGAGTTGGGAATTCTTCTTTACTTAATCTAGTTTCCCCCGGGACGCAGACTACGGTGAGTAAGATTTTAACGTTGAGGAATGTAAGCCAGGAAAATAATTTGGCTTCATAAGATATATGGTTTACTAGCATTTATAGGCAGATGACATAAGTGCATCATAACAACGTCCTGACGGATGGGGCCCGCCACTTCAGAAAAGCAGTCGTGAAATAGGGTCAGAAACTTCGACGTAATTCCTTCTAGTGATGCTGTAGTGCTGAATCTGATAACGAAGTTCTTAGCTGCGAATCACCAAAAAACTGTAATTCAAATTTAGGAAATGCAATTTGGTTTTTCATACATCGTTTTAGCATCACATAAAGAATAGAATATTATATCGTATGACACCACCCCCTTTATTAATGTTAGAATTCCAATAAACGTTCTGATGCTGGAACATTTCTCTGTAGAAAATCGTTAAAATTCCGATTTTTTTCGAATCCTGGGACGTTCAAGTGTTGGCATGGTACTGTAAACGTGATAGAGCCACCTTTCCCGTTATAATTCTTGGTGAACGGGGGGGGGGGGGTGAATGAATACCGACCTGCAAATTCAAGATTGACTTTGACTGGATTCGAATCATTTGACCTGCAGATGATTGCGTAAGTATGAAACACTAAGAATTGATATTGATCTATTAAAATATTATTATAAGCCCTCTTCAATTGGGATCGGGCTTCTTGAAGAGAGTTATTATAAGCTGTCAACATTAGCCTTATGCAATGTTCCTGCGTCGGCAGTCGAAAACTATTGGACTAACCTTCTGCATTTACTCACTGCCTCTAAAGTTATATAGAACTTAATTCTCTTTTCTTTTCCCGTGATAATTCTTCGTAGCGTGGGGGTTGAATAAAAGGTTGCAAAGTCAAAGGTGCCTGGGTGACTGGGTTCGAATCTTTTGACGGGCAGTGATTATCGTTTCGTACACTAATGATTGCGTAAGCATAAAACACTAGTGTCTGTAGGTATGTATTTACTAAAACAGTGATATGATTATATATATATATATATATATATATATATATATATATATATATATATATATATGAGAAAAGAAGGATGAGTGTAATCCGACGAAATGCGGAATGAAAAAGGAAATAAATCAAGAGATTTTATTTATATATTCATCAACGTTTCGTCTTTATTGTAAGACTTCCTTAGGATGATAATTTGAAGGAAAATATCATGCAAGTACATCGAAATTTTGGGTTGACAAAAAAGTAATAGCCGTGGCTACTATGAGCGGTGGAGGAGAGTTCAGGCTGTGAGAAGTCAGTGGTGGCGAAGAATGAAATAAATATGGAAAGCGTTGAGGGGGTACCATAAAGTCAGCAGTGAAATGGAGAGGGTGAGAATATTAGTGAATTTGCCTTAGGGTGGGAGAGATGAAAGGGGCTTAGATTGTTGTCATAGTGAGGTGTGACATGGATTTTGAGAGTCATGGGTAAGAGGAGGGAAGGGGGAAACTCTGGGGTGTATCATAGTTTTAGAAAAAGATTTGAAGAAATTAAGATAATTTGAAAATGGGCGGGGGGTAAGAGTGTGAAGGAAATAGTCAAAAGGGTGAGAGAGGTGAAAGGGGAGAGGTGAGAGTTTTTTGTTGTTGTGGTCAGGTGTGAAATTTTTTTAGGCCGGAGGGAGGGAGGAGTATTGACCAGGTGGCTATGTCAGGAATGTGTCAGTATAAGTGTGTTTAAAAGAATGTGTAAAAGTGTGCTGTGAGTATGAGAAGAAAGATGAATGATTTTAATTTTGGGGGAGTGATAAGCAACATGTGGTTTCGTTCAGGATGTGTTGATGGTTTGAGAGTAAATTGAGAGAAAAAAGGTTTTAAATATCTAAATATTTGTAAGGATGTGTTAATTGCGTTAATTTGTAATGCTGTTAATTGTAGTTAAATAGTTTTGATTCGTAGTGTGTGATTAATGAGTATGTGAATGAATATATATATATATATATATATATATATATATATATATATATATATATATATATATATATATATATATATATATGAGAAAGAAGTCAGCACGTAAGTGTGTGGCGTCTCACCAACTGGAATATCCACACTGTAAATATGATATATACCGCTTACCATTGGGCTGGGTGGACCCAGTTTGTCTTTGATTGCTGGCTATCTCGAGTTTGTCGTTGTTGTTAGAAAACAAACCGTTTTAATTGAACGGGACATAAAACACAAGTAACCTGCGTAGTAGTAGTAGTAGTAGTAGTAGTAGTAGTAGTAGTAGTAGTAGTAGTAGTAGTAGTAGTAGAGGAAAGAGAGAGAAAGAGAAAGAGAGAAAGAGAGAGAGAGAACAAAGGAATTACTTAGAGAGATACCCCTTCCCTGTTTTGTGGCTCAGTGGGCCCCCTTTTCCGAACCCTCTCTACTGGTAGCGGAGCGACGGTTCTTACATCTCCCTTGGCCCGGAGCTAGAAACAAAGAGATCAAGTCAGCCTCCAACGGAAGTGACGTAACTTCCGACTTCCGCTTTTACTCTCCCCATCTTTCAATATCTAACAAATATATATATAATATAGCTAAAGCAGTTACACACAATAAGTCATTTACAATTAATTATAGTTTAATCAACAAAGAATCACACATCGTCGTGCGTATCTGTTGCTATATTGCAATCATTAATTGTAATAGACAGTCCTCTATCACATTTAATTATAAATCTATTAATTCAACAGGATTTTTCATAAGGTGAATGTTTTATTCGCATCGGCTGATACTTGATTGTTCAGTGAGTTGCATAGTGAATAAGAGTGGAAATATTGCCAAAGAAAGGGGTTGAGTCAATTACTTATGGCTTAATTAATACCTTTTTGTCAGACCACCTTAAAACTCTGCCTTGACTCATCCAAGCTCTGTCAAGACTCTTAATTTGCGACCGCTACTGTCGAATGTCTGATGCATTTTTCGTCTGATTTCTATGGAATTCGTTTCTAACACATCCTTTTTTTCAAGCCGTGATCATTTTCTAGAGCATCTCCTTTTACCACGTGCCGCCAATTATCAGACATACAAACAATGCCTTCATGTGAAAATATTATAACAAGCCCAACTCTCCACAATGGTTCACTTCAACTTGTGCAGTTGCTATAGCGTATAGGTAAGAATCATTTCGCAGATGAACCGCCATCGATAAAATACAAATAGACAAACATTATAGCATTAAGAAATCACTGCAAGAGTGTAATAACTGCAGCTATTGAGATACCAGAAAACGCATTGAGTCGCAGAAATAAGGAACTCGCCATAAGGCAGTTACGAATAGATAAACATTTATATATTCAAGAAGTCATTGTAAGAGTGTAATAGCCGCAGCTAAGAGAAGGCATATGGAGATGACCAGAAAACGCAGGAACTCGAGATTTCTGAAAATCTATAATAGTGTGGTGAATAATAGGCAATCAACAATTCGCACGGTATTAAACAATCATGTTGTCGTCTGCACGGGAACTGATGCAGGTGAACAGTGTTCCTAGATGTTAGCACTGAACTTGACCGTAAACTCTACAGACTAATCCCTCTAAAATTCTTCACTGCAGACACTAGCCCAACTCGATGATTTGATCATAACCCCTTCTCTATATATTCAAAAATTAAAGTAGTTCGAAGTTTGATCATTACCGATATCTTGTCCAAATTTGGTGACGTTTAGTCAAGCGATGTGAATGCTAGAAACAGAGAAACCTAAGTGAAACCATAACCTATTTGGCGGTGGTAACGAGATATTGTTTCAATTATATAATAATCACAATATAGCATTGCCATTCAACCAACCTTTTTCCTACCTTCTACGCCAATATATTTCATAATACGGCATCGCTGGATAGTTTAATTATTTCTTACTGCAGTAAAATATCGAGGTGTATTAAACTAAAATCTACATTAAAAAAATCATCATTTGTTACGAAACGAGACACAAGGGGATGAAATCAATAATTTGGAGCGACGGCGGCTCCTTGGGATTCACGAGTAAATTTTCACATTATGATTAAAAGTCTGTATGGTTCCTTGCTTTCTTTTCTTGCGATGATAAGCTAGTCATGTTTGGCGGTGTGTATGCGATAGACTGTAATATACGTTTATATGATTGTTTGGCGCTTGTGTGTACAAGTAGGTGTATGTTCCCTGTGTGCTTAGTCGTGTTTTTTTTTTAATTGTGTGTGTGTTATTGTATGGTTTGTGATATGTGTGTGTACACGCGTGAGTAATAATTAGTTTCCCAAACTTGCATAGCTAATCAGTTCGCCTGATCTTACATTTTCATAAACGCCATATCTTTCTCTTTGAATCTTAATTTAATTCGCAACGTATTTATCACATTGGAAAAAAATATAACTTGAACTTTCAAATAGATAACATTATATTATTTTTCTTTCACTTACTGTCTGGACGGCTATGAAAATATAGATCAGTGAGGTTACCCTGACCTTTCAAAATGTTGAACCATTGTCGTACGTGACCGGCATTAAATAATTTGATGTATTTTGTTTTGTACATTCATGGTGATGCTTTCTATTGAATAAAAGCGAAACATTGAAATTAAAGAGATTAAAAAATAGACATTCATCTAATGCTTCAGACTGTCGTTGAGTTCTATCCGAATGTCTTGATATTTACACTCGCCCCTTTCAGCGTAAATATAACTTAATTTCTCTGTGATCACCTGACAGCGCCCATGGTCAAAGGGATTAGACGCCTGCTTACAGATTCAAGGTGGCCCGTGATTGTCTGAGATTGTAATTTTCTTACACTGAGGAGTTCCAAAAGCACGAAAAATAATTTAATATTATACGCTTATATATATATATATATATATATATATATATATATATATATATATATGTGTGTTATAATGGAATAATTCCAGGAGGAAATCTGGGTATGAAAGATCAATGTAGTAAACAGAGCAAGAATAACATAAAATATAATAACACGAAATCACATAATTGTCGATGCAATAATTTATTTTAACCGTGCGGTTTTTTCAAGCATCACTCAGACAATTACATTTTTGAGACTGATAGAAAATTGAATTTCCCTACGACAATTCAAACACAACCAGAGAGAGTGGTGGTAGCAACCAATTTCATACATCTTTTAGAGAGATGGGGAATTTAAAACTTATATTTAACTATGGCGGTCGAAGGGGATGGATCTTTAAGTTAATCAAATAATAACTGCCGTGTCAAAATTATGACACTTACGACTTGACGATATCATACATATAGACAACTTTACTCACGCGCATACACAGACCTAAATACGTACACATCCTATGAGCACGCACACACGTAACCTCACTCACACATTACCATAACTAAGCATATTCACATACATAACTTATGTTCATATATTTTTAGCCCAGACAAAATGTGTACGGCGAAACTCGTGTTCTATACTCGGTAGGAGAAAAGAAAGAAAGAAACAAGTAGCCAGGCATAGAGAAGGAGAAGAAATAGATAAATTGCGTGTCATAGATTTTCAGTGTGTCTGGATTCCAAGAAAGAGAATTTAATTGAAATAAAATTATACGCACATACACACATATATACATACATCTACATACGCACACACACATACATATACACACATAAACGCACACATATTTACAGTTAAAGTTATTCTGCATTTACTAATTAATTTGCGATGGCCCTTTGGTTAAGATCACCGACTACGAATCAGTGGCGATTTGTGTTCGGGGTTCGCGCCCACCGACCGTTGAAAATTAGTTCCTAGACTGAAGATTGCGTTAGCATGAAACATCGATGTCTCTAGGTATTTAAATATTTAATATTTATTTAAAAAATATTATTGTTTATCAGCCCCCCTTCCCACAAGGGCTGGGCACTTTTCGAGTAGCTTTAATAACAAGCAGTACTAATAGCTATATGCGAGATCCGAACACCGGTTCGAAGGTCACTCTGAGCTGCCTGGTAAATGACGGCCACGTGTCGATATTTACAGTTAAAGTTATTCTGCATTTACTAATTAATTTGCGATGGCCCTTTGGTTAAGATCACCGACTACGAATCAGTGGCGATTTGTGTTCGGGGTTCGCGCCCACCGACCGTTGAAAATTAGTTCCTAGACTGAAGATTGCGTTAGCATGAAACATCGATGTCTCTAGGTATTTAAATATTTAATATTTATTTAAAAAATATTATTGTTTATCAGCCCCCCTTCCCACAAGGGCTGGGCACTTTTCGAGTAGCTTTAATAACAAGCAGTACTAATAGCTATATGCGAGATCCGAACACCGGTTCGAAGGTCACTCTGAGCTGCCTGGTAAATGACGGCCACGTGTCGATATTTACAGTTAAAGTTATTCTGCATTTACTAATTAATTTGCGATGGCCCTTTGGTTAAGATCACCGACTACGAATCAGTGGCGATTTGTGTTCGGGGTTCGCGCCCACCGACCGTTGAAAATTAGTTCCTAGACTGAAGATTGCGTTAGCATGAAACATCGATGTCTCTAGGTATTTAAATATTTAATATTTATTTAAAAAATATTATTGTATATATATATATATATATATATCCCTGAATCTATTTGAAATATTAACCAAATTCATACGCATGTAGTTACATATACTCACACATTTAAACATATACATACATATACATACACACATATACATATACATATACGCATATATACACATACATACACACACATACATATATATCCACACACCTACACACAATATTTACATAACACTCTATATTCTTACTGATACAATATGAGTTCTAAAAATTAGTCTTACCTTATTTATATTTTAGATTAATTTGATAATTTATAGTTATACCCTAATTCAAGTCTAATAATGTCTAGTGGTAATATTTGACATTTATACTTATATTAATTCAATAACTAATGTATAAGAAATAAGAAAAAAGGGATATATATATATATATATATATATATATATATATATATATATCCCTTTTTTACTTATTTCTGTTCTTTCCTTCCTGGTACATATGTATCGGTAATAAAACAGACATCTCCCCACATACGACCTTGACAGACAACACCTGGTTGCCAGTTTGTGAACTATTAATAATATTAATTATAATTCGTTGTTTTAAAGAAGCATGTTCACACTTTATAGAAGGATTGAAGAAGGTAATGGCCCCCGAAAATTACCCACTGATTACTCTAACACACAAGAAAAACAAGAACAGAAATAGGAATTTAATTTGTGCTAAAATCGTTAAATAATCTCGGCACTAAATTGTAAATTGCACGTTTATTTTTTTTATTTATTCCGAGTTTCTATTTATTTATTTTTCACTTGTGCGCTTATGCTTTTCCATTGACTGATTACACCTATATACATATAAATATACATCTCTCTCTCTCTACCCCTCTCTCTCTCTCTCTCTCTCTCTCTATATATATATATATATATATATATATATACGTATATATATATATATATACATATATACATATATATATATATATATATATATATGAACAAGAAATATTTCATATATATTCTCAGAAACACGCTTAGTAGCATGGGCACAATATTATTATTTTGAACGTTACCATTTAAAGAGCCGTAACTGAAACCATACGCTCCCAAAGAAAGATAAACATTAAAATTTTAAACTAATTCTATATATAGTGCTTATTTCCGTCCTGGGACAGGTATTCTATTACTTTCTTGTATAACTTCAGTCAATGCCTAACTTGTCTCCCAAATCTCAGCGTAAAATTCCACAAGTGAAGAAAATTAATTAAAACAGTCATAAATGTTGTTGACTTAAGACAGACGCTTCAGTCTCCGGAAGGTACCATTGAATTTCGTCAAAAGATAAGTTGCAAAAAATGTTTTTTTTAACCCTAACTCTAACCCTACAAAATTAACATAAACTTTGCCATTACTGTAACAATAACCTAACCTTAACCCTAACTTGACCATAACCTTACCCTAACCAATCCGTCAGGTTCTAAAAGCTGATTACCTAGCCATAATTATAATCTAACCTAACCCTAACCCTAACCCTAACCCTAACCCTAACCCTAACCCTTACCTAACTCTAACCTAACTATAATCTTGTCGGCCAAGTTCAAAGGTTGTACTACTAAAAAAAATAATCAAAACAAAAAACTTTTGAAATAAGCTTGATACAGTATTGGTTGGTCGAGTATATTTATGTCGCGGGGCCCCAGAGCAGCAAGTTCATCGGAGAACATTCCATTGAAGTATTTGTAAAACAAGCACAATGATACAACATTGCGGCGATGGGACAGGGGCTTGAGCTCGGTGTATAGTGAGGGGCCTATTAAATTAGAGACTCTTTTTGGGACCTTGTCTTAGAGAGAGAGAGACTAGTGGGTGATGCCCCAGCCCATATGTGGCAACAATACTCCATGCATGTGCAGATGGTGGCTTTGTAGAGATATAGGATACTGTCAGGTGTGAGAAGTTTAAAAAAACGGTCGAAGCAGCCCACTTTATTTACAGCAGCATTGGCAATGTCTTCTATATATTTGTTCAAATTCATGTTAATTGTGCTGTTTAGCCGAGGAGTTTGAACGTAAATATATTAGACCCACCAGACAATTAGCTAAGTCTCATATATTCACTGTGGAGATTCCCAGATGCCAAAGAACCTTCTACTCCAATAGCTTATTTCTTCGTGCTACCATCCTCTTGAACCCCCTCCCTGCTCCCTTTTTCCCCGACTCTACTGACATGCAGAAATGTAAAACTAATGTAAACAGACATCTCACTGGACAGCTCACAACTTAGGATGACCCCAAAAACTTACAACTTAAATTTCAGTCGCCCTTTACGGCTGCCTTATTTTGGGTGAATTATGTTAAAAAAAAAAGAAAAGAACATGAGCGATATATTGACCAAGTTTGGTGACAATTGGTCAGGTGATGGTGATGCAAGGCTGTACACAAACAAATATTGTGATAAACTCGACCTAAAACATTACCTCGGCTTGCCTTGGTAATATTATAATATCACAATACATTTTAGACAATATCTAAACATTGTTGGTCTTATGCCGGATTATTCTCAGCTTAATATTAAAAAAAAATTGTTAACATGTTCCTGAAGATATTCGAAGTATTCTGATAACTTAGCGAATGAACGCTAACCGCGTTAATGATATGTCAGTTTTTAATATTCTATAACCCAATAAAATTACACATGGCGTTTTTGTTCTCTTTGAATGTGCAAATAAAGTTATTTCATTTTTGACGTTAGAAAGAATGAACATATTTCCAGTTTAAGGCAATGTTCGCCGCGTCTGGCTAACGTTATTAAATGCGAGATTGTGAAATGCAATTTGTAAATGTTGCCATATTCCGTGCGATATTCGACTTGTCATATCGAGCTAAATAGATTTCGCTGAATCATGCGGCGCGCATACGACTCGCTCTCTCCAATGATCCCCACAGTTCTTACAAAAATAACTCGCTCCATGGAAGAGGCGCTTCTTTCAAACAAGGAAATTTACCTATAAACAAACAGAATTGATGAATAAATACATTCGTTGTACAGGAAGGGGAAGTGGGTTTGGGGATTTATAGCTCAACTCACAATCGAGTTAGCGTGGTTTTCGTGTGAGATGCCGAATGATAGACAACGGTCGATCTGATAAAAGAATGGTTCCTTCGCTAGCGTATAGATTCCCCCTATCGACTATCTTTGAATCTCTCTCTTTCTCTCCTCTCTCACATACACACCCTCTCTCTTTAGCGCCTCCCTTTCTCTAACTCTACCACTTTATCTCGTTCTGCCGCCCTCCTCTCTCTTTCTATCTGCACCATCTCTTTACTGATCTTTTTTCTCGCTGTCACTCCCTCTCTCTCGCTTTTTCTGGCTCGTTGTCTCTCTCTCCGTCCACTCTCTTTCTCACAGACACACTCTCTTTGTCTCTGGTCCCTCTCTCTCTCTCTCTCTCTCTCTCTTGTTCTGTCCATATATCTTTTTCTCTTTCTTTGCACTCCTCTATGTCTCTTTATCGCTTTCTCTCTCTCACTCTCTCTCTCTTGTTCTGTCTGTATCTCTCTCTCTCTCTCTGCACCCCTCTATGTCTCTCTGCCGCGTTCTCTTTCTCTATCTCCCCCCCTCTCTCTCTCTCTCTCTCGAGCCTTTTCTTGCTTTCTGTCCCTCTCGCTCACTTTCTCCACTTTTCTCTTTCTCTATCACATTCCCTCATTCTATATCTCTCTCACTCTCTCCTTCTGTCACGATCTCTCTCTCTCTCTCTCTCTCTCTCTGTGTGTATCCCCTCGCTCTCTTTCTCTTTCTCTCTGTTAACTCTGAAGCTTTTACAAGCTCTCTCTCTCTCTCTCTCTCTCTCGCTCTCTTTTTCGGCTCTTTAATCCCTGTCACTCTCATTCTCTCTGCATCTCTCTTTCGTTCTGCTGTACTTACTATGTTTCTTTTTAGTCACGCCCACTTATTAATATAAACAAGCTTTGGCTGTTAGTTGGTCGGTCTGTCACTCTAAAATCTCAGTTATCTTTTTCCTCTATAAACGAATAGATACACAATTCGCACCCTCTATATTTTAAAAGAGAGTTGTCCGTCGGTTTTCAACACTTGATTTTGAAAAAGGATGTTTTGCTTGTTTTTCTCTAAGGCTTTTAAATAGCATTTTTTGTTGGTCTTCATATGTTTAAACTAGTATTTTTTCAGTTAGCGTTAATTTGTATCATTTCGATTATTAGGACTACTGTTCTTACCTCCGATGTGACCTCCGACCTTCTTCAGGTGTGTTTTATCGAACACAGGAATGTTTATCCCGTTATCAGAGGTAAATCTTGTATAGAATGTAATAGAATATGGGAACTGTTTGTTATAAATAATAGAATAGTACATCATTAATATATATATATATATATATATATATATATATATATATATATATCCCTATCGTTTTTGTATCGTTTTATTCATTTGCATACACCTTAAATACACTTTTCACTGCTATCTACTGCATCGATAGCAAACGAATATCTCGCCTGGATAATTTTTTGCATTTTTGGACCACCATTCACCATTTGGATTATTTTTTAATCAACCTCTTTGATATCTTGCCTGGAACTATTTTAAACTTGTTGACGTGGATGAACTGTATAGGTGTACAAAATAGCATGTTTTTGGGCCGATATATTTGATGTTTTATGTACCTTTATGTATTTTTATATACATTTTTTTAATATATTTTCAAAGTTTAATTTTTATTACTTGCAGCAATGTCATTGCGGTAATGGTCCTCTGGGGAGAAGATTTTCTTTGAAAACTCATGAGTTAAGGACTTTAAAGAACTTCACTTGAACATTGAACTGTAATAAAATTTGATTCGCTTCTTATTCTATTCTTTCACTTTATCTATTGCTATATATATATATATATATATATCCATATACATATATATGTATATGTACATATATATATATATATATATATATATATATATATATATATATATATATATATATATATATATCAGAAAGGAAGGATGAAGGTAATCCGACATAATAAGAAATGAAAAAGGAAATACAAAAAGATGTTTTTTTTATGTATTTATGAACGTTTCGTCTTTATTTGTAAGACTTCCTCAGGATGATAATTTTTAGAAAAATGTCATGAAAGTACATGAAAATATTGGGTTCACATGATGGGTTGATGAGAAGAAGTAGTAACCACTACTGGGAGCGCAGGACCGAGGTCCGGGCACAGAGAAGTCGGTGGCAGGGAATGAGATTAATGTAAATGGCTGTGAGTGAAAAGTGGGGGGGGGAATGAGTGAAATTAATGTTGATGGCTATGAGTGAGAAGGTGGAGGGGTGGGGAAAGAGGATGGGTGGGTAAGAGAATAAAAGAAGTAGTAGAAAAGGTGAAATGGGTGAGGGGGAGAGGGGAGATTTTTTTTAGGTTAGGTGTGAAATTTTTGTAGAGGGAGTGTTTTACCAGCTGTACGAATGACAAATCTATTTCCACTTCGATTGTTCAATTCAAAGTGTACTCGGTAAAACCATGTGTAGTTTTCTTTCCTTAAGCTAAAGCTTTTCAAAGCATTGCATTGAACAATCAGAGTTTAAATAGATTTGTCATTCGTACATATTTATCTCTCTTCTTTCATTTATCTTTATAATTGCTCTATCTCGTATATTGAGCTTAAACTATTTCACTATAGGTTATATCCTCTAAAAGTATACTTTTAATTTCATTTTATATATATATATATATATATATATATATTTATATATATAATATACATATATATATATATATATATATATATATATATATATATATATATATATATATACGTGCATATATATTTATATAAATATTTTATTAATTTGCCAAAGTTAGCCATGCTGATGACGGATGTGAGCCAGAATAACGTCTTCATGGATTACTTTTATATACGTGTAAAGTTAATTAATTATATATATATATATATATATATATATATATATATATATATATATATATATATATATATATATATATATATATATATATAGTAAGCTATGAAAAAGCCTGAAGATTCTCCCGAGGATGAAACGCTGGATCCTCTGTGAAGCTTAATTGCCATAAATATATTTTCATAGCTTACTACCTAGCTTTTACGTATCGAGCACTGTTGAAGTAAATACTGAAAATTGATAGATAAATATTATATCTCCTGATAAAATTTTATGTGGATACATGAAATACTAACATTATATATGTATATATATATATATATATATATATATATATATATATATATATATATATATATATATAGGATCAATTATAAACCAAAGTGAAAACTTTTAGTAGATGGAACCTATTGTGAAGAGGATTAGCTCAATATACGAGATAGAGCAATATATATTTATATATGTTAACGAAAAATAGCCCTATAAAGTCAAGGCCGACTAATAATGAAATCTTCTGCATTAATATGTTTTACTATGTTAACAACAAATTTATAATGTAAATGCACAGTCACAAACGCTGCAATCCCCTACAAACAAAAACAATTGCACAAAACTACATATATATATATATATATATATATATATATATATATATATATATATATATACATATATATATATATAAATGAATAAATGCGAAAGTTGTGTCCATCTATCTTAACTATATTAACATCAAAACACGTTAGGATTATTTAATTCTAATGATATGAGAATATATTGTAATACCCTATATATAGACATCTCCTACTCACCCAAACAAATCTCAATTTTGCGTATTTGCATATTTTTTTATCATATAATACATTAATATTTTGTGATATACATTTCTACTTTGTATTGTCAAATGTTTTTCTACATACGCAACTCTTTCACCGATAGTAGTAGTATTATGCTTATAAATAAAATAATATATAGTGATTTTATAAAGAAAATGAAAGCGTTTAAAAAGTTATTTAGAATTTCATTATCAAAGGAGATAATTTACTTCCGGCTTAAGTAAAGTGTCGAATTATGCTGATGTGTTTAACAGATACTACACGTTGATCTTAGCCAAAAGGCCAAGGAAACATTAAAAAAATATTTTTTGTTACTAAGCATTTTTAAATTTAAAAAAAAATTGATTTAATTGGAATATTTTGTAATGGGCGCGTAGTGTAGTATCGGTTCTGTTGTCATAAGAGTGTCCTCTAAGGAATTATTTCCTCCGTTTTTAAGGGTGCGTAGGTGGGAATTCTCCCAGAATGAAAACAAAACAAGACTCGATTTAGCGTATCTTTTAAAGGGGGTGGAGTATTGGTTCTGTACTCATAAGACCGTCCACGCAAGAATGACATCCTCCGTTTGGGGTGGAGAGAGATCGTGTTCGTTCATCATGATATTATCGTCTGTCAGGGGGTGGCAATGTAGTATATGTTCGTTCACCATAATACTAGGTAAAGAAGGACGATAACTCAAGTTTATAATAAACATTTCTCTTTTAACTATAAAATTATCAAAGTTATCGTTCTTCCGTAGCCAGCATATCCAGCTTTGTTTATAAAGATGGTGAGTATGTTTTTCTAGTCATTATTTATTTAGGTGTTTTACGTGGACAATGAAACTTGCCATCGTTTTTAATGTTATTTAGATAAATAAATGCAAATGGTTTTTCCACCTATTCTGACTATTTTCACATTAAAGCGGTTTATGCTTATTTAATTCTTTGTGGTATATTTTCATTTGTCATGATACATTCCTCCCAGGCATTACCTCCGCTTCGGGGAAAGCCGTACAGTATACATTCGTTCCTGACAATAGCATTTTCTCAGCGTTACCAGTTTTGTGTGTGGGGAAGTTAGTGTACTATCTATTCTGTTGTCATGATATTATCCTCCCAGGCATTAACCCCTCCTTTGGAGGAAGGCAGTGTATGTAGTTCGTTCGCCATGATATCATCCTCTCAGCCACTAATTTGCATATTTATGTATTTTTAATTTTCTAAGGAATTAATATATTCTAATCTGTTGATAATTAAATACATACGTTTATTATTTTTTAAAGAATTTGTTGCTGTTGTTGTTGCGATTATTGTTGTTGTTGTTGTTACTGATCCTATTCCTATTAACTTCCTCCCACGAGAGAAGAGTTAGGCACAATGTCAATATTTAACGTGGGGAGAATCCAGCTCCCCAAAGATGGACACTCTGAATTGGAACAAATATTTCAATTGACTCGGTCTAGAAGGATTTCTCCTTTCACTGACAGAGAACATAAAAACTAACTGCAGATTCAGTACAGATACTACATTTTGCTCCTAGCCAAAAGGCCAAGGATTTAACATGTTGGTAGTGATGATGATGATGATGATGATGATGATGATGATGATGATGATGATGATGATGATGAGGATGATGATGATGACGACGACGACGAGTTGTCATGGAAAAAATAAACCTCCTCTAATTTTTCTAAATTACAAAAAAAGTATTTTCTATAATATTCTTTACGTATTTTTACGTATTTTTCTTTCTTTTATAATAAAGTACAAAGTACCCATTTCAAATTACTCAGTAATAAAAAAGAAGTATTTGATCAATCGACGTTCCACTCTTATGTTTATTTATTTCATTATATAATCAGTTTTAATGGGGAATTTATTTTAATTATTATGTTGAAACAAAATAAAATTTATCGACGTTGAATATCTTAAAGCCCATATCAATTGACCTTTTGTTGTTTTTTTCTAAAAAATAAAATTTGACGATGTTCATGCAAAGTATATTTCCCCCATATTGGAATATATCAAATAACAACACGACACTCATCATTTTTATTTAATTTCCTCTAAATTACCAAAATGATAAATGAAAATGACTTCTTTTATTTCTGTAAAGAAGACTACAGCGTAAGTAATTGTCGCCCGAAGGTGGGTAGTTTTTGCTAGCATATATATATAAATATGATTCTTTAATCGTCTCTTAAACGATCTTACGTCACACCATTGTTTATATTGAATTCTTTGAACTGTAATAAATAATGTTATAAACCCTTATATTTATTTACCACTATATATATATATATATATATATATATATATATGTATGTATTTATTTATATCTGATGTAAAGGCTAAAGAGAGTCCGGCATATATCCATAACTATCTGTGTGGTAATTTGAAACCGACGGTACTGATGTTGTCTCAATCTTCTGTATATATATATATATATATATATATATATATATATATGGAAAAGGAAAAACCAAAAGATGTGTTTTTATGTATTCATCAACGTTTCGTCTTTATTTGTAAGACTTCCTCAGGATGATAATTTAAAGAAAAATGTCATACAAGTACATAGAAATATTAGGTTGACATGATGGGTTGATGAAAAGAAGTAGTAGCCACTACTGGGAGCCCAGGACCAAGGTCCGGGCTGAGGGAAGTCGGTGGCAGAGAGTGAAATGAATGTGGATGGCTGTAAGTGAAAAAGGGGATGGGTGGAAGTGTTAGTGAATTTGGGTTAGAGTGGGATAGAGGGGAGAGGTTGCTGAGGTTTTTGTCGTGGTGAGATGTAGCATGGATTTTTAGGGCCTCAATATTTCTATGTACTTACATTACATTTTTCTTAAAATTATCATCCCGAGGAAGTCTTACAAATAAAGACGAAACGTTGATGAATACATAAAAAAGACTTCTTTTGGTTTTTCCTTTTTTATTTCCCATTGCGTCGGATTACTCTCATCCTTCCTTTCTCATATATATATATATATATATATATATATATATATATATATATATATATAGACAGAGAGAGAGAGAGAGAGAGAGAGAGAGAGAGAGAGGGAGAAAGTAATAAATAGTAATAAATAGTGATAAGTAATTAATCTACACATCTAAAACAAGAATATCATTAAGGCTCCAAAGATTCAGATTAGAATTGTTCGCAAGAACACCTGGCGCAACGGATATAAGTACTAAATGCTAATCAGTTCTAAATTATAGTGTTTAGCTCAATCGTTAGTACAGGTGATAGTAAGAATACAGTTATGAATTTCTGAAGACATTATCAAATCATGACTGACAAAACGGGAGCGTTACCTCTGCAGATGAAATAACGGTTTCCGTTCGAAATTCTGTATAGATTCCCGATTTCGACAAGACGCATCTGCAGCAGATCGGAGTTTATATCGGCCGAAACATTGCGAGAATAAATGCCGATATAATTGAAGTAGTTAGAATAAGAGCAATAAAGTTGTGTTCCTCAATCAAAGACCTGCCATATGAGGAGAGGCTCAAAGAGATGAAACTACCGTCAATACACTACCGACGTGAAAGAGGTGATATGATAGAAGTGTACAAGAAATTAACAGGCAAGGTCAACATCAACCAAAAACAACTTCTACCACTCAATACCAATTCCAGGACAAGGGGAAACAACTTCAAACTGTCCAAGAAGCACAGCAGACTCAACACTAGGAAGCATTCGTTTAGCCTTCGAGTAGTGAACAACTGGAATGAGCTTCCCAATTCAGTTGTAAATGCAAAAGACACAATTGACTTTAAATGATAACTAGACAAGGACTGGTTCAGTAAGCAATATACTATTCGACCCGCGTATCAAAGTAATACAAATTATCAATCCTCATCTCAAACATTCCGAAACAGTCAGGCTTAACTTTGAAATAGCTTTCTTATCGCTAAACACATGGATTTAATAAACGCATCTTAAGAATTGACGCATCTTAAGAATATCCGTACTTGTGTCTTTTCTCTCTCCCCCCCTTCTCTCTCTCTCTTCTATTCTCTCTTTCTCTCTCTCTTCTATATTTCTCGTTCCTCTATAGACACGAATATATTGCAGTCAAATTACCCAACAGCGAAAATAGATAAATGAATTAAGGTACACACACAGAAGAGCGGATTATTCTTAAGCTGCGTCCATTTAATCTGTACGTTTGGTGATGAACGAATTGTTTCAAACGTAAGCATAACAGACTAATAAAACCGTTATTCCGAATTGAAACATGATAGACCAACAAAAATGTACTTTAAAACCTGTTTGACAGACCAACAAATATGTACTTTAAAACCCTAAGTTTGGCAGACGAGACAATAAAAAAACAATAAAAATGTAATTTTAAACATAAGCTAAATGCTATTCCAAACATAAACATAACAGACCAAAAATGCTATTTAAAATAAAATTTGGCAGAGCCACGAAAATGATATTTAAAATGTATGAGGGGGAAAATGAAAAATTGTATTTCAAACTTGAGCAGTATATACCCAAAACAAAAATGATATTTAAAACTTACGCGTGACAGACAACGAAAACAATGTTTCAAACTGAAGCGTAACTAATCAAAGAAATACTATTAAAAAAGATGATCCTGACAGACCAAAGAAAATGCTGTTATACCGTCAAGCGTGACAGATAAACAAACACACTATTCGAAACTAAAGAATGGCAGACCAATTAAACGTAATCCTGACAAACAAGCGAAAATGTTATTTACAAAAAACGCGCGATAGAAACATAAGACTGAAAGTTAAATGAAAATATTACATTAAACTAATGCGTGACGAACCAACGAAAATTACATTTTAAATTTAAGTGTGACAGTCTTACCAGCGTCCATTTAAGCGCCACCTAGCCACGAGGATACTCTTGAAAATTAAGCGTGACAGACCGACGAATGGGGAATTTTATATGTATGCTTTGGTGCATCTAAATAAAGATCCGTCCACTTTATCCATGCATGTAATGATTTACATGCTGTTTAATACTGAACCGACCGACGTTCGAAGACTCTCATAGAGATTCGGAGACGTATCAAAGAAATGTATATAATTATAAATAACGAAATAAAAAGTGTACAATTAATGGCGTACAAAATGCGATAAAGGGAGATAAATCTTGGAAAGGTTTCTTTTGTTGTCATTAAATCTCATTCGCGTGAGCCTTCTTTTGAATTTGATCATCAAATTTTCTCTGTTTTTTCTTTATTCTTTCTTTTTCTGATTCTTCTTTGCTTTCTTATTTCATTTCATTTTCTCTTTACTTTTTCTCCTTTTTTATCATTTTCTATTCTTTTCTGTGCATTTTTCTTTCTTTTTTCATTTAATTTTCTCTTTTATTTTCCTTTTTCGTTTCTTTTTCTGATTTTTCTTTCTTTTTTCATTTCAGTTTCTCTTTTCTTTAACTTTTTCTCCTTTTTTATCATTTTCTTTCCTATTCTGTACATTTTTCTTTCTTTTTTAATTTAATTTTCTCTTTTCTTTTTCTTTTTCGTTTCTTTTTCTGATTTTTCTTTTCTTTCTTTTTTCATTTCACTTTCTCTTTTCTTTACCTTTTTCTCCTTTTTTATCATTTTATTTCCTTTTCTGTGCCTTTTTCTTTCATTTTTTCATTTAATTTTCTTTTTTATTTCCTTTTTCGTTTCTATTTCTGATTTTTTTTTTCTTTCTTTTTTTTCATTAACTTTCGCTTTTTCTTTATTCTTTATCATTTTTTTCCTTTTCTGTGCATTTTTCTTTCTTTTTTTCATTTAATTTTCTCTTTTCTTTTTCGTTGCATTTTCTGATTTTTCTTTTCATTCTTTTTTCATTTCACTTTCTCTTTTCTTTAACTTTTTCTCCTTTCTATCATTTTCTTTCCTTTTCAGTGCATTTTTCTTTCTTTTTTTCATTTAATTTTTACTGTTCGTTTCCTATTTCGTTTCTTTTTCTGATTTTTCTTGTCTTACTTTTTTTCATTTAACTTTCCCTTTTCTTTACTTTTTTCTCTTTTTTATCATTTTCTTTCCTTTTCTGTGCATATTTCTTTTTTTTTCATTTAATGTTCTCTTTTCTTTTTCTTTTTCTTTTTCGTTTCTTTTTCTGATTTTTATTTTCTTTCTTTTTTTATTTCACTTTCTCTTTTTTAACTCTTTCTCCTTTTTTATCATTTTCTTTCCTTTTCTGTGCATTTTTATTTCTTTTTTTCATTTAATTCTCTCTGTTCGTTTCTTTTTTCGTTTCATTTTCTGATTTTTCTTTCCTTTTTTATTATCTTTCTCTTTTCTTTACTTTTTCTCCTTTTTTATAATTTTCTTTCCTTTTCTGTGCATTTTTACTTTTTTTTTTCATTTAATTTTCTCTTTTCTTTTTCTTTTTCGTTTCTTTTTCTGATTTTTCTTGTCTTTCTTTTTTTCATTTCACTTTCTCTTTTCTTTACTGTTTTCTTCTTTCTTTTCATTTTGTTTCTATTTACTGTGCATTTTTCTTTCTTTTTTTCATTTAATTTTCTCTTTTCTTTACCTTTTTCTCTTTTTTATCATTATCTTTCTTTTCTGTGCATTTTGCTTCTTGTTTACATTTCACTTTCTCTTTTCTTTACTTTATTCTTCTTACTTTATCCATTTTTCTCCTTTTCTGTAAATTTTTCTTTCTTTTTTTCATTTAATTTTATTTTTTATTTTCTGTTTTCGTTTCTTTTGCTAATTTTTATTTTCTTTCTTTTTTCATTTCACTTCCTCTTTTCTTTACCTTTTTCTTTTTTATAATATATAATATTATTTCCTTTTCTGTCCATTTTTCTTTCTTTTTCTTTCTTTTTTAATTCATCTTTTTTCCTTGTTTTTTTATCTTCTTTATTTTTGTGTTTTTATATCTCCGAAACACATTATCACGAGATTGCTTCCCTGCGAGCTACAAATGGTCGTCTTCAAATGTAATATTAGCAAATACTTGTCATAAGTAATCAATTTTGTTCATTCATCATTCGACTGACAACATATCCATTAAATAAACGCTTATCCTCGACTGGCTTTTAGCCTTGACAAGCGATGACTCAGTAGTTATGTACAAACACTAAAAAAACCTTTATTACGTTTTTAAAATCGTCTAAGCTTCTCTATTAGTAGCTCTAGCCGTTGAACTGTTACGCATAAGTTTTACATAACATGCTCGTCGGTCTGTCCCACTAAGTTTGAAATAGCATTTTCGTCAGTCTGTCACATTTTAGTTTGACATGCGACTACACGTATTTATTATAGGCTCTGTCCGTACGTCATTTTCCAGGTCAGTCTATAACGCTAAATTTTGAAATAGCATTTTAATCGCTTATAGCGTAAATTGAATGGACGTATGTCATCGATATTTGTTCTTGTTTTATTTATTTGTTGATTTAGTTTTCTTTTTTTGTACTTGTAAATATTAGGGTCCAAGATGTGTACGTAGATGACCGGAAAAGCTGAATGAAGTAGGTTGGATGTATAACTGGAAAAATGTGTTATTTTCCACTTAAAATGTTGTATTTTAAGAAAAATATCACTGAACAAGTGTTGAAACGGGGTTAGGGTTAGGGTATTTAATGTTTTGTTCTGCATGCAAAAAGTATGTTTTTTCACTAGACTATAAGCAAAGACGCTATACAAAAGTAAAGGATGACAGACGAATAACATTGCTATTTCCAACTTAAGCGTGACGCACTAATGGAAATGTTATTGCAAACATGAGCTTGAGAGACCAATGATAATTCTGTTTTATATGTAAGAGTGGAAAACCAATTTCAAGAGTGCTAGTAACTTAAGACTGAAAATTAAATGAAAATATTATTTCAAACTGATGCGTGACGAACCGACGAATTTAATTTTCTTTTTTTTGTAATGTTTTCTTATTTTCTAGGGTCATGTGATTGGTAGGAGTTACCAAATAGAAGTGATATATGAATGCATACGAACTAAATGCGAGAGAGAAATAGATAAATAGTAGAGATAGATAGATAGATAGATAGATAGATAGATAGATAGATAGATAGATAGATTTGTCTGAGAGAGACGTACAAAATCAAATTCGTATAAATCATCATCGTACGACTTTATTTGACCGGGTTGATTCTGTTGTTGGCATTTGTTTTCCCGATTGTTTTTAGAATTAGGTACTTACAAGAACGACAATGGGAAAGTTACCAACATCCATGAGGTCGTATGCCAACGGTACGACTCGAACTTGACACACCTAATGTGTCAGTCTGCATTGTTTTCTAACTCACCTAGGCAACTTAAAACGTGTGTATATATATATATATATATATATATATATATATATATATATATATATATATATATATATATATATATATATATATATATGGCAACTCCACTTCAGTTCTCGATTTTCCGATTTTAATTCCTCGAAAAGTGATTGTGTAAATCAAATCACAATCTGAATCATATAGCATGTAAATAAAATACATATATCTTTCTTGTATTAAAATCTAGGACTTCAGTTTATGTTGCTTCTGACAGAGACAATCTACCAATAATATATGTATATACATTTATCTCTCTCTTTCTCTCTTTTATTTCTTCTTTCTTTCTTTCCTCCTTTCTTTTTTTCTCAGCTTTTACTTACCTTTCTTTTGTTTTCAATTGTTTTCATGCCTTATTTTTTATCGCTTTACCATTACCATTCCAATTCTTGTGTTCTCTTGATTTTTTTAAATTAAGATATTTTTTCTTCTATCGCTATTATTTGTGCATTTCTGAAATTATTTTCCTTCTCATACTCAAATCTATCTTCATCTGTGTCTCTCTCTGTCTTTTTCTTTCTCTATTTAACCATCTTTATATCTCTCGTTCAATTTTTCGTTACTTCTTTCTACTTGTTTCAAATTCTTTTCCTATGGATATAAATATATATATATATATATATATATATATATATATATATATATATATATATATATGTATATACAGGGTGTTTCAAAAGTCTTGGGAACATTACAAATACGTATATCTCATGAACTATTCCAGGTAGAAAAATGAAACTGGTGCCATTTTAAAGCTTGCTTAATCAAGTTATTGGTCATACTAATGATTTTCGTGTTATCTTTCCAGGTGCAGTAATGGCGTTCTTTAAACAAGACAAGGCATTTTGCGTCCTCCAATTTGCAAAGACTGAATCGTGGACATGTGTTCAGCGTGCATTTCGCAGGAAATTTAAAAAAGAAGCCCCTGAAAGGAAATCCATTGTCAGATGGCATGCTAAATTTGTGAAAGATGGGTGTTTGTGCCCAAGTAAGCGAACAGGTCGCCCTTCAACTTCAGAAGATGCAGTTGAGCAAGTTCGGACAACCTTTCAGCGGAGCCCCCGTAAATCAGTGAGAAGAGCCAGCAGGGAACTTCAGCTTGCTCCAGCAACTGTCTGGCGTGTCTTAAGGAAACGACTGCAAATGGTACCTTACAAGCTCAAGTTGGTCCAAAAGTTGAAGGACACTGATAAGCCACTTCGCCGTGACTTTTGCATTGCAATGCAAGAGAAGTTGGAAGATAACAGCTTTGATGACCGGCTTGTTTTTAGCGATGAGGCGACCTTCCATCTGAATGGCAAAGTTAACAAGCATAACACTCGCATATGGGGTACTGAGAATCCTCATGAACTTCTTGAGCACGAGCGAGATTCACCAAAAGTGAACGTGTTTTGTGCAATTTCCCAGAAAGGTGTCTATGGAACGTTCTTCTTTGAAGAGGCAACTATCACTGGTGAATCCTATCTCAACATGCTGGAAGACTGGTTAATGGCTCAGTTGGAACAAGCAGAATCTGATGACTTCATTTTTCAACAAGATGGTGCACCACCACACTGGAGTCTTAGAGTAAGGCAGTTTCTTAACACAAGGCTGCCTGGTAGATGGATTGGGAGATCTGGGCGAGGTGATGACGTTCTCATGCCCTGACCTCCTATGTCTCCAGATCTTACCCCGTGTGACTTTTTCCTGTGGGGCTTTGTCAAGCAACAAGTCTATGTGCCGCCCCTTCCAAGAGATATTGACGAACTAAAGGCTCGAGTAACGGCAGTTGTGGGAACCATTGACGTCAAGATGCTGGAACGCGTTTGGCAGGAAATTGACTATCGACTAGATGTCTGCCGTGTGACGAATGGTGCTCATATTGAGCAACTTTGAAGATTCCCCACAAAACTTGAAACTTTAACCTTTCCAACGGTACCAATTACATTTTTCAACTCCTAATAGTTTTTGAGTTATTAAAAATCGTTATGTTCCCAAGACTTTTGAAACACCCTGTATATTTCTTTTATTATTTTTTTATTCATGTGTATACGTATATATATATATATATATATATATATATATATATATATTTCTTTTATTATTTTTTCATTTATCTGTATACGTATATATATATATAAATAAATATATATATATATATATATATATATATATATATATTTCTTTTATTATTTTTATTCATGTGTATACGTATATATATATATATATATAAATAAATAAATATATATATATATTTCTTTTATTATTTTTTTTTATGTGTCTACGTATATATATATATATATATATATATATATATATATATATATATATATATATATATATATTGTTGAATATAAGAGACAACTAATGTGTGGATGTCCTTTGGTGGATCCTTTCAATAGTCAGAATCAGGATCTTTGTTTCGGAGGGGAATTGGCTGATAAATTTGCCATAGTTTAGATTTGTGCCCTAAGTACTTTCAGCCCCACCCGGGTCAATCTTCAGGGGAATGAGGATAATCAGGTACAGACCATGTGTTAGTATTATAGATGGTGTGAAAGTACCTAGGACACAAATCAAAATTATGGCAAATTCATCAGCCAGATCTAAGAATATAGTACTAACAAACAAAAACTCAATATATTAGAAGCCCTATATATAAATACAAAAACACCGTAATTAATAGAATTAACTTTAATACCTATAATAATATAACTTAAATTCTAACTATAGTTTCGTACTTATTATATAATACCCGCCAAAATCATCATAATACTAGCCCATGGTCTGTACCTGATTATCCTCATTCCCGTGAAGATGGCCCCGGATAGGTCTGAAAGTACTTGGGACACAAATCAAAACTATGGCAAAGTCATCATCCAAATCTCCTTCGAAACTAAGATCGGTATTCGGACTATTGAAAGGATCTACCAAAGGATATCCAGACATAAGTTGTCTCTTATATTCAACAATACTTGCCTGCAAGAGAAGATGCTGCCCAGATATACATATATATATATATATATATATATATATATATATATATATACTTAGGCAGCATTTCTTCGTTGATGCATGTTTGTTTAAACAATAGTGACAATTCCTGTTTGTTTCGTTTTTTATCCATCTTGTTAAGTTGGAACACTAACGATCGAATGTTCTGTCCAAGTGTGACTTCCATGACTCTTGATCAGGAACGTGAGGAGTAACACAAATCAAAATTGGTGAATTTATTAAGAGAGTCGATTTAATTATGTTATAGTGATTTTTTTATTTTTTTATTAAAAGCATTTTAGCGTACCTTCTCCCTCCTCATATCGAGCTTGGTTGATAATAGGTTTGTTTGCTCGAATGAGTAAGGCTTCAATTATTGGGAGGCGCAGGTTACAATTTAGGACAGCGAGGATGGCAATGTTTTTGACTAATACGTTTCTGAAATCTGTTTTGGGGGTGTCATGTTCGACCAGATGTTGATAAATGGATCTATGTGGAGAGAAAAGATGGCATGTAAGGCGGCGAGAGATACTAGTTCTAGTAATACCAATATATATATATATATATATATATATATATATATATATATATATATATATATATTGATTTTGGAGACACGTTCTCTCATTAGGTAATTGAATACATACACAGCATTACTAGTTTTTAGTAAACTGTCATTATTTATAAATTAATTGTTTTAAATGTTTTATAGTAAATAGTGAAACGGAGTTCATGTTTTTTGTCACGCTAAAAGTAAAAGAAAACACACACCAAAGGATATATATATCTATCTATATATCTATCTATCTATCTATCTATCTATCTATCTATATATATATATATATATATATATCTTCTTTCCCTTGGTCTATTTTTTCTTATATTGTTCTTTCATTTCCTCCACATAATTCCGTTTCCCTTTCTCTCATTGTTTCATTCTCTTTCCCTTCATATTCTCTCTTCTTATTACTTCCCTATTGCTTCCCCACTTCTCTATCTCTTTTTCTTCTGATCCATTTGAGTATATTTCCTAAAACATGATTATTCATTTCTATTTTATCTTCCGTCTTTCATTTCCATTTCTTAAAAATGATTTCCATATAAATTTCCTTCTTATTTCTGGCGTATTTCTTTGTTATTTAATCCCCTACACTTTAACACGCACGACTCCACCCCATCCCTCTTGCTATCCTTCTTCTCACCCTTCATGTTCTCCCATCTTCTCCATCCCCCTCCTCTACCATTCCACTTCTCTCTTTCTCTCCTCATTCATTTTAGTATCTTTTACGAATTATATTTTTCTCCATTCCAAAACACGATTATATCCAAATCGGATTAACGAGATAACGAAACCGTGTATCTGGTTTCAGCGCAGATCCTATCAAAATGGCTCACGGCTACGAGCGAAGACTTATAAACGTCTTCAGAACTTAAGAACCAGGCTTGAGAGTCGTTTCTTCCCAGCAACAATCGCAGAAATGTGCAAACTGTGTCATCAAATGGGCTTTCCTATCGCCAACACATGTTCTATTACTATGTGTTGATTCGACGCTATGTCGTTCAAGTTATCAGAAAATATGCCAACATTCTAACGAAAGAATGTATTTATCAAAAATAAAACATAATGTACAACGTGAGTATAATAAATTCTACCCATCGAATAGTCAATAAAATTATCAATCTTTTCTGCAGTCCAACCATAACGGGTACGAATAAACTTCTGGCAATGCCTTCCTTTTTCGCCAAGTTTCAGTCTAACAGTATTTCCCTTTCATGGATATGCGTCACGAGCGCAATTGTAAACGGTCTGAATATATATATATATATATATATATATATATATATATATATATATATATATATATATATATATATATACAAACAAGAAAAAAACATATACATAGGTTTTACTATCAGGACTTTGTCGAGAAGATTGACAATGCATTTGTCTGATACTAGCACCATAGCCCAACACTTAAATAACGTCTATTCCTGCCCCCGATCGGATTTCATAAAACTCCTAGTAGAAAATACCCAAATCTTAGAATATAGTACTAACAAACAAAAACTCCATATATTAGAAGCCCTATATATAAAAACCCCAAAAAACTAATTAACAGAATTAACTTTAATACCAGTAATAATATACTAAAATGTCTATCATTATAACTATTGTTTCATACTTATTACATAATTCCCGCCAAAACCATTTAGAATACTAACACGTTGTATGTACCTGATTATCCTCATTCCCCTGAAGATGGACGCTATCTGAAAGTATTTGAGACACAAATCAAAACTATGGCAAATCTATCAGCCAATTCCCCTCCGAAACTGATGCGAACTATTGAAAGGATCTACCAAAGGATATCCTCACATAAGTTGTCTCTTGTATTCAACAATACTTGCCTGCAAGAGAAGATGCTACCTATATATATATATATATATATATATATATATATATATATAGATAGATAGATAGATAGATAGATAAACAATTTAGCAGAATCAGCTTTAATTAGTCTAAACACGTTAATTATGTAGATATGTGCTTAAAAGCTAAGTAACTCTTTCTTTCTCTCGTCTTATTTTTTAATCTTTCAGTCACAATACTATCAACGCTTGTATACATCAGTTATTGATTTTTCATGATTTATTCTAATTAATTATTATATCATTACTTAACTAAGAAGACATGTCCGGCAATTTTTGACTACAGCTAACGGATTTTCGTTTCGGCCCTTGGAGGAAGATGACAACACGCACGCATAGCGACGTCGGCGGTCAGTAAGAAGGTTGATAAAAATAATAAGAATTAAATAACCTTTGGAACTAGATGATTATATAACGTCACATCGGTGACGCCCCTATGTCTAGGTTACAATAAGAACATCAATATGAAAACTTCATAACAATTTTCGGTAAAAATAAAACAGTTACTTGATGATGACTTCCGGTTTCGAAATTTAAAATTGACAAGCCGTGTTTACCAGAAAACTGCTACGCATTATATGTTAGGTATGATGCTTTTTTGGGGGTGGGGGCGGCAATTAATTATTTCTTTTCACGATTATTTTAAATTATTAAAACATAAAGAAATAAAACTAGTTTTTTCTAATTAAAAATTTTCATTTTTTTTATTACAACTACTAAGCAAGTATATATAATTGGAATCTTTTTTTGGTTTGGAAATTATTTTAGAGGGCTTTACTCTCTTAACGTAATGTTTAAAAATTTAAAGTCTTGAACTGGAATTACTTCTTCGCAAATTTTCAGAATGACTGAGTCCCACGTGATCAAACTTTTGAAATAAAAAAAAAACATTCGCCAAACTCTAAGCGGCCGAAAATTATAATGACTGGATTTTGATAAACACCGCTTGTCAACTTCCGATTTCAAAACTGAAGCCGTCAGCAAGTAGACTGTCTCTTTGCTACCAACTTTTCATACGCAATTTTCCAGTTCTTATGTCAAATAGCCTCCAAGATATGGAACACGCATTCAGATGGACAGACAGACTCATATCTATCATGTTAGTATAGATCAAGCAGACACATGATGATGAACTTTAAACGCTGAATAAACTTTTGTGTTGAAAATGTGTGACAATTGATTTTTATAAAAGTCCTAATTTGATTTGAAAATTGAATTTCGTTCAAAAAAAATTCGGAATAGAAATTGGAGCTAAAGTTTTAATCTGACAAATCCGATCCCCTTTCTTTCGCAGTGTGTTATTTTCTGTTTTCTTTTTGGCATTCGTTCTTTCCTTCTTAATTTTTCTTTCTTCATTTGTTTTTTAAAAATCTTTTCTTGCTTCTTTTGTTTCTTTTTTCCTTTGTGATCTTTTCATTCATGGTTTCTTACTTTCTTTAATTTTTTCTTACTTTCAATTGATTTTTTCTTTTTTTTTTGCTTTTTTACTTTCAAATAAATATTTTCTTACATTTTTCTGTTTATATATTTTTCACTTTTTATAAATACACCGAAATACACACAAACACACCCTTTCCGCATTGATTGTAACAACTCTCTCACTTCCTACTTATTTCACACTCCTACTGTTGCTTACAAACCGCCACCTTGATTTATTCTGCCCAAAACGGCCGTAGTCTTGAACCAGCGGCCAAAACATTATGTACCTGTTATGATGTCTCCTTCAAAATAATCATCCTAAGGAAGTCTTGCAATAAAGACGAAAAGTTGATAAGTATATAAATATTCTTTATGTTTTCCTTTGAAAAAGAAAAAAACAAAGAATATATATACATGACCAAAGAATATATATATATATATATATATATATATATATATATATATATATATATATATATAGATAGATATAAGCGGACATAGACATAAGACTCATTGAGAGGGTTCAGCGAATGTATTAGGTAGTTTGCATTAGATATTTTGAAAGATTATTTGTAACATCACCGAGAGTGCTCGACTTTAAAGGTGCGCATTATGATATTTATGAATAAATCATTAATCATTTATAATTTACAGACGCCAACTTTCAAGCTTATTGCTCTCATCAAGACATATATATATATATATATATTTATATTTATATTTATTAATTTTATACGTACATAAAAGTAATTCATGGACACGTGTTTCTGGCTCACAGCGGTCATCAGCATGGCTAACTTTGACAGAGATCGAACCTTGATATTGATGTCTATAGTCCAGCGTACTACCACTGGCCCAAAACGCTCCGTCTAGAAATATGTACGATTTTTATCACCTAAATATTTAATGTATTTTATGTAATTATTTTTATTGGTGATTGCAGCGTTCGTTGTTATTTTGCTTACTATTATTTCGATTGTCCCACTTTCCTAAGTGAGTAAGATGCAGAAAATTGCATTATTAGTCGCCCTTAACTTCATAGGACGTATTTTTTCGTTAATATATATTTTTATTTATTTTATACGTACATAAAAGTAATCCATTGACACGTGTTTCTGGCTCACAGAATGTTAAAATAGTAAACAGTTTTTTTTGTTAGAGATTTTTAATATAAACGTTTTCACCTCTTTTATTAGAATTTTTAATTTTAATAAATGTTCATTTTTCGGGGGGGGGGGAGGGGGAGGAAAATTATACCCGATATTTTTTTCAACTCCCAATGTCTAGGCCAGATATTTTGAATGAAATTTTTAGACATTAAATGGATCTCTGAAGTTTTAATTGACAATTTATAGGTAGTTTGTGGCCAACTTATGAAATATATATTTTTTATCAAATCTTAAAAAAATAAACTTCACTAGCTTTTTCTTACATCAAATTGAAAAAAATGGATAAATCGATTTGTTTGAAAGTACTTGCTCGTTTCACTGTGGTAAATAATAATATTCATTATCCAATATAGTTACGTTCGTAAAACAAACAAATATTAAACAATAAAACGGCGAATTATGTTACCCTGGCTGTCTCTCCTCTCCCAGAGAAATGTTTTCTGTAAAGTGTAAATAATCACTAATAATGTTTGAAAGTAAAACTTTATTTATTTATCTAAATTCCCTTCCAAAATGTATAGAAAAAATATCGGGTCAAATTGTATTCCCCTGAAAAAAACAGGTTGTTAATGTAATGCAAATTAAAATTGTTTTAAAATACTTAAGGGATTTTTCTATTCCTATTTTACACCCCATTAAAACGAAAATTTACGAAAAGAGCTCCAATTTTCGATGTTGGAGCAGGAGCAGCTCCAAAAGTAGTAGAGCGCTTATTAATATAT
>OY744515.1:107557521-107592521 GCA_963556195.1 Sepiola atlantica
CGGGGTGTCCACTGTCATGGTGTACCTTCTTGATTTTATCCGTCTCCTCAACAGAGGCAGCACATAAAGACCCTGGTTCGGCTTCTTTCTTCATTGCGTCGAACCATCTCTGGGGCACACGGGTAAGTCTATCGGCAAGATTGCAGGTTGAAGTGACAAGCACCGCATTCACCGATAGGTCGTACTCTTCCACCAACTTCCTTATTGTCTCCAACCTTCGTCTGATTAGCATTTCGGTAGCCGCCTTGGTGCACACTCTCGCTTTGCCTGTTAGTGTGTCAAGTATCCAGTGGTATACGCACAGCGAATCTGTGTGTATGCATAATTCTTTGACTTTCCACTGGAGTGCCAAGTTTATTCCTTTTGTTACCGCATCCAACTCCGCCAGGTTGATGTGAGCAGCATCATCCATTGGTCGCAACCAGCAGGCGTCCTCAATCACGGACCCGTTCATCTCCAATAGCGCCCCGATCGCGAGGGAGCTCGCATCCACCCACACATTTAGCCTGTCTCCCTGGACGCACCAATCTCCTTTAGCGGGGTCCTCTTGCTCGACTCTTGTGGTGGTCTTCTTCACCATGCGCCGCAACAAATTGTCCACCGTTTCGTCATCCCAACCTTTGGTAACTGCACTCGCCCTCCTCTTCATTATGGCTGTCGCGGCCCGAGTCCATCCACCTACTGGTAGGTGTCCCACCAGTTTTCCACACATGGAAAATATAGCCCGCCTCGTAAGGACATGGGGCACTTCAGGAAATGCAGTTCCGCGCCCCCACTTCAAGGTCCCTCGCTCCTGTTGAACGCTCAACCCTAAGACACGAGCGCCATCCTCCAAGCGTTCTGGATCCTTACACATCAGTCCAAGTTCGGCTAGCTTGGCCCTCACACGTGATGACGGCACAATGTCTTCATCCACGTATATGTCGTCAAGGTATGCTGATGTCCCTTCTTTTACGGTCTTATCCTGTGACAATGCAGCATTGACAATCGTCTTCATTATTTGGGGCGCAACGTTCAGCCCAAAGCCCAGTCTTGTGAGGCAATACCTCCCACCGGCAAACACTACCGTCTGAAACGGCCACATTGTCTCGTTAACTCGGACCTGCAGATATGCCCTTCTCAGATCCAACAGGGACACATTAGAACCCAGCTGGCGCCACTCTCGTAGTTTGCTAGCACACAGGTCAGCATCAGCTGTAAACGCATCGACATGCGAGTTCAGTTCTCGGTAGTCCATTACCGGCCTGACTTTGGCATTGTTGTGCTGGGCGACCGCCATTAATGGGATCAGACCCTTAGGAGGTCCAAGTTTTTTGTATGGGTAGGGAATCAGCCAGCCATCCTCGATCCATTTGCGAAGTTCCTCTTCGTACGCGGGCCTCATGTGGTCGGGCACATGGTATTCAGTTATTCCATTCTGCAGTTTGGCTGGTTCACTGTTTTTCGACCACTTCCATGAGGCAGTCCAAACCCTCTTTTGCTCGTCAAATTCGACGCTGAAGTCTGGTTGGTCGATCCTTAGCGCAGCACACACTGGGGCTTTCTCCTGAAAATGTACCGCCCCTGTCACCGTTATATGGACACCACCAAGGGCTCTGATGGCATCATATCCTAGGAGCACTTCAAAACTCAGGGGTTTTTCGAGCACTACCAGCGCCTCTAGGTTAGCGGAGCTTCCATTTTTCGTCCGTATAGTTACATTGCCCACGCCGCAACATGTGCGCGTCTCTCCACTGATGGTAGTCACTCTGACGTTCTTCTTTCTCCAAATGTGGCAGAGATCTGCACATACGATAGTGCGGGAGCACCCGGAATCGAGGAGTGCTGAGCACAGTGTTTCGTTGATATATATCGGGATGATCGGCAGCGTCTCATTTAATTTCTGCGTGGGGAAGAGGTCGACGCTGACACCTTGTCCCCGGTTCCGTTTCCCGGACAGTCTTGAGCTATACGGCCAGCTTCCTTACACCGGTAGAAGCGAACAGCCATTGCTTGTTGCCGGCAGTTTCTTGCGATGTGGCCCTGTCCATTGCATCTGTAGCATACGATTCCACCACGTGGACCGGGTCCTTGATACGGTTTCCTATCATTCGGTGTGGACTGAGCAGCAGCACTTACTGGTTCCCTCATTTCGGAGTAATTCTTCATTACAGTCCTGGCCCGATCTACTAGGTCATTAAGGGGCAGCGAATCTGCACTTGAGCTAGCTCGTAGTAGTTGCTTCGCTCATGTCGGGAGTCCCGCTAGGAATTTGCATGCTAAGGCCCGCTCAGGCAGTCCACCAAACAACACTGTCAACTTCGTCAGCTCTGCCAAGTACACGTCGACCGTTTCGCCCGGACGTAAGGTCCTTGCCTCAAGTTGCTCCCAAGCAGTGGTGGGGTCAATCGCAAACGCCTTGAACAGTGCCACCTTGATTTTCTCGTAGTCCTGTTTGCCCTCATGGCTGAGCTGTTGATACACCGCAAAGGCGCCGCCGGACAAGCGCAGAGGAACAACATGTTCGAGGTTTTTTACGCCAGACAAAAGGCAATGTAATTCCACCTTTTCCACCCAGTCAATTACCGGGTTCGATCCATCAAACTCTGGTATTAATTTGAGGTCAATTTTTCCCCCATTTCGCCGAAATAGCTTGTATTCGTTTCGCAACTACGCAACTACGGCAGTTGATTAACACACGCACGTTGGACGTCTAATCACACTGATGCAGTTGATAGACACTCCTTTGATCTTCTGAACATACTCCTTTTATTGTCCAAGTGTTCATCATCAGCCAATCGGTGGTCAGAAAAACAGTCACGTGAGGCCTGACGTCATCGCTCAATAATCGTACAAAAAACCACAGCCGCCATTAATTTAATTTCCGCCCTCCCCACGATCATCCCAGCAGGTAAGACAACACGCGCAAACACGTGGTCGCTTTCTTCCTTCATTCTGTTCGACTTTACACTACGTATAGCAGCTCATGTGACCCTCTTTTCCCTTTCATGCATCTTGTTTGTTCTTCAGGGAGCAGTCCACTATTGTTCAGGGATTATTATTATTATTATTATTATTATTATTATTATTATTATTATTATTATTATTATTATTATTATTATTATTATTATTATTATTATTTCTAATAATAATTCTATTACTGTATTATTCATTTTTATTATTATTGTGGTTGTTGTTACTCACTAGGTGTTCTCACACAGTTGCAAGTTTCACAAGATTTCCAGAACTCTCCGCTTCTTATTATAACCATTATAAACGATCTGGTGTTACTGCAACATCCGCTTACCGTTGGTTTCTTTCTGCTCCCACCATTAGGCATCTGAGATTTGGATGCCAATTCAAAATGTCGTATTAGTTGTTTGGCACAAGACAAATGAAACGGACCGTAAAAATATATCTCACAGAAATGTTACGTTTTTTTTTAAATGTGAAAAAATAAAAATAAAAATAAAAATAGTAAAATAAAAACATGGTTATTGGAATATAATATGTACCTGACTTATATTTACTCTGTTGTCACTAATTGAAAATCATCGAGCTTAATCTGTTAAGGAGACTGCAAAGTAAAAGGGCACTGATAGTATATTCTAATACATATATTGTAATTATATATATATATATACATATATATATATATATATATATATATATATATATATATATATATATATATATATATATATATATATTACAGAGAACTGGAACTATTGCCCTGTAATATCCATGTGTTAACATATATGTATATTATTCTTTTACTTATTTGTATTTCTAATCCTTAATCTTCTTCTAAAATTATTAATCTCAATATGCCTGCATTAAAATATATATTTCCACTGACCGTCCTTTGTGGTTTTGCACCGTTATTTTCTTTTTTCTTCGGGTTTTTGTCATCTTATTTCATTTTTTTGTTATATTATAATTTTATAACCGATAATTTTGGTGATTTCCGTTTAGCCTAAATCACCGGAAGTTCGCAGACCTATCTATGTTCTAGCCTATTAATACCTAAGTACATCTACAATATTTTGAATATTATCCGTAGTATTTAAAAAAGCTTTTAGAAAATATTTTCATATTTGATTATAAATACTTTTCATATAATTAATAAAATTAGGTATCATATTTAGCACTGACTCATTTCATTACATATTTTTGTTTTCACCATAATTTTTATTTTATTTTATATATACTAAATACACAATCATTTTATTTTATAAATTTATTTACGTATCATTTTTCATTTACTACGACTGTTTATTTATTTGAAAACAATCGGGTTTAACTTCTCATGTGTATAACCCCTCTGTTAAGGTCGTAATTTTATTCTAATATAAGATGTGATATGCAGATTTTTGTACTTTATCACTTATCTAATTTCAAATAATATTTCAATATTATAATGTATATGTGTTTATCAATTCAATACACTGCTAGTTTGTATTTATTCCGTTAGATCGCATCTTATAACCTTGATATTGGTGCCGATCTATCCAATTACATTATTCCCCTAAAGTGATATAACATTTATTCCAATTTTTATTTATGTAATCTATCAATCAAATTCATCCTATGTACTTTTAATGTAGTAGTTACAATAACTTATTTATATTATTATATGTTGTTCACAATCGCTATTCTAATTTTCGTCTTTTTTATTTGTAATTATGAACTAAACATCTCTACCTATACCATCCAATGGTTTAATATTATTTTGGCAACGTGATATATATAGTTTTTATAGATGTTTGTTGATATTTTCTTTTGAATCTTTATTTTCTTACATTATTGTTTTTTTTTCATGTCGTAGGTAGTTCCGTTTTTACCGGGATATCGAAATAGACTGCGTTTTTGTTACATTGTCTTCTATATATGTATTTATAATTCGGCTATTAGTCCTTTATTGTTTATTTATCGATATTCTGATACATATATTATTTTTCATGTATATATAATACATTAACTTATTCGTTTATCTGACGTCCTATTTACTATATTTATGCATTTATTTACACAGCCGGCTATTATCTAATTTCTCTTGTTTATAATATTTCCTCTATATGTCATTATTTCAACTGATTCAGTTATAAATGACATCTTTTCCGCTTGTTTGGTAAATATTTACTAGCTCTAACTAATACTGACCATTCTATAGTTTATTTAATGTTTTTCATCTTTAAGTTCTTTTATATATTCACCTAAAGTAGTGGTAAATTTATCGACTCCTACCCTACACATTTTCTCATACTTGCCATACGGTTATTGTACTTATATTTAAAAGGTCCATTTGTCGAACCTATGTATGCTGAGAATTTGTTACGTTCCACTACATTTAACTTATACACTATACTTTAGCATATATATATATATATATATATATATATATATATATATATATATATATATATATATATATATATAATTCAGGTGATGGTTAGAATGCACAAGCAAATTTCAAGAGAATCATTACCGTGTAAATATAATTGTGTTAAAAATGCATAGAGCAAATCTTTCAATAGTTATATTCACACAAACATTTAGTAACATGTCATGACATGTTTCAACCGGAGCTCTTATACATCCGTCATCATCGGGCACATAGTGAAAACATGTATGTTTTATTTATAAGTAATTCATGAGTCACAGTCGAAAATTAACGTTTGCATACTAATTTTTAAAAAAATAATGAACTAACATGACTTTTAATTGAAGATCTATCCTTTTATTATGAATAGAACAAACATTTATTTGCTTAATTATGCCGGATTTATCAGGGTTTCGACTGAAACATGTAATGACGTGTAGCCAGATGTGTGTGTAAATAAAACTATTATATATATATATATATATATATATATATATATATATTAGTATTTCATGTACCACATGAAAAACAGAAAAATAGAACAAGATATAGGAAGTAACACTAACAAGACCTTTGTTCGTGGGAAGCCCAACGATTAGCTGAAAGAACAACAAAGAATCTGATTGCTTAACTAGGTAGCCTTGTATATAAAAACACCCGGTAAAAAGAACTCCATGCATTTTAGCCTGAAGATCCCCCCCGGATAAAACGCGGGAGCCTCTGTGTAGCTGAATTGCCATGAATATATTTTCATCGCCTATATATATATATATATATATATATATATATATATATATATATATATATATTGAGTCCCTAGCTGGTCCAGCCGCACATAATAGCTTTGATCCAGCGAAACAGTTTATATGTGGATGACTATATAAAGCTCCCTTTTGGGGGTAGAGTTTATTTGTAAGGATATCGCCAACAGCCATTAGCTTTAAGGTCTATTCATTGGGTAAAACTAAATCGAGTTCCCGGCACTTGACAATGTTTACATTAACATATCACTTGCATTTAGCAAGTGTACTATGATAGCGCAGAGGTAGAAGCGCCGACTGTCAGCTCGACAGTTGCGTTTCAATCCCGGCTTGAGGCACTAGCTGGTCTAGCCGCACGGAAGAGATGTGATACAGCGACACAGTCTGTATGTTGATGATTATATGTTTATATATATATATATATATATATATATATATATGTGTGTGTGTGTGTGTGTGTGTATATATAAGTATATGTAAAAGTAATTGACAAATCTCATCTATTTAAATGTTTAAAAATAAGCAAGAGGAAAACCACCAAAAAACTCCGAGTAAATGTCTCTTATTTTGTGAAGAGAGATAATCTTCTGGCACCTCGTGTCGTTTGTTTGGTTCTCACTCAAAGATTTCCAGTGTTTTCCTTTTCGACAGAAATCCGGAACTAAGGAGATAATTACGAGATCTTCGCGTTGTGTTCTTGCAGCCGCTGAAGATCATTGCGTTACTCGAAGTCTTGATAAGGCTGACAGGTTGTTGTCGCTCGCCAACAAAAGAACTATTAAGGATAAGTAAAGCAGAGATAAGGCGGCCAAGAAAAATCAATGTCATTCTTCATCTTCATTGGCACGGAAACGGAACAGAGACAAAGAATCTGCAGAGTTAGGTTATTTTTTTTGCTACGTCGGCACCAATATATTGGTCGTATTAGATCTTGAAAGGTGCTTTATATACTAGCGACAAACGGTCTTTAACTTTATAATAAACAACGTGCGACTTACTTTACTTTATTTATTTGCATACTCAAGAGAGCTTCGCTACATGCTTGAAAACAAAATTCGACTACTTATCAGCGTTTTGGGCCAGTATTACAGCTGTCAGAAGCGGCATGTCAGTCTCAACTTTTATCTGATCGGCTCATCTCTTTAATGGTCGCCCTGTAGAGATTTCCTGAATTAAATCTTTTAATGTGATTTTATTACATAGCTCGAGTCTGGTAGCCGGCAAACATGTGCAAACCACGTTAGTCAATTTTTTCGAACAAAGATCGTAGATGGATCTGTTAATGTACACTGTTTCGTCTCTCTCACAAAGTTACTCCAAGGACAATACTTAAACATTTTATTTCAAAGACATTGAGCTTCTTCTCTGCAATGATAGTCCGTGTTACATTTGCATATACAGCAATAGAAACTATACATGCATTGTATAGTTTTAACTTCAAAGGTATTAATATTTTCTACCTGCTCCATGCTATATAAAGATCAAAGTGTATTTTTTTGTTGAGTTTTCAAAAGTTATCATCTATTTAAAAAAATTAATAACATCTAAATAGTATTCCTGATTATATATATATTATAGTGTATATATGTGGAGAGTTTGAATTACCTACTAGAGAGTTTGAATTATACACTGGCTCATACACTGCATTTTCTCCTCGTCATGTTATCCTAGTAAACAGCACTTAGCTAGATACTCCACCACACCAGATGAATTCTTGTCTTGGAATACGGTACCACCAAGAGACCAAAGTACAAGTTTACTATCACATAGTTAATTGGTTAATTGGAGAGAGAAAAATTAATATTCCTCACTTTTTTACTAATTCAACGTTTAAGGGGTAAAGGAGAGTTTTAGTTGAGCCCTCGGATATTTATGAATCTCATACAGGGGTCAAGTGTTAGCACCAGGAACAGACCCCTTGATTAATAAACCTTTACAATGAAGTAAAATTAAAATATAAAGATTAAATATGTATGTCATTCAACCGGTTATCTCTATTTTCTACAAATCTATGCAAATAGATCACTAATGATTGCATCCCATTTTTCTAAATTTCAACGGATTTTTCTAAAACTTTCTTATTAAATAAATAAGTGTAATACTTCGATTGTTTGTTGTTTTCTTCTAAAAAATAATTTTGAAAGAAAACGTATATTTGACATTATCAAAATTATTCTAATACGGTCTTGTGTTATGTACATGAAGATGGAATCAAAGTTGAAACCAAATAGCGGTAAAGCTGAAACAAGATGACGGTCAAGTAAAAACAAAGTAGCTGTCAAGCTAAAACAAGATCGCGGTAAAGCTAAAACAAGATGGTGGTCAAGCTAAAACAAGATGACATAAAGCTGAAAATAGATAGTGGTCAAGCTTTAAAAAGATGTTGATAAAAGTAAAAATTAGATGGTGGTCAAGCTTAAACACAATGGCAGTAAAGCTGAAAAATAGATGGCGGTTAAGCTTAAACAAGATGGAGGTTAAGCTGAAAATAGATGGCGGTTAAGCTTAAACAAGATGGTGGTAAACCTGAAAATAGATGGCGGTTGAACTTAAACAAGATGGCGGTAAAGTTGAACATAGATGGCGGCCAAGCTTAAACAAAATGGCGGTAAAGCTGAAAATAGATGGTGGTTAAGCTTAAACAAGATGGTGGTAAACCTGAAAATAGATGGCGGTTGAGCTTAAACAAGATGGCGGTAAAGCTGAAAAATAGATGGCGGTTAAGCTTAAACAAGATGGCGGTAAAGCTGAAAATAGATGGTGGTTAAGCTTAAACTAGATGGCGGTAAAGCTGAAAAATAGATGGCGGTTTAGCTTAAACAAGATGGCGATGAAGCTGAAAATAGATGGCGGTTAAGCTTAAACAAGATGGCGGTAAAGCTGAAAATAGATGGCGATTAAGCTTAAACAAGATCGTGGTAAAGCTGAAAATAGATGGCGGTAAAGCTTAAACAAGATCGCGGTAAAGCTGAAAATAGATGGCGGTTAAGCTTAAACAAGATGGCGGTAAAGCTGAAAATAAATGGTGAGTCAAGCTTAAACAAGATAACGAAAAGCTGAAAATAGATAGTAGGCAAGCTTAAAAAAGATTGCGATAAAGCTGAAAATAGATGGTGGTCAACCTTAAACAAGATAGCGATCAAGCAAGAAATAAGAGGGTGTAATGCTTAAACAAGATAGCGGTAAAGCTAGAAAATAGATAGCTGTCAAGCTTAAGCAAGATGGTGATGAAGCTTAAAAGAGATGGTTATCAAGCTTAAACAAGATAGCAATGAAGCTTAAAATAGATGGCGGTCAAGCAAAAACAAGATAGTGGTCAAGCTGAAACAAAAAAGCGGTCAAGCTGAAAAATAGTTGACAGTTAAGCTAAAACAAGATTACGGAAAAGCTTAATCAACCTAAACTAGATGGTGGTAAAAATGGGAAAGTCCCATACAAACCACTAGCTTGACGTTAGTAAAGGGCAACGGGTTAAGACAATTATATCGACCACCGACAAGGAATTGAGACCTCTAATTCAATTAAAGATTATATGCAAAATTTTAGAAAATAAAACAGCTCAGTTCATAATTTCTAATATCTTAACTGTCTCTGTCTTAAATAATGCATGTATTTATGTTGCGATGACTAATTAGTAAAACAATTTTTTTTTCATGTTTTCGTTTCTTGTGCAGGATTCTTTATCTGTCTGTCTTTTAAAAATTTTTTTGCTAATATTCTGTGAGGTTTTTTAGAGAGGTCAACACGTTCGAAGTTAAAAGGAAAAAGGAATCACAGATCAAATCTAGTTTTAAAAAATGGAAGTCCAAACCAACCCCACAAGACTTACGTAAGTAAAGAGCCACGGGTTGAGGCATTTATATAGACCACCACTAAGGAATAGAGACTTCAAATTCAACTGAAGCTTAAAACAGCTAAGACAAGATGACGGTAAAGATATAACAGGACGGCAGTAAAGCTAAAAGAAGATGGCACACAAGCTAAAACAAGATGGCGGCAACGCTAAAATAAAATGATGGTAAAACAAGATGGCTGTTAAGCTAAAAAAACAATATGGCAGAAAGGTTAGAAACAGATGAAACAAAATTGCGGTCAATCTAAAAAATAGATTGATATGAAGCTAAAACAAGATTACTGACAAGCTAAAACTAGATTGTATTAAAGCTAAAACGATATTGCAGTCAAGCTGAAAGCAGATGGTTGTCAAGCTAAACCAATATAATGGTCAAGCTAAAACACGATGGCGAAAAAGCTGAAACAAGTTGGTGGTCAAGCTAAAAGAAGATTGCAATAAAGTTGAAAAAAGATAGCAGTAAAACTGAAACTAGATAGTTGTTAAGCTAAAACAAGATGGCAGTCGAGCTAAAAGAAGATGGCGGTAAAGCTGAACGAAAATGACAGTAATCCTTATACAAGATAACAGTAAATCTAAAACAAGATGGCGATAAAGCTGAAACAAGATTGCAATAAAGCTGAAACAAATGGCGTTCAAGCTGAAACAAGATGGCGATTAAGCTGAAACAAAATAGTTGTTAAGCTGAAACAAAACAGTTGTTAAGCTGAAACAAAATAGTTGTTAAGCTAAAAGAAGATGGTAGTAAAGCTTAACAAAGAGGACAGTAAAGCTTACACAAGATGGCGGTAAAGCTAAAAGAAGATGGTTCAAAGCTGAAACAAGATTGTGATCAAGCTAAAACAAGATGGCGGTAAAGCTAAAATAAGATTGGCAGTGAAGCTCAAAAAAGATAGTGGAAAAGCTAAAAAAGATGGCAATAAAATTGTGAAAAAGCTAAAACATAATGGCTGTAAAGCTGAAACAAAATTGCAGTCAAGCTAAAAATAAATGGCTGTAAAGCTAAAAATAGAAAGTGGTCAGGCTAAAAAAGTTGGAAGTTTAACCAAAACAAGATGGTGGCCAAGCTAAAACTAGATGCTGGTAAAACTTAATCAAGATGATGGTTAAGCAAAAACCAGATGGCTGTACAGCACAAAACAAAATAGCTGTTAAGCTAAAACAAGATGGCGGTAAAGCTGAAACAAATGGCGTTCAAGCTGAAACAAGATGGGGTATTAAGCTGAAACAAAATAGTTGTTAAGCTGAAACAAAATAGTTGTTAAGCTAAAAGAAGATGGTAGTAAAGCTTAACAAAGATGACAGTAAAGCTTACACAATATGGCGGTAAAGCTAAAAGAAGATGTTCAAAGCTGAAACAAGACTGCAATAAAGCTGAAACAAGATGGCGGTTAAACTGAAACAAGATGGCGGTTAAACTGAAAAAAGATTGTGATAAAGCTAAAACAAGATAACAGTAATGCCAAAACAAGATGGCAGTCAAGCTGAAACAACATTGAAATAAAGCTGAAACAAGCTGGCGGTAAAGCTGAAACAAAATAGTGGTTAAGCTAAAATAAGAGAGAAGTCAAGCTTAAAGAAGATAGCGGTGAAGCTGAACGAAGATGACAGTAAAGCTTATACAAGATGGCCGTAATGCTAAAACAAGATGATAGTCAAGCAGAAACAAGATGGCTGTAAACTTGAAACAAGATGGCGGTAAAGCTAAAACAAGTTGGCAGTAAACTCAAAAAAGATGGCGGTAAAGCTAAAACTAGATAGTAGTTAAGCTAAAAAGATATGGTAGTCAAGCCGAAACCAGAGGATGGTTAAGCAAAAACCAGATGGCTGTACACCACAAAACAAAATAGCTGTTAAGCTAAAACAAGATTGTGGTAAAGCTGAAACAAGATTGAAATAAAGCTGAAACAAGATGGCGTTAAAGCTGAAAGATGATGGCGATTAAACTGAAACAAAATAGTTGTTAAGCTGAAACAAAATAAAGAAAGATGGCAGTAAAGCTTAACGAAGTAAACAGTAAAGCTGATTAAAAGATGGTGGTAAAGGTAAAACAAGATGGCGGTCAAGCTGAAACAAGATGGCGGTCAAATTAAAACAAGATGACGGTAAAGCTAAAACAAAATGACGATAAAGCTGAAACAAGAGTGCAGTTAAGCTGAAACAAAATAGTGGTTAAGCTAAAAGAAGATGGCAGTCAAGCTAAAAGAAGATGGTGGTAAATCTGAACAAAGATGACAGTAAAGCATACACAAGATAGCGGTAAAGCTAAAACAAGATGGCAGTTAAGCTGAAACAATATAGCCGTAAACTTTAAACAAGATGGCGGTCAAGCTAAAAGAAGATAACAGTAAAGCTTAAAAAAGATGGCAGTCAAGCTGAAACAACATTGCAATAAAGCTGAAACAAGATAGCGGTAAAGCTGAAACAAGATAGCGGTTAAGCTGAAACAAAATAGTGGTAAAGCTTAAAAAAGAGGGAAGTCAAGCAAAAAAAGAGTGCGGTAAAGCTGAACGAAGATGACAGTAAAGCTTATAGAAGATGGCGGTAAAGCTAAAACAAGATGATGGTCAAGCTGAAACAAGATGGCTGTGAACTTGAAACAAGATGGCGGTCAAGTTAAAACAAGATGGCAGTAAAGCTGAAAAAAAATTGTGGTCATGCTCCTAATAGATGGTGGTCAAGCTAAAACAAGTTGGCTGTAAAGCTGAAAAAAGATGGTGGTGAAGCTAAAACTCGACAGTAGTTAAGCTAAAAAGATATGGCAGTCAAGCCGAAACTAGATCGTTGTCAAGCTTAAACAAGATGGCGGTAAAGCTGAAACAAGTTGGCGGTAAAGCTGAAAAAAGATGGCGGTGAAGCTAAAACTAGACAGTAGTTAAGCTAAAAAGATATGGCAGTTAAGCCGAAACCAGATCGTTGTTAAGCTTAAACAAGATGGCAGTAAAGCGGAAACAAGGAGGCGGGCAAGCTAAAAGAAAATGGCAGGCAAGCTTAAACAAAATATTGGTAAAGCAAAAACAATATGGCCGCCAAGCTTAAACAAGATTGCAGTAAAGCTAAAATAAGATTGCACTCAAGCCCAAAAAATGGCGGTAAAGATTACGGTAAAGCTGAAACAAGATTGAAGTAAAGCCAAAATATTATGTCGGTTAAGCTAAAACAAGATAGCAGTCAAGCTAAAACAAGATTGTGGTAATACTAAAACATAACAGCAGTAAAGCTTAAAAACAAGACGGTGATCATGCTAAAACAAGATGGCGATCAAGCTGAAACTTAATGGTTTGAAAGCTAAAACACAATGATGGTTAAGCTAAAACAAGATGGCAGTAAAGTTGAAAAAAATTGCATCAAAGCTAAAACAATATAGCGATCAAGCTGAAACAAGATGGCGGTCAAGCTGAAACAAGATGGCGGTAAAGCTTAAACATAATGGTGGTTAAGCTGAAAACAACATTGCAATCAAGCTGAAACAAGATGGTAATCAAGCTTAAACACGATGGCGATTTAGCTGAAACAAGATGGCGGTAAAGCTTACACAAGATTACTTTTAAGCTTCAACAAGATGGGAGTTATACTAAAACGAGATCACGGTAAAACTAAAATAAGATTACAAACAAGATGAAACAACTCGGCAGGTAAGATGAAACAAGATGGTGGTCAAGCTAAAACAAGATGGCTTTAAAGCAAAAACAAGATGGCTCTCAAGCTAAAATAAGATGACTGTCAAGCTGAAAGAACAAGGCGGTAAAGCTAAAACAAGATGGCGGTAAAGCTAAAACATGATGGCGGGTAAGCTAAAACAAGATAGTGGTTAAGCTAAAACAAGATGGCAGTCAAGCTGAAACAATATGGCGGTCGAACTAAACTAGATGGGTGTCAGGCTGAAAAAAGATTGAAGTTGGGATTAAGCTTAAACAAGATGTTGGTCAAGCTAAACAAAGATAGCGGTAAAGCAAGAACAAGATGGTGGTCGAGCTAAAAAAGATGGTTGTCAAGCTGAAACCAGATGGCAGTCAAACTAAAACAAGATGGCAGTGAAACTTAAAGATGATGGCCGGTAAGCTAAAACAAGATGGCGATCAAGCTAAAATAAGATGGTTGTAAAGCTGAAAGAACAAGGCGGTAAAGCTAAAACAAGATGGCGGTAAAGCTAAAATAAGATGGTTGTTAAGCTGAAAGAACAAGGCTGTAAAGCTAAAACAAGATGGCGGTAAAGCTAAAACAAGATGGCAAGAAAGCTAAAACATGATGGCGGGTAAGCTTAAACAAGATAGCGGTTAAGCTAAAACAAGATGGCAGTTCAGTTGTTTTAACAAGATGGCAGTCAAGCTGAAACAATATGACGGTCAAACTAAAACTAGATGTGTGTCAGGCTGAAAAAAGATTGAAGTTTAGTCAAAACAAGATGGCGACTAAGCTAAAACAAGATGGCGGTAAAGCTGAAACCAGATGGTTGTCAAGCTAATACAAGATGGTGGTTAAGCTAATACAAGATGGCGGTAAAGCTGAAAAAAGATTGCCGTCAAGCTAAAGCAAGATTGTGATAAAGCTTAAACAAGATGTCGGTCAAGCTAAACAAAGATAGCGGTAAAGCAAGAACTAGATGGCTGTCGGGCTAAAAAAGATGGTTGTCAAGCTGAAACCAGATGGCAGTGAAACTTAAACATGATGGCCGGTAAGCTAAAACAAGATGGCGATTAAGCTAAAACAAGATGGCAGTTAAACTGCAACCAGATGTTTGTCAAGCTAAAACAAGATGGTGATCAAGCTGAAACAGATTGCGGTAAAGCTGAAACAAGATAGCGGTAAAGCTATAAAACATGATGGCGGATAAGCTGAAACAAGATGGCGGTTAAGCTTAAACTAGATGGTGGTCTAACTTAACAAACATGGCGGTAAAGCAAAACCAAGATGGCGGTCAAACAAAAAAAAAAGATTGCGGTCAGGTTAAAAAAATGTTGTCAGTTTAGTTGAAACAAGATAGCGATCAAGCTAAAAGAAGATGGCGGTCAATCGGAAACCAGATGGTAATCAAGCTAAAACAAGATTGTGGTCAAGCTAAAACAAGATGGCGATGAAGCTTAAAGAAGATGGCCGTCAAGCTACACAAAGATGGCGGTTAAGCAAAAACAAGATGGCGGTCGAGCAAAAAAAAAATCGTTGTCAAGCTAAAACAAGATGGCAGTCAAGCTAAAACAAGATAGCGGTGAAGCTTAAACATGATGGCTTGTAAGCTGAAACAAGATGACGATCAAGCTAAAACAGGATGGCGGTCAAGCTGAAACCAGATGTTTGTCAAGCTAAAACAAGATGGCGGTAAAGCTGAAACAAGATTGCGGTCAAGCTAAAACAAGATGGCGATAAAGCTCAAAGAATATGGCGGTCAAGCTAAAACAAGATGTATATATATTTTTTTATTTTCATATTATCCACATTAATATATATGTTCTATCTGTTTTCAAAACTCGTTGGTGCGAATGATAAAGCTAAGCCACCGGTGTCTGAGGTTCGATCGTCGAACTACCCTCACCCCTTTGACTTCCATTGAAACGCGTTAGCCCTCCCGGGGCTAAATATATATATATATATATATATATATATATATATATATATATATATATATATATATATATGGTACATGTATTGTATCAGTTTCTGTAGATGTAAATCCGTTGAAACTCAAGTGTTTATAAAACATGCTGTTCTTAAGTATGAATTTCTATTTATACAAACATTATAGAAGCTCACTTCTCTGTCTTCTTTGGTCTGAAGAGGTTGACTTTCTGTGAAGGGTACAACCGAAACATGTATGCACATATGTAACCAATAATGTTTGTATAAATAAAAATGTATACCTATAAATATATATATATATATATATATATATATATATATATATATATACTTACATATTTATATATATTGAAACAGACAATGTGCATTATTATGATTGATTTTTACCCATCCTCCTTCAATAAATAATTTAATTTATTCTCTATAATTTTGGCTGTCACCATGAATTCAGTGAATCCAATTAAAGAAACAACTGACATACAACATTTCTTTTTCAATTTTTGGTCGTCAGCTGCAGCTTTCAATTGTCATTTTTATGGTAAATCAAACAGTTTGGTGTTAATAATACTGAAACACAATTCTTGCTATAAACAATTCATTGTATACGACTTATTAAACACAAGTTGCTATTTTTACTCATAACTTTAGAAGATTGTGAATTTATACCATTCCTCAACATTATCCTTCATATACTATAATAAAGACCAATGTGTATTTATTTGTAGATTTTTTTTTAATAAATATCATATATCCGTCCCGTAACACAAAATTTAGCGGGTGTCTCTTTTCTAGTCTCCAGACGAAACCATTTCAAATTGTTAGGGGAAGCAAGAAAGCAAGGTAGACAACCCTCCCTGTCTGAAATATTTCGGAAAGAAATCTTCCACTCTAAATAAAGGGTCAATTTTTTCTTTGGGTCATCAGAAATGATAATATAAATTCAAACGTAATTCCATGATTTAATACGAAAAAGTAATGCGAACACGTGCGAAACATATTTTTCCGTCATTTTTTGGTGTACACTAGTATATTTGATATATTTTGAAGAGGGGAATCTGATTGGTTGAGCAAGATAATTTGAAACACTAGTTGTGTACAATGTTCATATGAGTGTATTATATCGGATGAAACATTTCTTGGTGAATACTACCAGCGATCATCTAAAAGGCATTTTATGGTGAATGATAGCTCTATAATGGTTATATTAGCTCATGCATATGCGATCACTACACATAGGACGGTTTTTATGCTACAACGACTGGGATATGATGGTCATGTATGGCTTCTGTTGTTTCTGGAAAATCAACCTCGATATCATTGTTTAATTAACCATTAAAACGGTTCTTTATACTTTTTTTAAGAAAGTTCACCCCAAACAAGGTATGCTGCCAAAGTAGACGTAAGGGGCTACTGAGAATTAGGTTAAAGTATTGAGGGACATCCTAAATTGGGGCTGTGTAGCGAGATGCTTGTTCACATTTGTTTTAAATTTCTAAATGTCGGTACAGTCGGGGAAGCAGGGAGCAGGAAGAAAGTTCCAAAGTCCGGCAGCATGATGAAAGAAGCTATTGAGGTAGAAGGTTATCGGGCATATGGGAAACTCCATCGTGAATGGATTGGATTTAGCTGATTGTCGGGTTAGTCGAGTGTTATTACGTCAGAGGGGGCACAAGAGCAGCAAGTTCATCTGAGCACATCTATTGAAGTACTTGTAAGAACAAGGTGGCAACATTGCGGCGATGGGATAGGGGCTGGAACTTGGTGGAAAGTAAGAGACTGATTAGATTACGACCCTTTTCTGACCCTGCCTAAGAGATAGAGAGAGACTAGGGAATGATGCACCAGCCCAGATGTGACAACAATACTCAATGCATGGGTGAATGGTGGCTTTTTAGAGATATTGGATACTTTCATGTATGAAAAGTTTTCTAAGACGCTAGAAAGAGGCCACCATCTTTGCAGCAGCCTTGGCAATGTCTTTTATGTATTTGTTCCATTGCTACCTGTGAATGTTTGGCCTATGAGTTATCAGGTAAGGTGTTATTTGCTATGACAATCGGCGGTTGAAGATCCCTCTAGTAGTTGCTGAAGGAAAAGGAGCTTTGTCTTAGCAGTATTAAATGTTACCATCTATTTATGACCGTATTCCACTACAGACTAGAGGTCATTTACTCGGATATATGCGCGTCCGTTTTACGCACACGACGAGAGTAGAGCGTGGTGTCGTCAGCAAATATGCTTAACAGCGATAAAAGTTATTCTTTACGAGTCTATAGAGTATTACGATAATTTGAAACTTTTTTGTACATATATCACGGTGTACTAATTACCTTTATATAAAGTTAGGTATGTGTATGTGTTTATAAACAGATACTTGTAGAATACCCGTTCCAGGACTGGTAATATTTCAATGGGATGGAAGTCTTCCGTAAAAATACAGATACCATCAACTTTTCTAAAGTTTCAACAACAGGTAATAGACACCAAATAATATATATTCTTACAATTTCAGTTTCTGTAAAATATTTTAAAGGCTTTTTAGAGAGCATAATATGGATCAAATATCCCATTCAAAAATTTTAAAACCGCTTAAGGAATGTTTCGCGAATCAAAATTTAAAAAACGATTTTGATCCAAATTGGAATACAGATTGTAATCTTCGTATGAGGACATAAAAGCAAAGCTGATTTGTTCGTGGAATTGATTTTTATATTGTACTATATATAAGGTATTCTTTTTATTCATGCAAACATTATTTGGCAACACATTTGCAGACATATTTCAGTCACACACATAGATATTTCGACATACGCTCCTATTGTAAGGTATGATTGTTGAAATCAACAAAAAACAATTACTTAAAAGTAACTTTAACACAGATTTTGAAGAGACTGTTTTGAGGTTTAAATAGTTATTGTCTGATATATGTTTGTAAAATATACCCTATAGTCATAAATGCTTTCTCTCCCGTCTAAATAGATTGAGATCTCTGATCGGGAGTATGTCGTCTGATATACATTCATATGTCTATATAATATATATATTTGATATTAGACCGAACTTCTAGATTTCAACCCGATACTCAACATAGATGCGGTTCAAATACAGAGATTGAACGGATATTCAACTGAAGTCAGACGAACATAATAAAAAATATACATAATATAACAAAAATTATAATAGTGACACTAAAATAGAGAAAAGCTAAAAACAACTGAAACTTATGCCCTGCTATACTGATCACAAAAGATATTTGAACGTTTTCAAAACTGAGTAAAAACCTACATCTGAAGAGGTGAATTTTTTCCGTAATATTATGTCATGCAGACCCTACATACAAACTACATTGATAGCAAGAAAGATTTGTAATTATAAATTTAAAATCAAAATTATATTAATAATAATTAACGGGAAGAAACTGAAAAACTCATTTAACTTTCACTTTTGCATTCGTCTTATTTCGTCTTTAATCGGTTTATATCCGATACATATTTGCATAAGTAATCTATATACAGTGCTTTAAGCAAACTAAATAAACATCAGGTATATATATATATATATATATATATATATATATATATATATATATATATATATATATACTAGCAAAACCTATCTGTTTGAAGACATATTAAAAAAACTAATGAAGAAATCCATAATTTTATATGTAAAAAAATTAAATAATCAATAATTAATAATTAAAAATTTATTAACTGTAATATTGAGACTCACGTCAATATCTGCACGCATCACATATTTTAAGAAACAGAGTTGGCATCCACTTTTTAAGAGGTGAATCTTCCCGAAATGCAGATTTACATCAAACTCCATTGATAGCAAGTAAGATTTGTAAATATGAATATAAAATCAAAATTATATTGATAATAATAAAAGGGGAGAAATTGAAAAACTTATTTCACTTTAACTTTTGTATTCGTCATGTTTTGTCTTTCATTGGTATCCGTTACACTTCTGTGTTATAATCACCTTCTAGAAATAATATATGTATATACATTACACACAGTAATTCAAGCGAACTACATCAAACTCGTATATATATATATATATATATATATATATATATATATATATATATATATATATATATATATATATATATATATATATATATATATATATATATATGTATATATAGTGAGAGATAGAAAGAGAGAGAGAGAGAGATGAACTATTAGAAAACATTACCAAATTAGGAAATGAGCCAACAAAAAATTATTAATAAAAAAGTTTAATAAACAAAATGTCAGCTTAAAAAAAGATAAAACGTAAAAGATTCGTAAGTTTTAGTTTTTTGATTGCCAAATGCAAAAAAAAAACAACTTTGAACCCCAGAAGTTTTCAAAGCAAAACACTTAAACAAAAGGAGCATAGATCAAAAGACTTTCCTGTTTTCTTTAACTTTAAACAAGGTTTGGGCATAATTTTTTTACATTATTTCTCTTCAAAAACCGATCTTTAAAACAACAAATTTATGGGCCCCAAACCGTCGGAGACGCCCGTCTGTCTGGCTTACCGTTACAAACAAAATCGCTGTTTAAAACTACGAGACAAGACTCAATTGATTTGTATGGAAATCGATACAACTTTCCTTCGATGGGAGAACAATTATCCTGTGAAATGGTTAGATTTGTTTTTAAGTGTCTTCTATCTCGTGGTCCGTTAAGGAGTCCTAGCGACCATTATTTATGCGATTCTTAAGCAAAGCAAGTTTATCCGTGGAGATTTCACTCGACGACAAACAAAGACAGCAATAAAAATTACTGTTTCTTCTCGAATTAGTTATACTCGCTTAAATCCGGCAGTGAACATCAAAAATCAGATCACAAACACCCACACATACAGACGTCTAATTAGTAAATTTTATATTTTATATTCATTCACCCCCAAACAAGGCATCTTGCCACTGAGAAGTAAGGGACTAGTAGGCATTAAGGGCCTCTTAAGTGTGGAGTTGTGTAACTAGATGTTTGTTCACAATTAAACTTCTGCATGTTGGGAAACATAAAGCAAGGAGGGAATTACTTAGGCTAGCAGTTCGGAGGAATACATCGTAGAGTAGAAAGACCTCCGGCATTTGCTGACTATCGGGTAAGTCGTGGATATTTACGTTCAGGGGTCACCAGAGCAGCACGTTCATCGGAGCATATTCCATTAAAGTACTTGTACAACAAGCAAAAGCAACATTGCGACGATTAGGCATGGAATGGAGCTTGGTATATAATATAGAACCTATTAGATTAGATGCCCTTTTGGGGCCCTGTCTAATGGGACAACAATACTCTATTCATGGGCGAATGGTGGCTTTGTACAAATATGGGATACTGGCAGGTGTTAGAAGTTTTCTAGCTCGGTAGAGGGAGACTATCTACCTTGCAGAAGTATTTGCCATGTCTTCTACGTATTTGTTTTCACTCATGTTACCTGCGAATATTAGGCCGAGTACCTTGAATGATTGGTTCTCATGTATGGTGCTATTGGCAATGGAAATCGGTGGTGGAAAAGGTGTCTTATAATTGTTAACGAAGTATCACATGTTACCATTACAGGTAGCATTACATGTTACCATTACAGGTAGCATTACATGTTACCATTACAGGTATCATTACATGTTACCATTACAGGTAGCATTACATGTTACCATTACAGGTAGCATTACATGTTACCATTACAGGTAGCATTACATGTTACCATTACAGGTAGCATTACATGTTACCATTACAGGTAGCATTACATGTTACCATCCATTTATGTCTACAATCCACTACAGACTGGACCTCATTTTCTAGGGGTTCAGCCATTGCCTTAGATATTTGTGTGTGTTTGTTTTCCCCACATGTCGACAATAAGGCGTGATGGCGTAAATAAATATAACGATCTCGGACACAATTGCATCAATGAGGTCGTTTATAAAAATCTGGAATAATAACAGTCGACCCTGGAGCACACCTGCATTAATGTCATATTGTTAATATGTACGGCTATCGTGGATAACCTGGATCTTTCTTTTGGATAACAAGGATCTGCTTGTATTAAATATTCGTCCAATAATACCGTACGAATTAATTTTCATGAGAAGACCTTCATGCCAGACATTGCCAAAAGCTTTGGATATATCAAGGACTTCCACCCTAACTTCATCAGCTTTGTCCAGTGTATTGTAAATGCGTTTCGAGATGACCATTTGGATATCCGTATTAGAACCGATGTTCATAAATTAGTCGGTCAGAAAAAAGTTTAGAATTAACGAGGTGGTGAACTATGGCCAGATTGATTAAGGATTCAAAGATGTTAGCAAAGAGCAGGAGGAGACTGATGAGGCGATAATTTTGCAGGTCAGTTCTCTCACCAGAATTCAAGTGTTGGATGATAGCCCTGTCGCGCCGGACGCATCTTGAAGTGGACGTATCTGTAGGGAAATCGTGTGGTTTGTCTTGCGCGATTTAGTGCGGGTGGACCCGTACAGTTGAGTGCAAAATAGACTGGTTCTCACAGTCGAAGCTCACAGACGTTGACAGACCACCATTTTGATGAGACCTTTTAAGTCAGGAGTTCAAGGAAGTCAGGCTGTGACGAATGCACCTCGCATTGGATTCTGTGACGTCACGGGCTTTTGTGCGGGAAGCAAAGTTTTGCGAGTCTGGGTTTTGGAAGTAAGCCGAACAGACGATTTCTCTATGTAATCTTCAATGAATTAAATTCCCTAAGGGAATACAGGCATGAGATTTCTTCTTCCCCCCTCCTCGAATGGCTAAGGAGTTAAGCTAGGAATTTATTACGATGAAGCAGTAATTTGGTCTCTCCCTCGATGTTAGTGAGGCATCTCCGTGGCCGACAGAAATTTAACGTCTGAAATAAACCAATGAAAACTAAAACATTGTTGCCTCGTGAATTTGTGTTATAAAGGTTTTGTTGCAGACACAACGGACGACAGGGTTCACGGCAGTACAGAACGAAGAAAAATTCAACCACTAGACAACATCGAGACGGCGCCCCTCCGCGACGAAGAAGTAAAGGTACGAGAAATTAAAAGGTATGCAATATATACATGTTTGGTGTTAAAAATGACCGGTTGTCTAAGCGAGAAATACCACGGCCCATTCCGGGATGGGTATACAAAGAGAGAACTACCACGGTCCATTCCGGGACGGCTATGCAACACAAGAACATGGGTACCAGCTATCTAGGAAGCAAGATTTGATAAGATAGTTTCGTAGAGTTATAAAGAACAGGGGTCATCTCAGCAGAGCATCTCTTAAATAATATAGCAAGGATGAGATCGGGTTACCATGCTTTAGGAGTGTTGAGGCTTTTTCTGATATGCTTAACTTGAGAAGAAGTGATAATCATATGATTGAATGGAGAGATTTGTAGAGTCTTAGGAAGAGTTAATGATAGTTCATCCTTAACAGTCGTCGTACAGGCGACACCATAATCGTTGAATAGCGGGAGAATTGTAAATTTTCCAGCGAGTTTCTATGTCGTCTGTGAATCAGATGAGTCTAGTGTTGACATTAGTTTCCCCGAAGTTTTTGTAGTAAGAAATCATTCTGGAAAGACATCGGATTCTTACGGTAAGGACCACGAAAAGGTTGCCAACATCCCTAAGTGAAAGTGGTGCTGTGGAACCGAGTGGATTCGAACTTGGAACACCCAGGTCTTCAGTCCGTGTCGATATCCACTTAACCACCGTCACTCAATGCGTTTTCTGGTCACCTCGGTATACCTACTCTTGTCTGCGGCTATTTTACTCTTGCAATGATTTTTTGATGCTATACATTGTTGTCTATTTGCATCAGACTGATGGCGGTATCATAGGTGGAATGCTTTCTGTCTAGTTGATATAGCAGCTGCACATGGCGAAGTGAACGATTGTAGAGAAAATATAGAATTTTCGCACGGACACATGTGCTTTGATGCCTGCCTTGACCCATTCAGTTACCGCATTTGCGCACTGTTCAGCAGGGGAGAGAGAGTTTTACCTCATGGGGTGTCTCTGATGTGTATCTCAGATGAATTCCTAATCAACCCGTTTGTAGTATCTAGTCATTTTGAGCAACAGCTCCTCAGCTTGGGAGCGAACGTTTAGGGTGATATTAACCATTATCACTAGGTGATCAGCGTTCGTAAGTCGAATATGAGCTTCTGTCACACAAGCCTCCGTCAGTGTAGTCAAGAATAAATCGAGAAATGATGCTTGCTGATCTTCAAGATCTAGGAGGCGGTTGGGGAAGTGACAGTTTGTAAAAAGGAATGTTCAATAGAGAAACTATGTGTTCTGTTACCATCTGCGTCTTTATAGCTCGAAAAGCCAAACCAATCTCTGTGCTGAACATTAAAATCTCCAAATACATATATTTAGGCGCTCAGATCAAACAGATTTCTACATCAATACTATCCGAGACATAGTCGAGGAGGGTACAATACAGAGCCGAAGGAGAATGCTAGAGGAAATACAAGTAACTAATAATAGTAATATAAATTAGTTAAGCATAGTCTTATTTACTTTGCTTTTTTTCTTCGGACTATTGTCTTCATCAACGTTTATAATTTATTTCGGAAATTTTTAGATAAGGATTAATAATTTGGATTAGTCAGATTATTGAGACTACTATTCTCATCTTCCATGTTATTTTCAAAATGGTTCGGTCGATGTACCCTATAAACTTATTCAGGTGCTTTTTATAAAACCCGGGAATATGTATATCACATTTTTAACTGAATATTTATTTAATCTAGGAGTTGATTGTACTTGTTTCCGTCAGTCAAGACCAGGTAGAAGTATTAAATAAGTTTTTTTTTAATTTTATTTTTAATTATCGTATGTAGTGGGAACTGAAACTACAATCTCCTAAATATTGTCATTTAGAAATGATTGTACGTTATGACTTTATCCGTTGCGCCAAGAGTTCTTTAGTTTTAAATAATGGGTTCAGTTCGAAATCCTTTACGAATTTCCTACTTCGACATGTTGATTAATAATCAGTTCTAAGTGACAGTCTTCTGGAGGTTGAAGGTTCAATCCTCAGTATAGAGATACTAAAGAATATAAATAAAAGTTCCTTGGGACTTTAACCCGGTCATGAGTGACGGAAAAAGAACAATCCATTTCCGGTAATTAAACAAAGGATTTAGTTCCAAATTCTATAAAGGTTCCCCAGTTATAGAAGACGCAACTGACAAAGATTGGGTGTTACATCGGCCGAAACGTTGTGAAAATAACAACCAACATGAGAATAGTAGTTGGAATGATACAAATGATACAGAATTAAATCAAAGCAGCTTAAGTATAGAATATTTATTTACATTCAATACACAAATTAATTGGTAATTTCAATTATGTCAATAGATGTTCAGGTACTGGTACAGCTATTGAACCAGATAAAACCGACTTTTTGTTCGGCTTTTTTCGATTGTTTATGTAAACAACCGGAAGATACTATAGCGCTTATCCAATAAAAAGGCGAAGAACCATGACAAAACCGACTTTTCATTCGTCTTTTTTCGACTGTGTACATAAACAGCCAAAAGAGGCCGAAGCGCTTATCCAATCAGAAGGCGAGAAAAGCAGACGACAATTTAAATTGTAAATTGATTCAATCGTAAATTAGTAATTGTTTAACCTACTTACGTAATCAAAATAAAAGCCCTACAAATACACTGTAAAATAATATTATTCTTTTAAAATGTTTATCGCCTTGTCAATTAATCTATTATTATAACTAACTTAGAATGCATCAACGTTTGTTTCATTGAGACTTTTTCTAATATACTTTAAGCGCACAAACATATGATTAAAGATTCCTTAGTTTAGGGATTGCGTTATGCTTGAACAACTATAATTTAATCGTTCTAACTAACCGCAATTAACAATTAAATCACAATATCTTACTAAGCTTATTACACTCGCTTTCTTTCACCGTATGTGTAAGATAGCCACCACTCTTTTTATCGTCTCTCTGTCCCTGTCTCTGTCGCTGTATTTCTCTTTCTCTTTCTCTCTCTCTCTTTCTCTCTCTCTCTCTCTGTGTGTTTAGTAAAACGTGATAAAAAAAGAATGAAAGAAAATAATAAATAAATTGGAAGAGTCCATTATAAAAATTGGGAATATCGCCACAAGTAGTAAGACCATCTAACCCATAGCTGCAGATATAAATTGAAAACAGAAAGAGAGAAACATATAGCGACGGTTGGTATGTTGTGCATTATTGTATATGTCTAGTCCCCTTGTTACCATAGTGACTATTTACCTAATGTACCGCTAAAGTGTTGATCCATTTGACCTCCCACCCCTGTTTCCTCTTTTCTCGTCTTATTCATTTTACTTCTCCTCATCTCTTACCCTCATTCTCTCCGGTTCCTTTTCAACTTAATACGCAACTATTCCCCTATTCTCCTCCTTCCACGACTTTTTGTCTCATTCGCCCCGCCTCTCATCAAAACATTCCGTGTGCAAACAACTAACCAATGCAGATTACTAAACTTCTATTATACAAGGGTTTTGATTTTCCTCTAATCGATGAGTCTTGACCTTTCGTTGAATAAAGCAATGACGTCACCATTACTTGATCTCATCAACTGTGCCTTGTAATCCACCAAGTCTGTTTTAATAAATGACGTCATAAAATAATGATATCATCGGTTTTTATGTCATCCAATATGCCAAATATTGTTTAATCTGTTCTGGTATATGGAGGCAGAGAATTGATGGTGTTTACACCAGAATGCTTAGATCTGCTCTTTATATCTCCTGGAGACAGCAACCCCACGAGAGAAACCCTAGCAAAACCTTTCCTCAGATCTCAGCCTTGATCAAAGAGAGATCCAGATTTGCATGAGTGCTAAGGGTGAAATCATGCGGCTCAGAACCTACGACAAGCAACTAGTGAAAGACTGACACTACACCTATGAAGACCTACCGAGTGTGATGGAGGATAGAGCGAGACTACGTGAGAGAGGCAGGAGCATCCGTGACACTACCATGACTAGATGATGATGAATGTGCCCAGTTATCCTCAGCCCTGTTTTAATGGATGACGTCACAAAACAATGACTTTATCTAATAGGGAAAATGAGGTAAAAATATTTTTTTTTTCGAGGAGAAATAAACGCAGGCTGGAAAGTCCTCTTTATTTGGATTTGAAACCGTCGGTACTGATCTTGTATTAATCTTCTATAATTACATATATGAAAAATATGTATTTGTATGATATTTTATTAAATAAATATTGAATTATCAGACGACGACCTTTGAAGCTTTTGCTATCATCAGCGTAGAAAGTGACAATTTCACACGGTCATCAGGCACAAACGCAGTACATAATCAAATCAGCTTCGACTCTACTAGCTAGTGCTCTAACCCCATATTTATATATATATATATATATATATATATATATATATATATATATATATATATATATTACATCTCTGCTTTTATGCCTTGTTTCTAGTGACTATGAATCAAATTTAATGCAAATCTGAAATATGCGCCTTTTCAAATGGGAAGTGTCGTCCACATTATGCCAACTAAAACCCTTCAGAATATTTTTTAAAAACTGAAATGTAGGTTTTATTATTAATTGATGTGTAATGAATATTGTTAAAATTTCACGATAGGCCTCAACTCCTTCTTTATCACTTTGACTAGACATGAAATAAAATAAATATAGCCCACATTTAGATCCCTTACGCCTAACAGTTGTCTTTCAAAATTCATAATGATAGGTTAATAAGTTTAGTAGTAAATCCTGTAAATATATACATATATAAATATATAGATATATTTAACTTCATATATATATATATATATATATATATATATATATAGAGAGAGAGAGAGAGAGAGAGAGAGAGAGAGAGGCAGACAGAGCGATATAGGAGAGAGTACGTGATTACATTGGAAAAGAAAGCTTGTTTATCTTATTGTCAAGTATTAAATAAAAATATGACATACAAGTGAACGACGTTGGCAGCGTGACCTTCTCGTATTCTCTTCCTAATAAGCCTCTAAAACGCTACTTATTGGCGACCTTGGGTGAGTTACCTCCCCTTCAACTCCACTTAACATATTTCGCTCTCCGTTGTTGAAGAGGTCAAACGATAATTTCATTGCGAACAACTCGGCAACTTATTAAAGGTACGTTTTATTGTATGACTTGCAATTAAAATCTCACCGCAGAAATATGTGCATATTGGTCTCTGTGGGCGGATTAGTGCATCTATCCGCTGTAACTTTGAATTACGCGCGAGACGTAGGCGTCTTAATACAGGGATTCTCTAAGTTTTTACTTATGCGTACTTTTAACTCTTAAAACGCCGAGTCTCTGTACTGCACGAAAATTTTCATTAAAATTGTTATAGGGTCTTTACTTTTTAACATATTATTTTAACACTTGGTAGTATGATTGCAAAGAAAGACACTGATCTTTAAAAGTATCTTGTCATTTACACTAAAAGTAATATTGTCATCGAAATATTATTCGTGTTTTCGTCAGAAGAAAATTTCTCCCGAAAAAACGCACCTAGATTGGATGTCAGATGTGTAAAAATACTGTTAAAAACAGTATGTTCAATATAGGATAATATCAAGCAGAAAAGTTGAAAATTCTATTAAAAGTTGAAGAGTAGAATTAGAGTTACGTAATAAGAAAGTTGCCTCAAGGCATGAAGAAACGTAGCAAGAGGCAAGATAGATCCTTGCTCTTTGGTGTTTGACGTCAATGCAAACGGACGTCTATTTCGAGGTTCCTTCACCACCCCTTACTGCAGATGTCATTTTGTGATTAAATGTTTGTAAAAAAGTTTGTAAAGAAAAGGTAATATATCAACAAGAACAAGAATATGCTGCTTAAAGAAAACACAAAAGTTGTTTATGTTTTATGTGGTTTAATTTTTTATAGCTACAAGAAACAGAGATGGCGATGGCTGCTAAAAGCAAAGGAAAAAAAGACAGGGAAACTTATGTTACTACTACGATGAAGATAACTGCTTCTACTAGTGATATATGTGATTACATATTGAGACAAGTACTTACAACGTGTCAAAGAAAGACCATGTCGTGTTCTCATCGTCATGCAACTGGTGGGGATCGTAAGAATTACTTATATATGCGTTCCTAAGAATTCCTTATATATGCTTATTAGAACCACATAACCGTATATACAAACGATGAGATACGAAAATAATAATCAATAGCTCAATGTAAGTTTTACAAGGACATCTAAGAATTATTCAATACATATTTGGAACTTTTAAACATATTTCAAAATAGATTTCGATAAAAGGGTTTCAGTTCATGCTCTATCGGGCAGGTCTAAAATACAAATACCACTTTTGGTCAATGCGATTTGTAGTTGTACAGGAAGTTATGAGTTAAATCATGTGGATTACAGCGAAAGAAAATAGAGGCAGAGGGCAAGATAATTAATATTAAGTTCGTACATATGAGCGATCACGGCACGATATGGTTTGTACATAACCCTAACACTGACTCCAACCTTAATCCGACCTTAAACCCTAACCCTAACCATAACCATAATCATAATCCCTAACTCTTAAGTCTAACGCTTAAAATACTACTAGGCTACTGTTAGGAAAGAATCATTGCGACACATGATCCTGTGATTGATGAATTAAATGTTACCGAATAGTAATTTCTATCCCATAATACTATAAACCGATATTTCAACCGCCTTCCAAAAGCAGTAGTATCTGAATTTAGAGAGATGGTAAAACTTAAACTTAATTCTATAAGATTGTCAAATTTACATACCAGGAAGGAAACCAGCCACGCACAAATTCGCCCCATTTCATTTACACCCACTAAAATTCCACTCCCAATTAAACATTGACATGGGTTTTTTTTTACTTTAAAAACGGTAAAGAGTGAGCTTTCAGTCTTACTAACCCGCCTCTGATATTATTTCGTTTCTTTGTTTTTCTATATTTGGCGGGATTTTTTTGTCGCACTCCCAAACATTTCTTACAAAATAATAAATATTTCTTTCTTAAAATGATATATTCTAAACCTGTTGGTGACCTATAGATTAAATGTCGCCTTGTGGTGACCGATTAAGTGGAAACGATGGACAAATTATAAAAGAAAAAATAAACAGTTCTTGAACTAATGGGTCAACATACGTCAAGTTAAGAGTAGGATAGTCAGGCCGCTATACTTGTGACACTTTTTTATGGCCCTGAGCCTGATTTGTAAAATAATTGTTTAACTTTTTGCAAATATTCTATATTATCATATTATATGCTCAAATTACAGAGAAAGTCAACAGTTGTTATCAGTGATTAAGCAATGGTAAACAGCTGTTGCGATAGTGGAAAACGAAAATCTCAAAATCATCTAAGACATTGAGACAAATAAATTTATCCAAACCACAAGACGGGATTACATAATAGTCAACAAGAAGGGGGAAAAAACACTGACCGCATATTTTGCTCTCCCAACAGAGTGAATAAAAACGAGGCAGAACACGAAGCAAGTACACGAAACTTCCCAGAAAACTTGAAGGGATATGGAACCAGAAGAAAGTTAGTATGATACCAAAAATCGTAGGAGCACTGGGAACAGTCCCGAAAACCTGGGGAAAGGACTGTGAGAAATCGGAATCAAAGGGAATACTGAAACTATACAGCGGAGGACAATGATGAAAACAGCTGAATGAGATGAGAACCCCATATGATCGGCGAAGGCTAATCACTCACCTAGAAGTTGCACTTGAAGTAAAACCGAAATATAGAACATAAATCCAAAGGAACTAAAACTGCAACAAATTCTATAAACTGCCCCCCGCGCAAAAAATAAACAACGACAACAATGTGATGGCACAAGTTCGACTGATACCACACAAACAAGTTGTGATGGGTCAAGGAGAATGGAATAGGAGAGCACTAACCAGACCTTCACCGGAAAAATGCAAAGAGTATTGGGACCTTGGAGAGGCTTATTACTTCGTACTACCTCTTAAGTAGTAGAAACTAGGTTAAGATGGGCATTGACATCCCCAGGTTATTGATCAACATCGCTTAAGAAGCAGGTAACTAATAATAATAATAATAATAATAATAATAATAATAATAATAATAATAATACTAACAACAACAACAACAACAACAACAACAACGACGACGACGATGATGATGATGATGATGATGATGATGATGATGATGATGATGATGATGATGATGATGATGATGATGATGATGATGATGATGATGATGATGATTGAAAGAACACCACCAAATGAACCGAAGAGGGCCGAAACTGTAAGAAATGTCATCAACTGTCCCCACCCAAATAATGTTATTCGACCAGCCTCGAATGATACCACCCACAATAGTACCGAAGAGTCAAGAAGAATAGAAAAACCGGAGAGAGAGAGAGAGAGAGAGAGAGAGAGAGAGAGAGAGAGAGCACTTACCAAACACCACTGGAAGTACTGCTATCTTGAGTCGGCTAATTGCCACGCAAATCCCCCAACAGACCAATGGCGGTTGCTAGCGAGAAATCAATTGTAAGTGGCTGCTGCAATAACGCAAAAGCATTTGCCATAGTTATTTGAAGAGGTGGAGAATACTGGAAATCTGGGGTGGGGGTTCTTGTTATCACTCAGACTCCAGGGAACACCACCGGTTATTATTGGTGAGCAATCACTGATGATAACTTGTGAGAAAACGCCTAGTGAGTACATAATAGTAATAACACGTAGCAACATGTCATGATGACGAAATCGAAAAGAATTCCTGCGAAGATCCCCACCATTGTTTGCAGCGAGAGAGACCTTCATATTTGTCGATGTGTGACCTTCATAGAGAAGCCATTTTCATTTGTTGATGCATTCATAATTATGTTGATAATTGATATTTTCATACCATCACTGCCATTAATTGTCTTGATCGCCTTCGTATTAATCTTCTCCAGATGCGTCCTCGAATCCCTATAAGAGGCTATGTCCGTCGGTTCATCAGTTCGAGCGTCATTTTAATCGCTTTAGTTTGAAAAGGCATTTTCATTGATAAACGCGCGGATGTAATTGATTTATATTATAATAGATGTGTATAAGCATATATGTAATAATGAGTATATTAAAACAGTTAGCTCTCACAATTGCTGCCAAATTATATCGACTAGTTATTTTCCGATTTTTTAAAAACGCCACACGTAAAATTAATTTCTTGTCTGTTTTTTTTTTTCGATACCAGTTTTCTTTATTTTCTTTTTTACTGATTTTTGTGGATTATTTTGCAAATATCATTTTTTTATGATTTTTGCGATTTTTGCGAATTATTTTGCAGATATTCATTTTTTTGTTTCTTACGGATAAATTTTTAAATTTCTGCTGATAATTTTGTGAATAATTATTTGTTTGCTGATTTGTGCAAATTATTTTGCAAGTACTATTTTTTTTGATCTCTGCGGATTTTTTTTTTAATATCAATTTATTTTGTAAATATAATTTATTTTCTGATTTTTACAGATTATTTTGCAAATATTATTTCTTCTCTGATTTCTTCCGGATTATGTTGCAAATATTAATATATTTTTTCTGGATTAAATTGTATTTTTGACAAATAATTTGCAAATAATTATTAGTTTTCTGATTTCGAGGGTTTTTTTCATAAAATTTTAAAAACAACCCAAAATCAGAAGAAAAATTATTATTTTGCAAATATTAATTAATTAACACATAATAAAATCAAGCTGGGTTCATTAAACCTTATTATTGCCACTGTGACTTAAGGTTTGTGATAGTGTTATTTAGGCATTACTTATGAATCTATGCTGTATTAATTAAGTTTAATTTTCAAAAAATACATATTTTTCATCAATAATTTATTAGTAAAAAACAAACAATAGAAACATTTAACATAAAAGTAATTTAAAGTACATTTATTTCGATAAGGCTGACTTCAAATTTGAATAAACATAGTTTCGTTTTCTATGAATTTTTAAACACTTTCATGGTTATAACAATAATCGCAGTAAACATAATGTCCTAAATAATGCATTTCCTAAATTGTTTATTGGTGCTTTCGAGAACTTTCATAAAATGTTATTACCATATAAGCGGCCACGGGCGACAAGAAGTTTAAAATTAAAAAAAAGGCGTTGCAACGAAGTCTGAGCATCGCTGTCGCAACATCGATGTTTAAAGCTACAATCAAGAAAAGATTAAGATATTGCTTTTAAATTGATTCAGACTTCCTTCTCTGCAGAGCAATGTTTTATCATTCGAAATAAATAAATAGAAGAGTAAAAAAAGGAATCTAAATGAGTTTAATAACTCCTCAGTTATTAATGTGGCCCCTAATCAACGGAGTCCCTTACGCCTCAGTGAAAATATGCGTTGTTTCTCATCTAATAGATCCCGAACTTTCTACCAAGGTCCAACCCCTGTCACTTCGCCGAATGTGACATACCTGTGCTCGTTTTATAAGTACTTCCATGGAATGTGCTCCTATGAACTTACTGCGATTGTACTCCCTCAGCGTAAATATCCCGATCAACCAAACAAGCAGCAAAATCACACCCCTTCAATGTAGAGGTCCCTAGATGTCAGAGAACTGTCTACTCTAATAACTTTTACCGTTTGCCGTTGGATTACCTTCCCTTCTTTTGTGTTTCCCCGACTATACTAACATGCAGAAATTTAAATGTAATGTTAACAAATATCCTGAGGCATAACTTCCCACTTAGGATGCCCCTATTAATCTGTAGCCCCTTACGTCTCAGTGGTAATATAAAAAAAACACGGTAAAAACTTAGTACAAGGTTTGAGATATACACGCCATGTTTTCTCTGATTTTACGAAAATAACAATGATTTTATGTAGAATCTCGTAACTTCGTTGTTGATTGGTTTTCTGTGCATATTATTATCGAGTTGTCTGCCCTTACCAATATTTCACTCATACGGTTTATTTTTCTAAAGTCTTAAGTATTATAATCATTAGTTCGTTTTCAGATTTTGTTAATTCGTTCGTTTTTTTGTACATATTTCGTGTTTTTGGGGTTCGTATTTGTTGCGTGTGTGTTGCTTTCTTATTGCTTGATCGAACTTGGTAGGGAGTCATGTCAATATTGTGTTTTTACTCAGAGAGTTTGCGTCGAGATGGAAACCCGGCCTATAAATATTATTTGTCTCAACTAAGGGAATGGATTCCAAGGAAAATCGATATGCTAGTTAAGAATTTAATTTGTAAAAATAATCCAACACATGCCAGCATTGAAAATGGACGGTAAACAGATGATGATGATGATGATGATGATGATGATGATGATGATGATGATGATGATGATGATGATGAAAAAAGATGATAATGATGATGCTGAACTGATGCTGATGATAGTGCTGATGCTGCTGATGCTGCTGCTGATGATGATGATGAAAAATGATGATGATGATGATGATGATGATGATGATGATGATGATGATGATGATGATGATGATGATGATGATGATGATGATGATGATGAAGAAGAACGAGAATAATAATAAGAAGAACAAAAACAACAAGCAGAAGAAGAAGAAGAAGAAGAAGAAGAAGAAGAAGAAGAAGAAGAAAAATTCGTTATTTAACGAACGGCTAATACTTGTAATATTTACATAATAAGGTTATTTCCTATCAGGACGGTAAAATTCTACATATTCTTACTTGCCTGATTTTTAAATAAAAAACAGGAAATACACCGAGAACTTGATCAAATTTGTAATATACCTAACGCCATTTTTTTCGATGATTTTAAATACCATCATCATGCATCGATATTCTATAAATCTATAACTTGTGCCTTTAAATGGCAGGAAAATACCGAATTATCCAATGCTTTTCGACAAATAACCGTCCATATATTTAGATTTAACTGGAACAAAATCGTGAAACTCTTCTAAATTTACAGGGAGTAAATCCTAAATCGCTTACTAAGATTTATTAATCTGATTCAATTTTCGTGTGAACTGATCCCAACAGATAAGGGGCAATAACTTTAATTTACTTGTACTTTTATGCTGTCAAAAACAAAATCATATATAATATGTAATAAGAGTGACATTTATTTTTAGTATCTTAGCGAAGGTGTTAAAAAATATTCGAATAGGAACCATTATGCAACATGAAATGCTGTTTTCTTTGTGATTTCTGCATCCATCGGTATGTTAACGTGTTTAGATTACTAAAAAAATGTAACGAAAATATTAGACATAATTTATTAAACTATAATATTTGATTGGATGTATTATAAACTGGAACTATATATGTTTTTTAAACAGTGTATCCAAAGGATAAATAAATTGAACTCTGGAATGCAATTATCATAGTCAGTCATACAAAAGGAAAAAGGTATGAAAATACGAAAATATTGTTCGTTGATTTTGTTAAGTATTTTTGTTTTATGTTTTTAATCACTTAACGATTCTATT
>OY744515.1:107595021-107600021 GCA_963556195.1 Sepiola atlantica
GTTTCATATATTTATGTGCAGTTTTAGATAAATTTAGATTGTGTGTAGTAGTTTATGATAGTTTTCAATGATGTTAGATAATTTTACATAGATTTAGATAGTTTCATATATTTATGTGCAGTTTTAGATAAATTTAGATTGTGTGTAGTAGTTTATGATAGTTTTAAATAATGTCAGATAATTTTCATAGATTTAGATAGTTTCATTAAATTATATTTAGTTTTAAATAACTTTAAATAATGTGTACTAGTTTTAGATTGTTTTAGAGTATTTTAGATAATTTTACTAATATTTAGATAGTTTTGTATAATTACGTGTAGTGTTAAACACGTTTAGATAGTATGTAGTAGTTTTATATCATTTTAGACAATTTTTGAAAATATCAGAAATACCTCAAATGATATAATTCTATCTATAGATAGTATTATATCATTTGAGGTATTTCTATAGATAATTCAAGACATTTTAATGTTAGATAGTCTTATATAACTTGAAGTAGTTTAAGAAAGTTTTAGATATTTCTAGATAATTTTACATGCTTTTATATAATTATAAATTGTTTTAGATAACGTTAAATAAGTTTAGATAATGAGTGATCGTTTAAAATAAGTTTAGATTCTGTTACACATTTTCAAGTATAACAATAACGCAAATTCAGAAAAATGTGTCAATTTAAACGAATGTTTCAAATTACTTAATCGGCAATCGGAAACTGCACCGGGAGTGACAGAAGAGCGTTTGGCTTCCATAATCTTTACTAGAATCGATCCGAATTTTATTTAAAGAAAGAAAAGAAGAGAGTGAGAGAGGGGGGGGAGATGATTTTCAGAAAGAGAGGGGCGGAGGGATAGAAACAGAGCGAGAGAGAGAGAATAAAAGTAATACAATGGAACGAGAAATAGATAAGGAGTGAGATTTAACATCGGGTCATTGGGTTTTCTGTAGGAAAAAGGATGTCAAACGGTGTAGGGTTCAGCTTGACCTTCGACCTGACAACGTCCATTATTTCGCTTAGTGGCATCAGGTTCTTGGATTTCAACTGAAATATCAAATCCCGAAATCCAGGGTTTCCGTTTACCTCTTTATCACTCCCTCTCCCTCCCTCTCTCCGACGCCCCCCCCCCACTCACATTCACTCCTTCGGCCTCAATCCCTTCTTTCCCTCTCTCTATTTCTCCCCGATTATACTCCACTAACATTCATCTCTTCCGCCTTCTTTTTAGTCATTTATCTCTCTCTCTCTCTCTCTCCCTCTCTCTCTCTCTCTCTCTCTCTCTCTCTCTCTCTCTCTATATATATATATATATATATATATATATATATATATATATTTCTCTCTCTCTCTCTCTCTCTCTATTTCGCCTTCGTTACATGGATGCGTGTGTGTATTTCGTGTTTTATGTCATTTGCATAAAAATAAACTGAAATCTGAGGCAAGATACGCCTAGAACGAAGAACCCTCACAGCGTGTGATTTCCTTTGTAATCTCTATCTCACGAGATCTTGGAAGGCTCTAACTCTTCATCGGAAACTATTGCATACAATTATACAATAAAACAAACGAAAAAAGTTTATGTTTTGTTAAATCTCACGATTGTTTTGTACACTCTTGGGAATCATAAACAGACAAATCGTTTGCAGAGTTCTGTTATGTTTAACAATGTTTGCTTAAATACAATAATTCGTCGAAATACACACACATAATATATGTATATATATATATATATATATATATATATATATATATATATATATATATATATGTATGTATCTGTATATATATGTATATATATATATATATATATATATATATACAGATACATATATATATATATATATATATATATATATATATATATATGTATGTATCTGTATATATATATATATATATATATATATATATATATATATATATATATTGTGTGTGTGTGTGTATTTAGAAAGCATATTTTCATTTCGGCAAACATTTTTAATAACACAGAGTGTTTTTGCTTGATAAGACATTTTTTAATTTATTTTTATTTTTTTAATTAAAAAAAACAAACTTAAAACAATTATATACTTTAATGTTCCTTAATTTTGGACACTTGGAATATGTAAAATGGAAGATAACTTTAATAATATTATTTTAATTCATCTGAAAACTTCGGTAAACGTTAAACTACATAATTTACATATGTAGTGAAATTTTCACAAATATTAAAATATAATTTCTGTGAGATTAAAAAGATTTTATTTTTGCTCTTTCATTTTGAACGGTACTGTATATATATATATATATATATATATATATATATATATATATATATATATATATATATATATATATATATTAGAGATTATATGAATATACATTTAATTTATATAGATAAAACTGATTCTGAGAGTGATCGCGTTTCAATTACAAACAAGTTCAATACTTAACATTTGAACAGAACTTAGGGATATCTATTTATTTAAGAATGTATTAATCTATAATTTTATTATAATTTATACCAAAACCAAGTAATTCGGTTTACAATTGTTTTAACACATCTGCATAGTAAACAAAATACTCAAGTGGTTTAGTCTTGAATAAAATTCTTATCTAAAGAACAAAGATGTCAACACAAAATATTTGAAACGAGTAGAGTCAAAAGTTCATTCGCCCAGTAAGAAGATTTAACAATCGGTATGAAACAATCTAACTAGTAAAAAATCAAGCGGGGTGTAAATAAATAGCAAGTTAACATAACAAGTCAAAGATGCAAAACATGGATTTGTGGGGAGCGCAGGCCTTAGCTTAGTAAGATAATGTGTCTTAGAGAAAATGCTAAGATCCACGCTTACATTTAGATTGTGTAAAAGCATGTATGAAAGTTTAATGAAAGATGAGACATGCATAAGCTGAAGGAAGAATAAAACGTAGTTTAAAAGTAACACAAAATATTTATATATTTGCAAAATACAGCGGATTAAGTGTTCAATTCAAGTGTCCAGTTAGAGAAACGATAATGTTAATTGCTTGTTATTTATGAATGTGTATGTATGTGAGTAGTGTAGCCAAGTGTCGAAGTGTGTGAATGTGAGTGTCGTCTTTTGTTCGTGGTTGTACGAATGTGTATGTGTGAGAGTTGATAAGTTGTTTAGGCATTCGTATGTATGTGTGTGGTTGTATGCGTTGAAAAATGATAGAAGGGTACGCCCTTGTGTATGTATGTGGGTGTGTGTTTAGTAGTCAACCGACGAGGCGGGGGGGTAGAGGAAAAAGAAGGATATTGTTGCACGTTCTGTTTTCATATTGTTTCACAAGTGGTTTGGCGGACGTAGTACAGAGCACGTCACGGGATCAGCATTTTCGGCTTTTTTGCGCCGTTTTGTCCGACTGTCTGTGGGAGCTGATTTTGATGGTTCCAGTTTGAGCTTTTGTTGTTGAAGTGAATTCTGGTTAGTTTCTGTTTTTGTGTTTACGTTGTTTTGTTGATAAAATAGAGGATGTCAATTCGATAGGTTCATAAGAGCTTCTATAACCGATGTATTAAGAAAATCACAGGTAAACAAAGTAATTGCTAAGTAATGACTCAAGGGCAATAACTATGTTAGATTTTTTTATAGATATATTTTATTATATTTTAAGTGTATTTTCTAATTTATTTAAATCTATGTGGGTCAAGATTTTAATAGAAATGTATATTTATAACATAAAAACGCATATATATACATATACATATACACACACATATGTATATATACATATATGCATACATATACACACATGGAAAAAGATATATTGACGCACAGCCACACACAAATATATACATACACGTACATATATATATACATATATACATATATACGCAAGACGTACACACATACATATCTACATATCTAAAGTTTTTCAAATGAAGAATATAAGAGGTTATATTAATAAAAAGAAAGGTTTAATAATAATAAGAAAAATGTATACTACAATTAATACTGCTACTACTACTACTACTACTACTACTAATAATAATAATAATAATGATAATAATAATAAAAGAATAATAGTAATAATAATAACGTAATAGAGTAATGATAATAAAAAATAAAGAAATGGAATAGACATATATTAAATGAGATATACATACAAATATATGAAAAAATACATGTATTTACCCAAACGCATTGATAGGAATATATATATATATATATATATATATATATATATATATATATATATATATATATATATATATATATGTATATACACTCATATATGTATGATTACAAATATTTAAATAATATTCCAACGTGACGGAAAATTAAAATGGAAAACATAAAAAAATATATATATTCATCAATGTTTCGTCTTTATTTCAAGACTTCCTCAACATAATTGATTCGAAGAAATAACATGCAAGTTCAATATTTCAAAATATTTGGTGCGTTTGTGAGGTGATAAGATCTGTTTTTCTTTCAACCGAAACATAGTCGTTAAAATTGAAAAATGTGGTACGATTATGAATTTTTTATCTCGTAATAATCGCAGCACATTTTTACAATGCTTCGGTTGAAGAAAGAAACAATTGTTTTTCTTTCTTTCTTTTCCATATATTTTCCAACGAATGTTAAGTCTGCACTATTTTGTATTTAGTTAGTTTCTGTGGAAATTTAAACTGTATTTTCCTTTTTTTTTGTCTTTTTATTTTAAAATAACTCAAAGCTTCTTTAGACTATATATTGGGTATTTAGATCTGTATGGCTAGGTTTCCTTCCTCTTATCTATTTGCCTTTCTGGTACCTAAGGTACTAAAGCTTTTTTTTTTGTTTATTTATTTATTTATTTATTTTTATTTTTTTTAATGCAACTTTAATTCCTATATAATTTTATTTCTAGCTACCATATCGCAGAATGGTTCTTGCGTGTAGTGTTTAGATAGCATTTTATGATTATTATTATTATTATTATTATTATTATTATTATTATTATTATTATTATTATTATTATTATTATTATTATTATTATTATTATTACTATT
>OY744515.1:107605021-107725021 GCA_963556195.1 Sepiola atlantica
TTTGTTGTTATTTCTGCGATAAGCGAGTTCTGGGCGAGCGTTGAACACTGTAGACGACAAGACACTCCCCCCGGTAAGTGTACCTTAATTTCAATTACTACCTGTCGTGTAGTCCGAAGCGTTTGCCTCATTTTTCTAGGCTGACTCTTAGAACAGCGTTCGAACCCATACGACCGCTTGCGACCGCCACTACTTCACTGATTAGAGTAAAAAAAAAACGAAACGCTATCGTTTGTAGTTAAAAAACATGTAAATATTTTAATAAATATTCATAGCATATATATATATATATATATATATATATATATATATATATATATATATATTATATATATATATATATGTGTGTGGGGGGTGTATGTATATAACCTAGTACCTGAAGACGACTCATGCAAACCGAAAATTCTTGCAAGTATGACGAGTTCTAGTATAGCCTTTTCAAATAGTAAAAAGAAACTGAAATTTGGGGAATATGTACTAATTTATGTTTAGCATCCATTGTTAAATTCTTTTTTAAAATAGAGGTATCTGATTTTTTCTCCCTTTTTACTCCCTTTGCATAAACTAAATTAAACTAAATATGGATCGCAATTTGACCCATTACGCCTAACAGCTTTTTTTTCCGAAATCATAATATCGGTTTATCAGTTTAGAATTGAATCCTATACATGTAAATATACATAACTTATATATATATATGAATATACATAACTTATATACATAACTTATATATATATATATATATATATATATATATATATATATATATATATATATATATGAATATATATATGAATATACATAACTTATATATATATATACATATATATATATATATATATATATATATATAGATAGATAGATAGATAGATAGATAGATAGATAGATAGATAGATAGATAGATAACGTAGTCCTGGTCCGTTGCGCAACAACCGTTACCACCATATGACATATCTGTTTAGACATTTTTTAGGATTAACAAAAATCATAAGTTTCTTATTTATAGAAGTCAAGAAACTCATTATTTTGCCATCTAATTTACTTACGTGTTTGTGGTATGCAAAGAAATCGTTTAAAATGAGTTTGCTATGCTGAAAAAGCATAGTTACTCTTTCTTTTGATGCTTACAGAAACATTAAGGGGGGTTAAGGAGTGGTTGAATCCACAGAGAGGCGGGAGAAGTTCATAGATTGCTAAGTTAGGTGTTCAGTTAATTAAAAATTACGGCTGATGAAAACAATTAAAACAGAATGATTTTCAAATTTAACTCAATCTCAAAACTAAACTATATTTTAACATATATCTTGTGTGATTACCGTATATAGAATAAAGGATTAAGGACATAACTGATTAAGTCAGCTTTAGTGTAATAATAGATTTATAGGATACAAATGTACTTATGGCAAGTGAGCTGCTAATAGAATTGTATCAAGGGGGTGCAACTTATATATATGTATACCATCTTTGTAAGTTAGGATTATATGTATATCAAATTTGCATAGTAAGGATTATATGTACACTTCCTTTGTATAATAAGGAGTATATGTTAAATCCTTTTGCATAGTTAAGATTATGTTTATACGCCCTTTGCATAGTTAGGATTATGTTTATACGCCTTTTGCATAGTTAAGATTATGTTTATACGCCCTTTGCATAGTTAAGATTATGTGTATACGCCCTTTGCATAGTTAAGATTATGTTTATACGCCCTTTGTATAGTTAAGATTATGTTTATACGCCCTTTGTATAGTTAAGATTATGTTTATACGCCTTTTGCATAGTTAAGATTATGTTTATACGCCCTTTGCATAGTTAAGATTATGTTTATACGCCCTTTGCATAGTTAAGATTATGTTTATACACCCTTTGTATAGTTAAGATGCATATATATGTACCCTTTTGATAGTTAGGATGATACATATACTTCTTTGTATAGTAAGAGTTGTATATCCCCTTTGTATAGTTAGGATTATATGTATACCCATTTGTGTAGTTATGATGATATGTATACCAACTTTGTATAGTAAGAATTGTATGTATACCTATTTGTGTAGTTGTGATAATATGTATACCCACTTGGTATAGTTAAAATGATATGTATACCCATTTGTGTAGTTAGGATTGTATGTATACGGCCTTTGTATATTTAAAATGATATGTTTACCCCCTTTTTATCGATAGGATTTTATATATATACACATATATATATATATATATGAATTTAATTATTTTGTAATATTTTACTTACGTACGACGTCTATAGCAATATATATATATATATATATATATATATATATATATATATATATCTGTGTGTGTGTGTGTGGTGTGTGTGTGTGTGTGTATATTATGTATAGTAAGGATTATAGTTACACCTTTTTTATGTTTAGGATAATATTATACCCTCATTGTATAGGTAGGTTTATAGTTACACCCACTTTTCGGGAAAACAACTTTATTTAGTTGGTGATTAAGCCGAATGACTCCGTTTGTTCCCCCCCCCCCCTATATAAATTCAGAAGTGTCAAAGTTTTCGGCGATAGGTTCTGAACTCACACGCGCTTTTGTCTTTTTCTTCCCGCCATTTCTCATTTGTCAATTTTCAATTGTCAACTGCGCATGTGTAGCAGAATAAGGCGCCACACTCCTTCGTGCAACGTCCGCCCCAAATCAGGCCACATCAAAGCCCGATCGACCTCAAGTAAATCCGTCCAAACGGACACTTGTCTATCGCTTGTGCGGCGAGAGCACGTCAAACTTGGATCGTTCAGTTTTCCTTTAGTGTCACCGTCTTTGTTATATAGCATCGACGGTAAAATTAGGAGTCGGGTATTGTCCGAGGCTGATATAGCTAGAGAGAGAGAGAGAGAGTGTGTTGTGTGTGTGTGTGTGTGTGTGCAGTGTGTGTGCGTGTGTACGTGTGAGTGTGTAAATATGATCATCGAGACTGTTTCGATGTATCACAGTTTTCAGTCTTGAAAGAGATGCAAGTACTTCGTCAGGATTGGATATTGACCGTTTTATTGCTAGTCGGCGATTATAGCAATCATCTATCTCCCTCTCTCTGTCGCTCTCTTTTATATATATATATATATATATATATATATATATATATATATATATATATATATATATATATATATATATATTTCCATGTACTTGCATGACATTTTTCTTCAAATTATCATCCTGAGGAAGTCTTACAATAAAGACGAAACGTTGATGAATGTATAAAACAAGTATTTCCCATATATATATATATGTATATATATATATATATATATATATATATATATATATATATATATATATAAAATGCAGTTAGTTATCATCATGAAAAACAACAAATACGAAATTATATTTATAAACGATGAACATAATCACGTATTTCAGACATATTTTATAGAGTAATGGTAGAGCACTCGATCGTGGTCGTCGTGGTCGAGGTTTCGAGACCTGTCATAGTCAGTTCGCTCTGATGAGTCTCAGTAACTCGTGTCAGTGGATAACTATCTCATCTCTCTCTATATATATTATATAGGGAATCTTTTACAATGATCAGCAGAGTAAAAACTCTCAAAAAACAAATATTCAACAAATAAAAGTAACTGTAGGCGATAAAAGTTATTTTCAAACTTAACTGTGTCATTTCCCACTATTAAAAAGATTGTTAACCCGTTTCAATTGCTATTTATTATAAATTAAATTATTCAGCACGCGAACATCACACAAAACAAGATGGCTGATTTAAGGGGGGCTACGTAATGAAACAGAGGACGGACGGCCATTTTCTTTATTGCCAAATTGTATGCAAAAAAAAACAAGAATGTTTTGTTTACATCTAATGAAAACCCATTTATACTACGTAAAAATACAAACAAATTACATAGGTAAGTAGAAAAATGTCTATTCTCGACGTAGGTCAACTTTACTTGTTGCAAATTTATGTTTTTAAACCCTTTCTCGTTCATTTTTTGGACCCCGTTCGCGACTCTGCTGATTATTGTATAAGATTCCCTATTATATATATATATATATATATATATATATATATATATATATATATAGGCAAAGAATGTTTTTGCTTTCTAAGATGTTTTTTTATTTGTTCAATTTTGCGAATCGTCTATTTAGTATTTCGATCGAATTGGTGTATGTATGTTCTGTGGGTTTCTTAGTCCATTTTTCTTCTTTTATTTTCGCGAGTACTTTCGATTTGATTCGTCAAATCACTTTCAGGCGGTGTTAGTCTTGGTGTATTTACAAATATGACTTTACTGTTGATTTTTCTTTAAACAGCGATAAATTACAACTTTAAATAGAGCGTCTATTATAGTGAGATGTTACATGCGCACGTGATATATTTCTAAGCGCGTACAAGATTCAAAAGTATGATTGCTTAACGGCTAAGAATTTGATTACGTTAATTACTATGTTTGAAACATTAAAATCTAGTTACTAGTTTCGTAATTCACATAATTAATTGTTTGATGTTCAGCTTTAATGTAGAGAGCTTCAAGAATGTTCAATCTTTTGATGTTAGTATCGTGGCGTATTATTTTAATATTCTTAACTAGGATGGGTCTATATTAAAAGAGGAAGCAATCATGTTTATTAGGTGTTGCCCAATGGAGCTAGTGTCGGAGAAATGTAAGGTGAGTCTTCGGGAAAGTGTTTTGGTAGTGAAAACGATGTAAGAATTTGTTTTATTGTTATTGTCGAAAATACATTTTCCCATAGGGCATTGAAACTAATATATTACATTGTTACTTCCTAATGTATTTTGGGTCTTAGAAGTGTTCTTTTTAACTATATGGTTCGATGTTTTTATTTTTTATAATAAACTAGCAGGGCTACCCGGCGTTGCTCAGGGTCATAAAAAACATATAATTGAAGAAAAATCGCGTGTGTAACATCTTTATATTCAAACTTTTATTTCTCTCCCTCTCTCTATAGCCGTCTCTTTATCTTTCTACCTTTCTCTTCCCTGGTCGCCCCATTTCACCGCTACTTTCTCATTTTGCCTTTTGCGAAAGCTGTTTTTTCCCAACCATTCCTTCTACGTTGCCCATTTCTATAAAATGTACCACCTCTATCTGCGCCTTCTATATAGGTACTTATCTCTTCCCCGATGTTCATACTATATACGTACCTATAGCCACCCCAGTGTGCATACTATATACGTAGCTGTCGTCGCCCCAGTGCACATACTATATACGTACCTATCGCCGCCCCGGTGCAGATACTATATGAGTACCTATCGCCGCCTTGGTGCGAATGCTAAATACGTACCTATTGCCGCCCCCGTGTGCATACTACATAAGTACCTATCGCTGCCCCAGTGCGAATAATAAATATGTACATATTGCCGCCCTGGTGCGAATGCTAAATACGTACCTATCGCCGCCCCGGTGCGAATGCTAAATACGTACCTATCACCGCCCCGGTGCGAATGCTAAATACGTACCTATTGCTGCCCCGGTGCGCGTGCTATATACGTAGCAATCGCCGCACTGGAGCGCATGCTAAATACATACCTATCACCGCCCCCGTGTGGATGCTATATACGTACTTATTGCCGCCCATGTGCACATGCTATATACGTACCTATCGCCACCGCTGAATTCTAAATACGTACATATCGCCGCCCCGGTGAGAATGCTAATAACGTACGTATCGCCGCCTTGGTGCGAATACTAAATACGTACATCTCGCCGCCCCAGTGCGAATACTAAATATGTACATATCGCCGCCCCGGTACGAATGCTACATACGTACCAATGGCCGCCTCGGTGCGAATGCTAAATACGTACCTTTCGTCGCCCCGATGCGCGTGCTATATACGTCCTGATCGCCGTCCCTGGGCGCATGCTAAATACATATCTATCACCGCCCCGGTGCGCATGCTATATACGTACTTATTGCCTTCCCTGTGCACATGCTATATACGTACCTATCCCCACCTCTATGCACTACTATATACGTACCTATTGCCACCCTGGTGCACATACTATATATATACCTATCGCCGCCCCTGGTGCGCATACTATATTCGTACCTATCGCTGCCCCGGTGCGCTTACTATATACTTACCTATCTATGCAAGGGTGCACATATTATATATGTACCTATCTCAAGCGCAGTTCGCATACCTAAGAACTCATATTAATGCGCCCCTGTCATATCAGAAAAAAAAATAGTGTTCATTTATGTATTGTCACTATCATAAATGGAAATATTTTTAGTTAAAAAAAAAGATTTTTTTTTGCCTTCCCCTTAATTTTTTTTGTATCCTCCTCCAAACATAAAGATATTTTTAATAAAAAAAAAAATTTTAAATAAAAAATTTTTTTGACCCTCCCATCAATTTTTTTTAACCTTTACATACATAGAAATATTTTTAATTAAAAAGAAAACAAAACGAAAAAACATTTTTCTGACTCCCCCATAGAAAATTTTTACTTTCATCCTCCCTCATACGTAGTAATATTTTTAATTAAAAAGAAAGAACAAAAAAATGTTCACTCCCCTCAAAAATTGTATTTACCCTTCCCCATACATAGAAATATTTTTAGTTTCAAAAAGAGAAGAAAGAAAAAAAATTCCCCCCCATTTTTTTTCATCCTCCCCCATACATTTAAATATTTTTCATGAAAAATTAAAAAAAAAGTTTTTACCCCCCCCCCAAATTTTTTTTTAGTTTAAAGAAGAAAAAAAAATTTCCCCCATCCCCCCCCCCAATTTTTTATTTAATTCCTAGATGGAGTGAAAATATTTTTCACAATTCAAAACCTATAACGATGACGTCATATACCTATTACTGTGACGTCATGTGCACAAGAATGAGTTGGCTGAAAAAAATTCAAACCTATAACGATGACGTCATGTACCTATTTCTATGACGTCAGAGAATCGTAGATGGTGTTAAAATACTATACAAACCTATAACTACAGTAGCTCTATCGAGAATATTGAGCACTTTTGTCCCGGACAACGCCGAGTATTTAGAAAATCAAGTAGGCCTCCAAAGCACTACTGAACTCACTCTTAGCGATCCTCCCTCCTTTTCATCTGCACAATAGTCCGAAGAGAAACGTAGATGGCGTTAAAATATTATCCAAACTTATCACTGCAGTAGCTCTATCTAGGATATTGAACACTGTTCTCCCGGACAACGCCGAGTACTTTGAAAATCAAGGCGACATCCAGAGCACTACTAAAATCACTCTTACTGATTCCTCCTCCTTTTGATCTGCACAATAGTCCGAAAAGAAGCGTAGATTCTGTTAAAATATTATACAAACCTATCACTACAGTAGCTCTATCTAGAACATTGAGCACTTTTCTCCCGGACAACGCCGAGTACTTTGAAAATCAAGGAGACCTCCAGAGCACTACTGAAATCACTCTTACTGATTTCCCCTCATTTCCATGTGCACAATAGTCTGAAGAGAAGCGTAGATGCTGTTAAAATATTATCCAAACCTCTCGCCATGACGTCACGTACCTATCACTACGACGTCAGTAGTGGATACATCAGGACAGAAGGTCTGGGATGACCTGATACATCCGGAAAGAACTTTTGGGATGACCTGACACATATCCGGACAGAAGTTATGGGACATTTACCGTGAGTCAGCAGTTTTTCCAAATCATTACATAATTACATTGACTGATTTCCAAATTAGTAGTAAATAACATTGGAAAAATGTGAAAAAATCAGACCCGCTGCCGAAGACTGGCCCCGTTGACCCTCAGCAAATTTGTTTTGTTATTGTAATGTTGAGATATTATGATCCCAGGTGTTGTCCGGTCCTAAAAGTATCAAGTTTGTGACAGTTTACCGAGTAGTTTTTGAGGAGTAGCTGGACATACAGACAAACAAACAGATATACAAACATACAGACAACTGCCCTTTATATAAGAGAAGAGATGATGAATATTTTCTTTATTATTATACTTGATGGGGCATATCTAGCGATGTATTACATATTTAATAATTTTTTATCCAATTTAAAATTCGGATGCATTTGGTTATAGTAGAATAGATTTATGTAGTGGGAATTATTTAGCTGATTATTATTAGTATTGTCTTAGTTTCTAATCATTCATTTTATTTGTTCGTCTACTATCTAATAGGGGAATTGATTAGTTTAATATTTTTTAATTCGTTAAAGAATTTTTTTTGGTTTAAGACATTAGCTTTGCACGGTTTCATAAATTTGTAATAATAATTTATATCGATATGAACATTGTATATATATATATATAAGTCAAAATGAAATAAATTATCATTTTTATATATATATATATATATATATATATATATATATATATATATATATATATATATATATATATATATATATATATATGTGTGTGTGTAATCCAGCGTAGTGAAACATGAAAAATTAAAAACCGAATTGTTTTATATGTTTATCGCTGATTTGTCTGTATTCCAAGAGTTCCCGAATATGACTAATTTGAATAAAAACAAAAAAGTAAAAAAATTGAAAGTACTTTGTGCGTCTATGACATCTTGACAAAATCTTGGAATAAAAACGAAACATATGGCCACATGAATAACAATAAAAGTTCGCTTGTCAATTGTAAATGACATTTTAAATAGCTAAGTGAAGTGACTTATAAATCACCCTGTATATATATATGTATATGTATATTATCTCCCTCTGTCTCTCTTGCTCTCGATATATACATATATATATATATATATATATATATATATATATATATATATATATATAGAGAGAGAGAGAGAGAGAGAGAGAGAGAGAGAGAGAGAGCAAGAGAGACAGAGGGAGATAATATACATATACATATATATATACAGGGTGATTTATAAGTCACTTCACTTAGCTATTTAAAATGTCATTTACAATTGACAAGCGAACTTTTATTGTTATTCATGTGGCCAAATTTGATGAATCTCCCACACTTGTTGAAAGGTAATGGAAACGTGATGTGAACAGAAAGACTCCTTCGCACAACACCATAATCAATCGAATATGCTACAAAGAGTCGTAAATTCCTTGTAACAAGAATGGAGCTATGCATGCAGAACGAAGGTGGACATTTTGAGAATTTGCTGGGATTGTAAACTCCCATAAATGAATTTGTTGAATAAACTTTCTGTTTTGTATTACCGTATTTTTCAACTTTAGAATTTCAAAAATGAATAGCTAAGTGACTTATGAATCACCCTGTATATGTATGGTATATATATATATATATATATATATATATATATATATATATATATATATATCAATAAATTTGTATGTACATAAAAGGATCCGAATAATATATATATATATGTATATATATATATAAATATATATATATATATATATATATATATATATATATATATATATATATATATATATATATATATATATATATATATATATATAGAGAGAGAGAAAGAGAGAGAGATACGGGAAGATAAACGAGAATAGAAAGAGATGGGGAGAGTCAGATAAAAAGAGACGGGGAGAGGAGAATAGAGAGGAGGGGAGAGAGAAAAACAAAGAGAGAAAGAGGTGAGAGGAGGGGTAGATGATCATGGAGAACAGGACAGAAATACAAGAAGAAATATCTTGTACTAACTTTCGGATCATCAAAAGTCCAACGATGTTCCCTTTGTTCCTGTTGCACTCAGTCTCTGTTGTGTGCGCGCTTGTTACGAAGTGGCGGCGAGAACGTAGACGCCATTTCTGAGCTCGTACGAAAACAAATCTTGACGGTTGCGTTTTATATCAAACGGCGCAAACCCATCGCGGAATGAGTGACATCTTCATTCGTACAAAGCCATTCCTATCGAGGCGGCTTACAAGTGGATTTTAGGTCCGTTCCCCGGGAAAGAGAAAGGGGTACGGAGGAATATCGTTATAGAATCAAATAAAAGAAGAGGCTGGCTTTAGAATAGGGATGGTTCCCGAGCAGCGGTCTTGTGATCGCCGAATCATTCAACACGTGGAGGGCTCTGTGCTAAAGGAGCTTTTGCAAAGTCCTCGCCTCTTTGACTCGAGAATCATCAACGGCGCCCGATTTTTAAAAGGGATTCAGCGTTACGTGGACAAGAATGTCTCATTTAGAGATGATTAGATGCAGCTAACCTAAGAGGCGTCCATTCAATCTGCGCGTTTAGCGATAAGTGAAGAAAGAATGACCTAAGTGTAGTATCTGTTGTAGCCTATTCTTACCTCGGTCAGTGAAGGAGTAGCTTTTTTATTCTTGTCCCAATCCAGAGTGCCTCCTTTTGAGGAGCTGGATTTTCCTCACATTACAAACCGACATTTTGTGTAATCCTTCCCACGAGGGCAGGCAAGTGAATAGGAACTATAACAAGTTCTGATACAAGCCATAAAAAGATCTCCGGAGGAGAAGAAAATGGTTATCCGTTCTTTTCTATGATGTCTATATTATATCTATACTATATGTAAAAGATTGCATCAGCTTCCTTGGTATTTTTGCTATAATTAAATTATAGTATCTGTTCTTAGGCTGCATTTAGTATTTTCTGTCCTGGGTCAGTGTGTGGGTAAGTCCTTCTAGATTAAGGTAATTCTTATTTTTGTTCCCATCAACAGTGCTCTTTTTTTTGGGGGGGGGGCTGTATTTTCTCCACATAAAAACGACCTTGTGTCTAACCCTGCTCTCGTGGGAAGGGAAATAAATAGGGATATAGGCACTTATAAGAGACTAAGTTACATCCGACGTTGCCCGGGAACTAATGAGAATCCCGTGTATTTCTTCTGTCAAGCTTGAAACCCATATCATTTTTATTTTATTTTTTAATTTAAGTAATTCATCAGCGTTACTGTTTGTTGATATCCGGTGTGAAAGCTGACCCTACGATATTATTATAAAAAAAACTAATACAAAATGATTACCACTATTCTATTATACGTAAAATTATACTCAAGAAAAAATGTGTTTGGTAATCGTTTAAGTCTTTGTGTTAAATTAGATCCCTGATAAGCGATAATAAAATCGATAATTGAACACTAGTATCTAACTTTTTTTTCAATTTTCATATTCTTTTGGTTTTGTTGGGGATTGGGAATCCTACCGGATGCCAGACATTCGCCCGCTATTTTAGAGACTCCAACCGAGATATCTTTCTAAGATTCTAACCGTCACATTAAGTACAATTGTGAGTAAAAAACCTTGCACTTGGTTCACCCAGTGTATTTGCCAGGTAAGTCTGGCATTTCTCTTTCGTGAGCCCGGTTGCTCGGATAATTACTGCAATTATGGAGTTCTTCTTAAAGTTCTAGTATATTTTCATGTCATACATAAGACCTTGGTATTTCGTTATATCCTCCATTACAGCTCTGTTTAAGCCAGCATCATTAGGGACACTGACTTCAATTAGGGTTGCTTCTTGTCCCACATCACTATGTCAGGTTTACCGGCTCCGTTTTCTAGATATGTATTTGTATGAATTGCATACACATAGTGGATGTTGTATGACATATCCAACTCTCGTGTCTTGGCAATCTCTTTCGTGTAGTAATAAGGTATGATTCGATTTTGTCCTAGGAGAAAATTATCGACGTATCACCTCATTGTGGAAGCTCATATTCACTATGTTAGATTGACTTTGTGTTACATCTGGATGCCAGAAATCATTTGGTTTGCTTTGATTCGGCTCGGTCTAAGGAAGACACTCTTCCTTGGGAGGGGTAAAGTTTATTGCATGTCGCCTATTTTCATGAGTCAAACAAATTAGACAAATCTCGATAGGTAAAAGAACGAAGCATATTTTAAGTGTGTGTATATATATATATATATATATATATATATATATATATATATATATATACATATATATATGCATATATATACACACTTAAAATAAATATATATATATATATATACATTGTTATTGAGCACTTTTTATATACACTTGAGTTTCAACGGATTTACATCTACAGAAACTAATACAAGACGTGTAATATATATATATATATATATATATATATATATATATATATATATATATATATATATATATATATATATATGTATATATATATATATATATGTATATATATATTATTTTATGTATCCACATAAAATGTTATAATGAGATATAATATTGTATGTGTCAATTCAGTATTTACTTCAACAGTGCTTAATACGTAAGTAGATCTATATATTTATGACAATTAAGCTACACAGACGCTCCCGCGTTTCAACCCCGGGAGGAATCTTCAGGCTAAAATGCCTGAATATCTCCCCCCCCCCCGGGGATGAAACGCGGGAGCCTCTGTATAGCTTAATTGTAATAAATATATTTTCATAGCTTACTACCTAGCACTACGTACGTATCGAGCACTGTTGAAGTAAATACTGAGAATTGATACATAAAATGTTTTATCTCCTTATAAAAGTTTATGTGGATATATATAAATATCATGATACCATTTTTCCAGAAATTACCTCGTCTTTTTTGTTCAGAATATAGTGCAGCATAGGTTCGTTCGTTATTAAACGATCCTCCTAGATAGTACTTCCCTATTTGGGATGGTAGTGTGGTATATGTTTTGTTTGTCATGATATTATCTTCCCAGGCATACCTCCGCTCCCTAATATTTGAAGGGTCGGTGAATAATATAGTATATGTTCCGTTGTTATAAAACCATTCTCCCATGCACGATTTTTGGAGAGTTAGTGTAGTATCTGTTCTGTTGTCATGATACAATACTCCCGGCTATTACCTGGTCTTTTGATGGTCATGTAGTATATGTTCTATTGTCTTGAGAACATCCCCTAGGCATTGCCTCATCCTTTGGAGAGCTTTGTAGCGTACGTTCATTTGTAAGCCTTACACTTACATTGTATATCATAGGATGAATATGCGAATAGAGAGAGCATATTCTTACTAGTATTCATAATGTGCGTATTCCTCCCTGTTTCGTTTCCTGCCTGACATGTCAAGTCCGCCGGAAGTACGGCTTGTCCATAAGATATCAACCTGAATGACATTTACGGTAAACAGAGACAATTTTCGTATGAAATTTCGCTTGTGTTACAACCACTGACTGAAATAGTAAGGTCATTCGTGTAAGCAAATCTGCCAATTAAAAACTTGGAATCGGTTTAACCTTTTTTCAAATCGACTGAACCGAAAATCTGTTAGAAAAACTTCTCGAATGTTGGAATCATTAAGAAAAATCCGAAATGCGTTTATCTTTATTGGTTATAGAGAGAAACGCATTTCTAACAGATTTTCGATTCAGTCGATTTGAAAAAGGTAAAACCGATTCCAAGAATAACGACCAAAAGATTAAGTCATTGAATCTTCTTTTGCTGATAATTTTATTGCATTTTGAAGATCTTTTGTAGAAATTTCTCGCCCTTAAAAAAAATTAGTTTTGCAAAACAAAGAAAAATAATTGTCAGTCATGCGCAGTGAAAGTATACACCATTAATACACCTGCCTAAGCATTGGGTGTGTTAGCGTTAGAGTTAGGGGCCAGGCCTGAACGTTGATATCGATGAAACCTTTATTCCTCTGTGTTAAAAATGCAGAATAAACGCCACTGTTGAACGTATCGCGGGATGTGGAGGCATAAATATAATGGAAACGATATTTTTCATGTAAATACTCAATGACATGAATGGATGTCATCCGTTTGAGTAAGTAAAAAAACGTTTTTTAGTACGTCCCGCATTTTGTCTAATTGGGGGGAGCATGATTATGTTAGAGAGCGAGATAATTCTACTAGAAATTCAAGCTTGCAGATTAAAAAAAGTTTCTTTGTTGAAAACGAAAAAGTATCAAAGCTCTTGAAATTTAACAGAATTTTATCTACACGGTGGTCGCTAGAAAAGCGGGGAATTTGACCTTATAAAGTTTATTGTTTAAATGTCATTGCATCTGGATTATTCAATTCTTCGATTGCACGGACGACATTTTGAGCATCTGTGAGTGCTTTATAATATTGGTATTTATCAGACTTTATAAAAGTGATCCTCTGTAAAAATAAATTACCGTTTGAAAAATGTCCTGCTTTTCTAGCAACCACCCTGTGTTTTATTTACCTCCTCTCCATGAGGTTAGACACAAGGTTAGGTGTAGGTTTTGATGAAAGTGTTTCTGTGGAACAAATTGGATTCGAACCCGGAACACCCAGGTATTCAGTGTGCGTTGTTAACCACTTAGCCAACGTGCTATCCTCACCCTGTACTATGAATATTTGATTTTCGTTGTTCTGAAGCCGGAAGTATACTATTACTTTTATTACTGTTTAACTAGTGTACTTCTATTACTAATGGTGTTTTGTGTCTGTCAGTCTGAATTCAAAATCATACTATTACTTCCATTACTGATCAACTAGTTTACTTCTACTAGTAATGGAGATTTGGTATCCGTCTGCCTGAATTCAAAACTATACTAGTACTTCTATTACTGCCCAACTAGTGTACTTCTATTACTAATGTTGATTTGGTATATGTACGTCTGAATTCGAAACTATACTATTACTTCTATTACTGCTAAACCAGCGTTCTTCTTTTTCTAATAGAGATTGGTATCTGACTATCTGAAGCTGAAACTATACCATTACATCTTTTAATGTTAAATTTAGACTTGTATAAAATTGTTCAATGCTTAATTAAGGGAAGTGGTATTCTAGTATCTGTTCTGTTATGATACCATCTGCCCATGAATTATTTACGCCTACTTGTAAAGAAGAGTGGTGTAGTTTCTGTTCTATTATCATGACACCATCTTCCCAGACATTACCTCCTTATTTGAGGGTAGTGTAGTAATTGTTGTGTTTTCATGAGACTATTTTCTCAGGCATGATCTCAACCGTTATTTAATCATTTTATTTTATTTTTTATAATTCCAAATTTTCGGTTTTATCAAACCATAATCATGGTAAACAGACATTGTATTTCTTCTTATTTTTGCTAGTAATTTTACTAGTTATTTTTATTAGTTATTACAATGTTAAATTTATTAAAACTAAGTATAAGTACTAATTAATCATACTGGTGCATAGGCAGAGTCAAATACATGCAACATTACTATTATAGTAATAACGTGTAGCTATATTTACCTGATAAGGGATATGAGAAAAGAGGTAGAGAGTATCAACCATTTAATGTTACAAGGACAAAGATTCTTTTCATTTTCTTAATAGCACTCTACCCAAGGACCCATTATTTAAACTCCTCAGCCTAACATTAACAGGTAACATAAATTGGAACAACTACATAGAAGACATGGCCAAGGCTGCTGCAAGGAAGGTTGGCTCCATCTACCGTGCTAGATTACTTCTCATACATGATATTATCCAGTATCTCTACAAAGCCACCATCCGCCTATGAATGAAGTATTGGTATCATATTTAGGCTGGTGCATCATGCACCAGTCTCTCCCTCCAAAGGTCCAAAGCAAAGAAAAGGGGTGATTCCTCTAGTATGCTAGTAAACTTCTCACACCTTCTCGTATACTATGTCTCTACATGTTTACTATTGGGTATCCATGGAGTATTGTTGTCAGATCTAGGCAGGTGCACCAACTATTAGCTCCTACCTTTTAGACAGGGTCCATAGAAGTGCCCCTAATCTTAATGGTCCCACACTATTTACCAAGCTATAGGCCCTGTCTCATCGCCTCAATTTTGCATCCCTGTACTTGTTTTATAATTACTTTGATGGAATGTGCTCCGACGAACTTGTTGCACTGGTGCCCCTCTATATAAATACCCCTGACCGACCGACCGACCGACCGATCGACCATACAATCTGTAAAACCCCACCCCTTCATTGTATAAGTCCCCAAATGTCGGAAGACTTTCTACTCTAATAGATTTTATTCTTGTACTGGTCGCCTTTGAAATGCTCTCCCTGCTCACTGTTTTCCTGTGGTGCTATTATGCAGAAATGTAAATGTAATATGAACAAGCATCTCGTTGCATAATACTCCTTTTAGGATGGTCATGTAGATATAGACCCTATTTCACAGTAGCCCCTTTCGTCTCTGCGGCAATGTACTTTGTTTGGGGTAAAAGAAAGTTTTAAAAAACAGTAGTTGAAGTCAGTGTCCCCAATGAAGCTGAGAATGAGAAAAGGAGTCTATTGCAATTTCTTATGTACGACATGACAAGAAACTATAACTTTAGGAAAATTTTGATCATTCATCAAGTCATAGGAGCAACTGGATTTATGAAACAGAATTTCAACAAATACCTGGCGACTATACGCGATGAATCAAGTCATACAAACAATTATACTTAAAGGGATGGTTGGAATCCTGAAGAATATCTTAGTTAGAGGCTCTGAAAAAGCGTGTGAATGGTTGGCATCTGGTAGAATCCCCTATCATCAAAGAAAAGCAAATAATAAAAACAAATATTTTAAAAACAAATAAGTACATAGACATGTTTGTTAGTTATTTCGAGCTCGCTTTAATATCATTTCAAGGTTTTCCATTACGTTCTTTAGTGTCATTTCCTAACTTTTCCACATATGTAATAGCTAGCCTTCAACGTTTTCCCACATCAGTAATTGACATAACAAACTTTGCTTTCTCCTCCACATGCGCCCAATAAATCTTAACCTTCTTTGAGCATTGCTGTTATTTTACTAAATTATCCATAGATATATAAACACATTTATTTAGTATACATTTTTATTTATTCTAACGTTTCTGGCTACATATATGCATACATGTTACGACAAAAGCCCAGAACGGCTTATGTCTCACCAGACCGGAAATTTAACCGAAAATGATTACTGAATGAAGGAAAGATATATTTCAAAGAGAAGGGGATCACATGACCAGATTTCAGCCGGTCACCCAATATTTAATTCATATTTGGTCCACAAAGTATTATAGCCTGAAAGCAATTACTTTCACGAGATAATAACCGGACCGTACGGATATACGTTAGACCTCATAAGTAAGGTGGGTACATTAACAGACATATCTAAGTAATATATTACGAAATAGTTATATTAGACTAAGTAATTTTTATGGAATTAATATTTTATATTTCTAATTAATCATCCGATGATTGACCAGCAATATTAATCCATCATAAACAATGCTCTTATACAGTTGATTAATTATAAACATGAATATCTATTTTGTATGACTTCATTAAACATGTCTTGATAAAATATTAAGTCTGGTTTTATAGGGTACAATATTTCCATATCTAATAATCACTTCGTTTGTGCATTTATCTATAACTATGTTTATTTAATTTAAAACAAAATAACTGTACTATGATGTAGCTTATATCGTCTAATATTTACCTATATAGATTTTGATGTTAAAAATCTTTCGAACTAAACTATAATATTAACCTTCTATCGTGGCTACAATTTATTGTTATCTCAGATCTCTGATTTAATAGTTTACCTAAATCGCTAAGTCTAATTTCTAATTTCATTTTAAACATACATAACATTGCTAATCTTAAGAATTGGACCTTTTTCTTTTCTTTAATATTATCTATATAGACTTTTATGTTAAAAACCTTTCGAACTAGACTCTAATATAAACCTTCTATCATGGTTGCAATTTATTGTAATCTCCAATCTTTGATTTAATATTTTAACTTAATCGCTAAGTCTAATTTATAGTTTATTTTCAGACATATATAACATTCCAAAGCCAAAGAATTTAACTTATTTTCTTAATATAATCTATATTTATCCTTTATTTGGACGCTCCGATATTATTCTAATCTAATTAATTGTTAAATAGAGCTTTATGAGTATATGGCCTGTTTTTAAACGATTTTTCCATACCACTTATGTAAAATATGTCATGTATCGTATATATATACAAAGCCACCATCCACTCATGCATTGAGTGTTATTGTCACATCGTGGCTGGTGCATAATCCACTAGTATCTCCCTCTTTGACAAGGTCCCCAAAAAGAGTATCTAATTTAATAGGTCCCTAACTATCCACTAAGCTCCAGCCCCTGTGACACTGCAGCAATGTTGCATCATTTTACTTGTTTTACCAATACTTCAATGGAAGATTCTCTGATGAACTTGCGGCTCTGGTGCCCCCTCGACGTACATACACTCGACCAACCGACATTCAGCTAAATCCCATCCATTTACTGTGGAGTTTTCTACTCCAATAGCTTCTATCCTCGTTCAGCCAGCCTTTCGAACCCCTCCTCGCTCAGTGTTTCCTCAAATGTACCAACATGCATAACTTTAAAACTAATGTTAAAAAGCATCTCGCTGCACAGCTCCCAATTCATGGTTACTCTCTAAACCTTCACCCTAATTCTCAGCAGCCCTTTACGTCTACAATGTCGACTTGTTTTGTTTGAGGTGAACTAAGTTTTACACATGTGTATGCGGATATGAAATTTAAAAAAATATATATTTATTAACATATTTTATATATATATATATATATATATATATCGAGAAAGAGATAGAGATTTGCTCCTTTCTGCGTGGAGTCTCCGATATAGAAAATTATTGTTTCTTCTTAAGGGTAAGAGCAACATTTATCAGCAAAAAAGATGAATTAGATCCTCTTAGGTTGTATATCTGTGGTGTGAGAGAAAAGTCTAATCATGTCTATTGGCGCGCTGAAACGCTTGTAATGAATACACAGCAATATAAAAGCATGTTTAAACATCGTATCTGTAGGCTTACGTATAGTAAAAACAAAACAATATGTATTTTTTAAAATAAATAAATAGAATCTATTAAAATATTGAAATAAAATAAACATGTATATAAATATATATGTATACTAGTAAAATACTCGTCACAGCAATAAATATAACATTACTATTAAATTGTAATGTTTTTTTCTTTCTTTCTTTCTTTCAGGAGTATGGTACTGTTTCGATGGCAAACCACTAAATACTATAGTTTCGAAAAAAAAAGTATGCGGCCACGTCACCCACCCTGTTGCCGAGAATACATATTCCATAATTCAATAGTTTAGTATTTTACTAGAAGATATTCTTTAGAATTCGTGCGCGCGCACTGATCCTTTGAAAATGTATTACTTAATATTACGCAACATTTGATGAAGAGAAAATATTTTCTCTATTAAATATTTTGTATATTGCTTATTTTAAAAATCTTCCAAGGGCGGGTGCAACTTTATGTGAACGCACCCCCTTAACTGTAAAGTTTACGAAGGATTATGTACCCATGTTATTCATCGGGTTGTCGGGAATATTTTTTCAAAACTTAGTAATGATTTATTCATAAAAATGAATAATAAATAAATACGCAAACCTTTATATATATGCATCTTCTAAATATTTAAATTTACAAAAAATAATGCGCTTATTTTATCGACCATATTTAAAATTAATAATGATCCGTTCATTAATTAATTATATTACCCTGTACACACACACATACATAGACACACATATCTAACTTGATGGATATATATCTATATTTATATATAGTTATCCGCAAACAAACTATTTCGCTGTATGACAGCTCTTCAGTGCAGCTGGACTAACACTTCTCCCAAGCCATCTACTTTATAATCGGCAGGTTTTAGCAATAGGCTACGGGAGAATCGCTCGCAACAGATATTTTTAATGTCTATTTATATAAACATTTAACAGTGTTTATTTACAAAGAGCTCTGCATTACGCTAGGATGCAGCGGGCGACATCACTTAACGACAGTGCTTTACCCGGTAAAAGGGGACTTATATAGTCATCCACAGAAGACTTTCGCTGTATTACAGGCAGGTATATATATATATATATATATATATATATATATATATATATATATATATATATATATATATATATATATATATATATGTGTGTGTGTGTGTGTGTGTGTCTGTTAAGACTAGCGTAAAGTCTTTGAATCAAACTTATATAGTGACTGGAAAAAGTAAATTAATTTAAAGGGAAAGTAGTTTTCCAACGAAGAACTTGGGACTAAAAGTGTTGTTGTTTTTCATATAGTTTTAATGATTAAAAATCTTCCATAACTATATATATATATATATATATATATATATATATATATATATATATATATATATATATATATATATGTGAGAAAGGAATGATGAGAGTAATCCGACGTAATAGTAAATGAAAAAGGAAAAACCAAGAGATAGTTTTTATGTATTCATCAACTGTTCGTCTTTATTGTAAACTTCCTCAGGATGATAATTTTATCACTGCCCTCTTAATGGTACCCACTCAAAGCTTTCCATATACATTTCACTCTTCGTCACTACTGACTTCTCGCAGCCCGGACCCTCGTCCAGCGCTCTTAGTAGCCACGGCTATTACATTTCCTTATCAACCCATCATGTCAAACCAATATTTCGATGTACTTGCATGAAATTTTCTTAAAATTATCATCCTGAGGAAATTTTACAATAAAGACAAAACGTTGATGAATACATAAAAGATATCTCTTGATTTTTCCTTTTTCATTTCCCATATATATATATATATATATATATATATATATATATATATATATATATATATATATATATATATATATATATTGTCGCTCCTCATAAAAAAGTAGAACACTGTAATGGTAGTAGTAACACAGAATGACGTCACTTGCTTTATAATGCATCATACCTTCCCTAATAGAAGTAGAATGCCTGGACGTCAAGCCGCTTTAAAAAGTGTTAAAATTATTATTGTTTATCAGCTATTCAGAATTGGCTGAGCGGTTAGCGACGTTGGATTTGAGTTGAAAATACTTGTAATCCAGGGTTTCGAATCGCAGATTAAAAAATGACGAAACGTATACGTACATAGATAATAAACAATAACAAATATGTATATATATATATATATATATATATATATATATATATATAGAGAGAGAGAGAGAGAGAGAGATGAAATAAGAGTGATAAACATGTACGAATGTCCAGATTTATTTCAAACTTCGATTGTTCAATGCAATGTATATTCTGTAACAAACTAATGTTTATTATTCTTTCCTTAAGCCAAGGCTGATGATAGGATTTCGATCTTTGAAAAACCTTGGCTTAAGGAAAGAATAACATACATTAGTTTATTACAGAATACACCTTGCATTGAACAATCGAAGTTTGAAATAAATCTGGACATTCGTACATGTTTATCACTCTTAATTCTTCTATCTTTATAATTGCTCTATCTCGTATATTGAGCTTAAACCATTTCACTATAGGTTCTATCTACTAAAAGTGTACTTTTAGTTTATATTTGATTATATATATATATATATATATATATATATATATATATATATATATATATATATATATATATGAAACGATTTAAAAAAAAATTAGTTTTAAACAAATTATTATTGCTAGTAGAGTTTGGCTAATTTACTTGTTTTGTTTTCATGAAGAATAACGGTATGAGGACAAGTAAAATTAATTACGTGTTTTGCACTGCGTTTATGTCTCATCACGAAAATTAAGATTGATACATAATTCTTACTTACCCTATTCCAATTTTTATCAAAATCTCTTAAAATATTTTGATTCTACAAAATGTTATAAATCCAACTATTGAGCTTTACGGAACTTCGGACGAAATCGAAATTAACCTTGCTTAATCGGGGTCTAATGACTATGAATGATATTTAATGCAAATCATAAATATTTCAATTTTCAAATGGGATTATGTGTTTATATAACGACTTCGAAAAACTTAAATAGTAAAATAAAAACTAATTTGCTGAAATACTTATTAATTGATGTCCGAAACATTGTAAAAACTTCACAAAAATCAAAGGTATTTGAATTTTGCTGACAAGATTCCCACCCCTTCTTTGCTTCACTTTGTCAAAACTAAATTAAACGAAACATAGTTCACATTCGGACCTTTACGCCTAGCAAATGTGTTCCAAAATTGATAATACTCGGTTCATTCGATTAGGTATGTATCCTGTACATAAATATATATATAAACAAATAAACAAATAAACATTAACATATATAAACATATAAAAGTAAATATATTTAAACATATAATCATTTATATATATATAAACATAAAAACATTTATATATATACACATATAAACATGAACACATGAAAGCATAAACATATAAACATAAATATATATAAACATATAATCATTACTATATATAAACATATACACATTAATATATATAAACATATAAACATAAATATATTAAAACATATAATCATTCCTATATATAAACATAGAAACATTAATATATATGTAAGATAATGAAGAGTGGCAAAATGAATCGTGGGCGAATCCATTGTGGGTGGGAAGTCGAGAAAAAAAGAAATCGACTTGATAACTGTTAAAAAGGAGAAGGTTCCGGAGTGCAAGCGAGACTTGAAAGGCCCACAGAGTAGTGTACTAAAGTACTAACGATGATACATACGCTGGGTAGTTAATAAATGTGACATTTCACGTATTAAATATAGAATAATTTAATTTCTGTTTCTGTGTTTTAAATCTGTAAAATGTATCAGATGGTACACTTGCTTCGTTTTCTGACTATTACTGCATTCTTTCCTATTCCTTCCGTTCAACTCTGCCTCCTGTCACTCCTTACTACTTCTCTCTTGTGGTTCCATGAGTGCTTTTACTTCAGTCAAAGTTATACTGCTCTCACTGATGAATTATTGACCTATATATCTAAACACATATAGATAGAGAAAGGGGTACAAGAGAAGAGAAAGAGTCAGTTGAAAGAGAGAGAGACAAGGGGAAGACAGAGATAGAGGAAAGAGAAATGGAGGGTTAGGTGAAAGAGTGGGAGTCTGAATTCTTACATCCTCCTTTCTTTCGACTTTCCTTCTTGTCATTCCTTTCTTTTTTCTCTTGTGTTTCTATAATTACTGTTACTTTAGTTTAAGTTTTACTGACCCCACTGATTAATTATTAACCTTATATATATTATATATATAAACACATATAAGTAGAGAGATATGGTGGGCAAGAGAAGAGAAAAAGGAAGAGAAAGACAGCGATAGAAGAAAGAGAGAGGGGCAGGTTAATGAGTGAGAGTCTGTAGATTGTTTCAAAATAACTTGCAAGAAATTTGTAAAGAAAAGTTTTAAATTAAAAAAAAATGTAACACACTTTTTAAAACTATTCTCTGTCGTTAGGCACGCCCCCCCTGGCGATGCTTGTACGGCTAAGGAATATCACGTCTAGTCTGCTCTTCAGCCGTTGGCGTAATGAAGTTGTACTCCTCTCTGCACTGGAGACAAAAACAGTCGTGAATTGAAGATTAAAAATAGAATTAAATGTAAAAATTAAAAAGAAATAATCAAAAGAAATATTTTTAAAATTAATAATAAAAATCAAAGGAAAAAAGAGTCGCCAACTTAGTAGGTCGCTCACTATCCACCAAGCCCCTGTCCCATCGCCGCAATTTTTGCACCCTTGTGCTGGTTTTACAAATACATCAATTGATTGTGCTCCTATGAACTGGTGCCCCCTCAACGTAAATACACTAGACAAAAACGACAATCAGCTGAATCTCATACATTCACTTTAGAGGTCCCCAGATGTCGGATGGCCTTCTACTCCAATATCTTCTTTCCTCGTGCTGCCGGCTTCTGGAACTCCCTCCCTGCTCTCTGTTGCCCCAACTTTACCGAAATGCAGAGTTTTAAAACTAATGTAAATAGACATCTCACTACTCAGCTCCCAACTTAGGATGACACACTAAACCTACACTTTAACTCTCAGTAGCCCCTTACGTTTACAGTGGCGACCTGACGTGTTTGGGGTGAAGTATGTTAAAAAAAAATGAATAAGTCTAACTACTTAAAATTATTTTTTAAGTATAATAACGTTTACATTAAACTAAAATTTCATATAAGTTATAGGTTTATAAAAGTAATTCTTATTTAAATATCCTCCAGTCGATAATGAAGACCAATATATATATATATATATATATATATATATATATATATATATATATATATATATATATATATATATATATAAATGTATGTATATATATATGTATATTTATATATATATATATATATATAAGGGTAATCATTAACCCAAATACAATGTGTTTGAATATTAGAGATGAAATCTTTAAAGGGTGCATCCACAGGAGAGAAGCACTACTTATAAATTGGACTTACCGATGCACATGAAGGCCTAGCAACAACACGCTCTCTGTTGAATACATTACCCTATAACTGCCCCACTAAATACCGACTTCCAATGTTGAATATCCTCCCAACTATCACCTCTCATAACATAAATAAAAAATAGGAATACATATCTTAATCGACCCATATCCACACCAATACTTAAGATACATAATTTACACCACGTAAATATTAAATAATAACTTTTCCAATTATAATTATTCCAGTTATTAAAAGGGTAACACCTCCATTTCACATTATTATTACTCCCATAAGTATCCACTATATCTTAGTTAAAATGTAAACCTACTACATCTCCTAAACATATTCAATCTTGCCGACCTAAGTCTTGCTCTTATCTCTAAACTAGACTAATCATTATACCAATATTATTACTCCCATAAGCCTGCACTATACCTTAGTTAATAATTTTAAATCCCGAATACAGAATCATTCAGAAACCCTGCAGAATTACTGTCCTTAGACCGATTGACAAGCTGCCAGCCGGGTCCGGGTTTAATCTTTATTTAAATTCCTCTTAGATTGATTTAAAGTCACTTAATCCGGGCCTTACATTTGAATTTAATGTGTGTGTTTTAACTTTTTTTCATAAGTATGATCTTTAAACCCATTTTCTCTTCATAACATTCTCTAGAATACACATAATTAACACTCAAAACAGTAACGGCCAAATATACGCCCTTTATAAACATTGACACACGGGATTTCTACAGCTATTCTTTTTAAATTATTTTTTGATATTTTTAAATCATTTTTATTTTTAAATCTCAATTCTTACATTTAACTTCCACTCATTTTTAAAACCTTATTAAACCCCTTAAAACTAATTTCAAACAAATGTACATAACACTTTAAGCAAACGAGAGTGAAACGTGACTTCACATTCTGAAACAAGTGACAACATCACCTGAAGAGAACTGGATGGCTAAGTCCTTCTGAGCTTGAAACTGACGATTCCAATGTTCTACTAATTTTTCTGTACCAAAAAATGAATATAGTTCATATTTCTGTTTTAAACATTTTTAATAATAATAATAAATGAAGCTAAAAGCTATGAAATCATGTTTATTAATAAAAAATATCAGAACATATTTTTGTTTCATTTTTACTTTGATCTTTTGACTAATCATTTCACTAGTATACCTTGCTTCATCAGAGTATGGGATTGTAACAATTCCGTTGCTGTTCGTAGTTATCCGTCAGAATGGAAAATGTACGTGGCGTAGTTCACACTACTCGAATCTCGGAACACAAGTGATTTTGTTAACACAAATTCCAACGATTTAGCCCACACAGCCACTATCAACAACCCGATAAATCAACGAGAGATTAAACCTATTAAAACCAGCCGCCGTCAGGAGTGTTCGACATCTGACGAAACGTACATCATATCCATATATATATATATATATATATATATATATATATATATATATATATATATGTATATGTATCTCTCTCTCTATCTATCTATCTATATATATATATAAGGAAATTTACATCTTTGAGGCACGCATGAAAATGTATTTAAGTGAAATATTTTGGAAATCAACAGTCGTGCAATTTAAATGAAAAATGCATTCATTATTTCTTTTTGCAAGTTTTCGTTGCAGAACAACTTTGTCAGGCGAGACTATCTTATAGTGTTTTCTTCTTTTCCTCTTCCTTATTTGGATGGTATTAACCCTGAGAGGTCGAATCACGATAGAAGCAGAAATGCACGTCAAGTTGTGAAAAGACGTTAGGATAAGTGTAGTCCTGTCGATGTTATGAGCAGATTGGCGCTTTTTAAGTAAGGAAATTGACAACATCTTTGAGGCACGCATGAAAATGTATTTAAGCGAAATACTTTGAAAATAAACAATCGTTCAATTTAAATGAAATTTTTTTTTTTTAAGCTTTCGTTGTAAAACAAGTTTGTCAGGCGAGACTGTCTTATAGTTTTTTTTTTCTTGAAAAAAAGTTGGCGCCTTACCCGCGACATGTCTGCGTTGTAAACAAAGGAACGGAACTGCTAAACTGGTCGTCGACTACTACAAGTAGCGGCGAGTGAAATCTCTCACGTGACCAGCTCAGTCGCTGTGACGAGTACTCGCTGCTACAAGTAGCGGCGAGCGAAGTCGCGTTGTGTGATTTTAGCATGCTTTGATCTCTTACATTCACAACCATTTTTGTCTTTTCAACCATCATATAAGAGCTATCTTTTTTTCCATCTATCCTAACTATATCAACATTAAAACAGGTAGTTCTTATTTAATTCTATGATACTACATATAATTTTAATATGCCCTATAGTAGTAATTAATCTATGTGATTATTATTATATGTGATCTATGTGATTATTGCCATATTAATAGTAATGTAATCTATGTAATAGTAATTTATCTCTTCAAAATTTACGTTAAATAAATATGCTATATAGTAGAATTCAAATGTCCACAAACAGTTTTAGGTCTTCGTGATTTGCATATTTATTTCATAAAAAAACTCGTAATAAATTAATGTTCTATAATATACAGTTGTAATTTTGCATTGTCATATCTTCTTATATATACGCAATATTTTCGTCGGTACAGAAATAACTGATGTCGATAGGGTGCTGGAACAATTACGTCTGATGGATCTGGGATGCTGAGAACATATACTACACTTAGAGTTAAGTCAAAAAGCCAAGGAACCATACAAATTATATTTTTTATGGCTAGACATTTTAAAATGAATGAAAAAAAATGATTTAATCTATTATTATATTATTTCAAAAGTATTTTGTAGTATAATATATGTTCCCTAGTCATGATATCATCCTCCTAAGTAGTAACACGCGTTGGAGGGGGGCGTTCGTAATGATACCATACTCTCAGTCGTTACCCCCTCCGTCAGAGGTCAGTGTAGTATATGTTCGTTCATCATTATGTCATCATTCTAGGCTAACAAAAATATGCGACCGGATGGAGCATATATTTGCTAGTTTTTGATATTTGAGATAATAGCAGTGTTGTACATATATAGATGCACTCGCTATATCCAGCTTATCTGGATGTGTTGAGGATGCCTGTACACCTGCCTCTGAGTAGTTAGACAGCGCAATGAAAGGTACACACTTTAGATTCCCATTTTTTTTTCAGTTCACTTACTTTTTTTTTACTAAAGTGTATTAAAATATTTGGCTGATGCGTGCGTGCGTTCGAATCTGCTAACACCTGACCTTGTATTGTCATTTGCTGTCAAGTCATATATGAGGTCGGATCTGTTTTAGTGCCCCTTCAATTCTGATAATACCGAGAACGCAACCAGCCATTCAACGGGACACAACAAGTAGGCTCTACGAAAGGCTGTTCTAAATTTCTCTCTTCAAGCCCAGAGGGTCTTTTGTATTTTTGAGTGTGGGATCCGATGTCTACAAGAGCGGCTAATTATCTTCTTGACAGACGAATACTTGAAGAACACTCAAGAAATACTTACAGCTCCTTGTGGTGTCTGGATCGCATATTTACTTCGCGTTATCCAATCAAAACACGATCGAAGGAATTGTGCGAGGGATATCGACTCTTTCACTTTCCAGAATTGAACCGATGTTAACTAATTGGCATCGACTGTATGCGTATTTCCTTTAAGAATCGAATTGTTAGATAATTCCCTTTCGTCATTGAAAATCCATTCTTTGGAATAAATATTAATCAAAGACGAGGAACGATTCGACTTATTGTGCCACAAGAGAAATGGATTCTAATTGGAAATGTTAGAAACTAAATGTTATAATTCACGACTTATAATCGGAAATTTGTTTCTCTAAAATGGATTATTATCCTCCTGACGTTCCGGTCGATGTACCCACGGGTCATTTTAGGTGCTATGAATCCAAGAATAGACAACAGTAAGTTCTGGAGAGGATATGGATAAATATTGATTAGGCTTGTTATGTTGCACAGGAGAAAATCTATCTCCTCTACGGCTCTGAAACCTGACTGATGAGGCTTACCGACTAACAAAATATCGATGTATTCGACTACGAATCTCTTCGTAACAACATTCACTGTCCTCGCATTGATTTAGTACCGGTGAACAGCCTTCATCTACAACCAAATAAAATAAATAAAATTTGTTATGCAAAAAATAGCAAAGTGCAACAAGCCATGTAAAAAGATAGCTAGCGAATATTTACATCGACATATAGTTTGAATGTTTGGGTTAGGGTTAGGGTCAGGGTTATGGTTAGAGTTGCCCATCGTTTAGCCGATTTTGAACCTGGAAATTGTAGTCAGCGTCGCAACCTCTTTTTGGGGGCTGTTCTACAGAGTAGAAACTCAAAAAGAGAATATTGCTTTTTCCATAGAGAAAAAAGTGGCGGTGATACATCTTTTGCAGTTTTGTGCAGAGACCGCGATTTGGCATTGAGGTAAAACAAATCTTTTATAGGTAGATTTAAATTCCCATTTATGATGTTGTACATTCAAATCAAGTTTACCCTCTCATCCACTGCTCAAGTAAAAAATAAATAGTCTTTAGAGCCGTTGTTCATTGGTAAATGTGGAGAGTATTATCTCTATCTTGATTTCTAACCGTTGAACAGGTACACGATACCTTTTTGAAGATAAAAATGGGTTGCTTGGATGGCATAGTCAAGAATGAGCTGTACTAAAATTATACATTGAAGATGGAAAGATTATTCCGCTATGGTGAGAAAGGGTATCTGGATTATATAGAAGACCCGTCTAGCTTTGCTCGTCATCTTCAAGCAGACAGATACCAAATCTCATTTATTAATAGAAGTAGTAGTATAGAGCCGACATTAAACAGACAGATAGTAAATCTCAAATATTAATAACAGTTATAGTTTAGTGTCGGCTTCAGACTGACAGATACTAAATATCTATTATTAATGCAAGTAATAATATAGTTTCGGCTTCAGAACGAAAAATAACACATCTTAACTATTAATAGAAGTAATAGTGCAGTTTTGGCTTCTGCAAGACAGATAAAAAACGTCTATTATTAATACAAATAATAGTATAGTGTATGCTTCAGATAGACAGATACAAAATCTCAATTATTGATAGATATAATGAATTAGTAGTGGGTGTCAGTATACAATAGAATATAAAGGGTTGATATGCCGTAAATAGACAAGGGAAATCATGGTTTAAATCATACGCAGAAATGTCACATTATCATAAACGAGCTTTATACTTGCCTTTTCTCTAAGGATCTGCTTCGGTAATGCTGCTCCCATCAAGCTACGAATTGATCTAAGACATTCTCCTCCAACTTCCACTATCCGATCGGCGCAAACGCATTGATGTGCAGTTTAAAATCTGGGCAACTACAATCAAGAGGCAAAATCTCCGGTCCAAAGCTGTTGGTCTTTGTCGATTGAATAGAACTTCCGGTTGATAGCTGCTATGACCAGAGAGGCTGTGCAGACGAAGGACAGGTTCAAGCTGTCTCGTGTGAATGTCTCAATAAGGATAACAAAAGACATAATACAAACTGACTTAGATTTGTGCAGATGCAAATAAAAAATAAAAACCTTATGCGGTTGAACTTTAAATAGAGCACGAATATTGAGTCACAAACTGCACGAGCGAAGTAACGATTTTCTTTAAATGTCAAGTTATCACAGTCGGAGCACATGCGGGGAGAAAGAGAATAAGGGAAAAAAACTATTAAAAGCAGACCCAGTTCTTTCTCTGACAAGGAGACAGATCCGAAGTCGAAACCTCCGTCCTATAGGTTTCTCCGTAGCACAGATGAACGAATATTGCTAAGAAACGATTCCTAGTGCAGGAAAGATTAATCCGCTAGCAAAATCAATAAAATGTAATTAATTTTAAACGAATCGATGTCTTCTTCTTCAAGTAGGGTAAAACCCTTATAAATAAATGTGAAAGATTATAACACAAATGTCCACCCGTATGATTTTCTACCGGTGAATAAGGAAAATAATAACTTTCATAAAATTAGAACACGGTGAATTGGGTAACAGGAAGAAAACGTGGAAGTGGGAAAGAATTCTATCTTCCGACTTCTTCTTTGACAACAGTAAGCACGACAGAAATTGGTTAGCAGAGTAAATATAAAAATGTACAAATAAGCGTTATATTAAAAAGAATATTTCCACATTTTTATTGATAGAGAATTGTGATATAAACTTCCCTTTTCACTGTAAATACTCATATATTTGCATAATTCTTTTAGTTCTTTTCTAATCGTATACATTTTTTTCTGTTTATATTGATGTGTGCTTTTTTCATATCTGTACTCTGAAAGTCTGCATTTCCACTATTGTCTCCCTTTACACACACATAATATATATATATATATATATATATATATATATATATATATATATATATATATATATACATATATACATATATATAGTTTGAATTATCTACTGGAGAGTTTGAATTACTTACTAGTCACAATTCCCGAGTGTCTTCGGTCTGTTTATTACTAACCTGACATGAAGACACTTATCGTACAAGTAAACCCTGACCAAATATTAAAAATAACATAGAATTCGAAACGTATATACAGGGTGACCAAAAAAAACGGGCCCCCGTGTACACTTTATGTGATATCTCCTTTATTTATTCACCGATTGCCCTTATTTTACAGGACATGGCAGAATCAACGACCGTGAGTACACCAAGACCTCAGTGGGAGCTGGGACAAAGATTCCACTTTGTTAAATTTTACTACAAGGCAGGCTCGTTTAAGAAAACCCAGGACAGTTTCATGCATCTGTTCGAATGTGAAAAGGTTCAATCCAAAAGCAGAATTCAGAACTGGGTGGACCACTTCGAGAAGTATGGGACCGTGGAGAACCTCAACGCTGCCAGTGAGAACCGTCCAAGCCACTCGGGACGTCCCAAGAAGCGGACAGCCGAGCTGGTCGAAAGTGTGAGAGAGTCTCTCCAGGAGAGCCCGAAACGCTCTGTGCGTAAGCGAAGTCAGTCCCGCGGTATCTCCCGTGAGACTTGCAGGAGAGTGCTGGTGAACGATATCAGGGCTTATCCATACAGAATACAGACGCTACAGACCCTTACATGGCAGTCAAGATGCTCGATAAGATCGAGGAGACACCAGGTTTCCTTAACCTCCTTTGGACCTCAGATGAAGCCCACTTCCATCTTGACGGAAAGGCGAACTCCAAGACAAATGTCTTCTGGGAGTCCTCCAGACCCAATGAAGTAGCCACCAAGCCCCTGCACTCTCCTAAGTGTACGGTGTGGGCTGCAATCTCGGTCAAAAGCAACATCGGACCAATCTTCATCGAAGAATCTGGCGTAGCAGTGACAGTCACCAAGGAGCGGTATGCGGAGGTCCTCAAAACCTTCAAGAGTGAGCTCCAGACCCTCTACCCGTCGCTCATGAGCAAGTTCTGGTTCCAGCAAGACGGAGCAAGTTCTCACACCTCAAGCCTGTCCCGATATTGGCTGAAAGAGAACTTTGGAGGTCAAGTGATCAGTCTCAAGACTAATTTTGAGTGGTCACCCCATAGCCCGGACCTAAGCCCCCATACTTTTTCCTTTGGGGCTATCTTAAGGACAGAGTGTACGCAGGGAAACCCAGAACCATCACGGAACTCAAGGAAGCCATCAGGGAGGATATGAGAGCCATTCCCAATTCACTCTGTAAGAACGTCATGGACAACTTCGTTCTGCACCTCAAGAAATGCACGGAGCTAAATGGAGGCCATCTAGAACACATGCTGTAGAACGGAGAAAAAAAGGCCAAAGACCCTAGTGTTTCGATGTGATGTTTTGAATAAAATAAACTAGTTATGACCAAAACTTCATTTCATTCGGACGAAACACTAAGAAACGGGGCCTAATTAGAGTTGGGGCCCGTTTTTTGGGGGTCACCCTGTATACTGGCTCATACGAGGAATGGTGCACCTTTTCCAATTAACGTTACCTCAAGTAAGAGCACTTAGTTGGATACTCCATCAGACACAATAGATTCTTGTCCTGGAATCCTGTAAGACCAATAGACACCAAGAAAGATATACTATGACATAGCTCACGGGTCAATTAAGGAGAGGCAAATTAATATTATTAACCTCTTTACTAACTCATCGTTGAACAAGTGTTAGCCCCAGGAAGACCCCATTTATTTCTGAGAACTTCGACCGAAGTAAAATGAAAAAAACACGTGAGAAATAATATATATATATATATATATATATATATATATATATATATATGGTCCTGTGTTACCAAAAAATGGATGAATTTGTGTAGACCATTTGAAATGTTCTTTAATGTATATTTTTTAAGCTTAGCTTGTATTGAGCCCTTTTGAAAGAAATATTGGTTTTTAATTCATTTTATCAATACATTTTAATTTGTAAAATGTATATATATATATATATATATATATATATATATGTGTGTGTGTGTATTTATGTATATATATATATGTGTGTGTGTGCGTATGTATATATATATATGTATATGTGTATGCGTGTGTATTAATTTCTGTTTCTATCGCAAGTAAAAACAATAAAAAAGACCTTGCACAAATTAATAATTTCAAAGTTATCATTATAACGGCGCTTCTAAAACTGTAGTAAAATTTAAATCTCATTATCACAAATGCTTTTCAGTGCGCTTATACTACAAATCGGACATATAAAAAAAAACAGTATCTTCATAACACCTTGAGATCGATCGAAAAAAGGAAAATATTGTCTGTCCCACGAAGAAGGTTTATAAAACCGAAAATTTGGATATAAAAAAAATGATTTAATAAATATTTAATTTCAAAATCTCGCGTCATGTTAACTGATTCTTACATTTAAAAATTATCATCATAACGGCGCTTCTAAAATTTAAATCTCATTATATATATATATATATATATATATATATATATATACATATATAACATCAAATAATAATTACACGTCTTATTTAAAAGTGCGATTAATGCAATATTTTTTACTGCTTAAGAAGTCAGAAAATACATATTTCTATTACCAGTTAAACAATTAAATAACAAAAAGACTATACATATATATATATATATATATATATATATATATATATATATATATATATATATATATATATATATATTGCGTGTATTTAGGCAGATTTTTCTCATTTATGCAAATATTGTTAAAAATAACAGAATTCGCCTGTTAAATTATACTTTTTTATATTTTCAATTTTTCTGATGGTCTTTTTTTGTATTAAATTCAAAAAGAATAATAAATGTTCGATAAGTTCTAGGAAAGATTTCGAGTCTTTGTCGAATCATCTTCAGGTATATATATATATATATATATATATATATATATAAACAATTACCGTACTCATCACTATTTAATACTCTCTTATCTGAATAATTTCAAAAGAACACGGACAAATTCACTTTTACTCATATAGAATTGTATAGATATACTTCACTTATTTTTAATTCTTGACAACGCCAGTTATCCTTGCTAGTGTGATCTCACTTCAACCCTGACCCAAGTATTATCATTCTGTTTTAAATAGAAATTATTAAGAGACCTTTTGTCTCCTTTTCCGTTCTTTGTGGCCTCTCACTTTCAATGTACAATGCTCGCTGTCCAAGAACTTCCTTATCAGTAATTATAAATATTTCGAAAGCATTGAACGTCCGCCGTGTGCTGCCTCTTGGGATTTGCATCTTCCCCCTTTTCCAAGCTGGACGCGGCTAAAGATGCGAAAGGTTGAATGTTGCTTGAGCCTGGCAGGTCGCTTGGTGTGCTCTGATAACCACTTCCGGTCTAATCACTTTTCCTCTCTGAGTTTTCCTTGAAGGAAGTGACCTGCCACTCAGCTGAAAAGGTCAACATTCTTTACTTGATCCCCGATAAGTGGTTCGTAAATAGAATAGAACACAATTCTTATGCGTAAGCAGAGGTCAAGAGAGTCAAGATATTGGCTCATTTGATAGAGACGTTTGCTCTTTCAGGGATCTCAATTGTAACTGTTCTGAAACCGAAGTTCGAATTATAATCATTTTTTGCATTAGTCTATACGCATTTATTGTCCGTCGCGTCTTCATCTTCAAATATCTAAAATAAAGTTAGTATCTCTATAGTTTCTATAGTTTCTTTGTCATCGATAGCTTTCCTTCTACAAAATAAATATCTATTTCTGGTTCGTTATTTTTGTGCAAGAAAATGTTATTCAATGCATTCTTTTTAAAAAATAATATGTCCGGCTCGGAATTATGTTCAAATAGTCGCCATCATCAAGAAAGGAACTTAACTCTGTATGTCTCGATACAAAGTAATTTCCCTCCGATTTCAACGAAAATATTTTGAGAAAACAAACCTGGCATTGTTTAGAAAATGAATAGCAAAACAAAATAGTAAGTAAGTACACATTCTGGCAACGCCGGGTAAGCCGAGCTAATGTATCTAGAAATGTTTTCTTTGAGTCGGTCGGTCTGTCACGATCAGTTTAAAATAGATGTTCATCGATACACACGCACATTCATGGCGCATTTTATTTTGGATTTAGGAATATCTGTAAGAAATTCTGTCTGTCTGTCTGTCAACCCGCAACAATTATGTTTAAAGTTCAATGTCCATAGTTTTGATATGTTAAGTTGAAATAATATTTTTGATTAAATGTATCTAGTTTGACATGCTTCAGTTTGAAATTACATTTTTGCTGCTCTGTCAGGCTACAGTTTGACATAGCATGTTCGTGTGTCTGTCACGCTTAAGTTTAGAAATACATCTTTTCTGGCTGTCAAATTTAAGTTTAGAAATAGCATTTTAGCTTTTCTGTTTTGCTCATGTCTGAATAGCATTTTCGCTTGTTTGTTATTCTAAAAATCTAATAGAACTTTTGCCGGTCTGTTATGCTTATGTTTGAAGAAGCATTTTCTCTTGTCACTCATAGTTTAATTTGAAATACCATTTTCACTCGTCATTCATGCTTAAGTCTGAAATAGCATTCTCGCTGGTCTTTAATGCTTAAGTTTTAATTTGCATTTTCACTTGTTTGTCATTCTTAACTTTGAAATAGTATTTTTACTGGTCTGTCATGTTTAATTTTGAAATAAAATGTTCGTTGTGTTGTCATGCTTAAGTTTGGAATAGAATTTTCGTTGTGTTGTCATGCTTAAGTTTGAAATATAATTTTCGTTGTGTTGTCATGCTTAAGTGTTTAAATAGAATTATCTCTGTGTTGTCACGCTTAAGTTTGAAATATAATTTGTTTTGTGTTGTCATGTTTAAGTTGTAAATATAATTTTCGTTGTGTTGTCATGTTTAAGTTTGGAATATAAGTTTCGTTGTGTTGTCATGCTTAAGTTATGAATATAATCTTTGCTGTGTTGTCATGTTTAAATTTGGAATATAATTTTCGTTGTGTTGTCATGTTTAAGTTAGGAATATAATGTTCGTTGTGTTGTCGTGTTTAAGTTTTGAATATAAGTTTCGTTGTGTTGTCATGCTTAAGTTTGGAATATAATTTTCGTTGTGTTGTCATGCTTAAGTTTGGAATATAATTTTCGTTGTGTTGTCATGCTTAAGTTTGGAATATAAGTTTCGTTGTGTTGTCATGCTTAAGTTTGGAATATAAGTTTCGTTGTGTTGTCATGCTTAAGTTTGGAATATAATTTTCGTTGTGTTGTCATGCTTAAGTTTGGAATATAATTTTCGTTGTGTTGTCATGCTTAAGTTTGGAATATAAGTTTCGTTGTGTTGTCATGCTTAAGTTTGGAATATAAGTTTCGTTGTGTTGTCATGCTTAAGTTTGGAATATAATTTTCGTTGTGCTGTCATGCTTAAGTTTGGAATATAAGTTTCTGGGTGTTGTCATGCTTAAGTTTGGAATATAATTTTCGTTGTGTTGTCATGTTTAAGTTTGGAATATAATTTTCGTTGTGTTGTCATATTTAAGTTTGGAATATAATTTTCGTTGTGTTGTCATGCTTAAGTTTGGAATATCATTTTCGTTGTTTTGTCATGCTTAAGTTTGGAATATAATTTTCGTTGTGTTGTCATGCTTAAGTGTCTTAATAGCATGTTCACTGGTCTGTCCTGCTTTAGTGTAAAATAGGATTTTTGCTGATTTGTCATGCTTGCGTTTGAAATAGAATTTTCGCTGGTTTGTTATGCTTAAGTTTTAAATAGCCTTTTCACTTGGTGTCATGCTCATGTTTAAAATATAATTTTCGCGGGTTTGTCATATTTAAGTTTGAAATAGAATTTTCTTCATTTATTCATGCATAAGTTTGAAATAATATTTTACCTGATCCGTCATGCTAAAGTTTAAAATTTCGAATGGAACCTTTTGTTGTATACTTAGTATAACTCATACTGAGGTTTGAACCTTTAACTTTCGAAAGACTGACACTTAGAACTGATTATCACTAAGGACTTTTATCCGTTGCGATACGGGTTTCAATACAGGCGAGAATAGGAATAACATTAAAGATGTCGTCAGACTTCTACTCGGTACTAGCTGACGGAACGAGAACAATCTACGCCAGTTTAAAAAATAAAGGTTTTCTGAGTTTGACAAGACTCACCTAGAGAAAGTTGGAGGTAACATGTGCCGAAATGTTGTGAGAATAACATCCAAGATGAGAACAGTAGACCGTATAATCAAAATAATGCAAAGTATCAATCCTCATCTAAAAGATATCGAAACTATACTAAATATATTTGATTGATCTTCAGCCAATAAACAATTAACTTTAAAAAAACAGTAGTTGTACGTATGTGTGTCGGGAGAGCACTGAATAAGAATTAGCGTTCAATTTGAGAAAATCGTTGTTTATTAAAGATTATAAAAGTCAGAAAAAAGAGAGAGGAAAATAGAAAATATTAAGTAACTTAAATAGTGATGGAACAACATAACAAATACTGTGGCTAAGTGGTATACGACGTAGACTGAAGACCTGGGTGATCCGGGTTCGAATCTGGTTCGTTCCACAGAAACACTTTCATTAAAACCCATGTGTCTAACCACATGGTGAGGAGGTAAATAAGATAACAAATATCTATTTATATCAGTTAGGTATGTGTGCATTTTTATATATTTGTATGTACAGGATTCATTGCTAAACAAATTAACTGATCATTACGATTTTTAACACAGCTGCTAGACGTAAGCGGCCCTATTGTGAACTATATTTGGTTTAATTTATTTCATGCAAACGAGGTAGAAAACCATACTAAAACATTTAAGAAAATACCGATTGTTGTGTAATTATATTCGACATCAATTAATAAATATTCCACTAATTTCAGTTTCTTTGGAGTATGTTTAGAAAACATAATAGCAGCACAACCTCCATTTGAAAGTTTAAATATTTCAGGTTTTCATTTAATTTATACACCAATTAAACAGGATTCAATGAATTTCAGTTTCTTCTTAAGACCTTTTAAGCTAAACCCTTAAATTTTAGACATTTTATAGAGTCAAAATCATGTAATGGACTTTGATCAAAATTAGAATAAGGATTCAAGTCATAAGGTTTAGTATCATTATATCTTGATTTTAATATTAGTAGCGGGACATAAAAGTGGTGCAAACCGGTTATGTTAAGGTAATTTATTTTACTAGTCCTTGGACGGGTATTCTTTTAGTTTCGTATAAAATATACTGTTTATATATATATATATATATATATATATATATATATATATATATATATATATATATATATAAAAGACGCTTGTAGAATACTGATAGAGATATGTTCCGTTTCTGATCGAATTGAATAAAGATTCACTTTAAGCCTGCGGTTAAAATTGGCAATTCGTGATCAATATTCAAATGCATTGACAATGATATCAAGACGTATAATATTTTATATGTTTTATGCTGTCGTTTCTTTTAAAAAAATAGAAAGCTATTTAACCTACTTGAAGGACATATGCAAATTCGTTGTTTGTTATTTTAACTTCTTTATGAGAGTTTGCAAAACATTTACAGCAATGTCAACAGTTCGATTAGTGCACGCACTTGGTACTTTGCATTCTTCATGGCCAAAAAACTGTCTAAATGGCGACTTTGAGTCTAGCTATTGCGAAACGTACTAAGCGCATATTTAATCAGCATGATTACCTGGCACAGTATCAGTAGGTGTTATTCGTACAAGTCGGGGATACGTCATCGACAATCACCCCGACAGTGGCTTTGTTGCTGTTAAAGTGATGTATGGTTCTGTTCAGTACTAGGAAGTCCAACCTCCCAGGTTAGGGTTAGGGTAAGGATTAATATAGTAAAGTGCAACAAGCCATGTAAAATAACAGTTATAAGATATTACACATATTCATATATATATATATATATATATATATATATATATATATATATATATATATATAAAATAAATTATGTTTTAACTGTTTTGAAAACGATCGTACGCCATAATGGACTTGATATTCTAATTCTTGGAACGATAGTAATGTTTTTAGTCATTAAATGTTTATATATATATATATATATATATATATATATATATATATATATATATATATATATATATATATATATACCGTCTTAATTTTTGTCCGAAGCAACTTTAAAACTGGGCATGATAGACATTTTTACGCCCTCTGGTAAGCTTTCTTCTTGTTTCGCTGGGTCCTGTGGAAACCACGACGTGACGTTGAGGTGAAAAACTCCTCAAAATATATATTTAAATGCTGGTTGACTATATTTTAGGCCAGAATCGCGTCTCTACGTATCCCTCGCTACACAAGTGTGTGTGTGAGCGGAGAGGTTATTATACAAAGATCAGTGACCATGATGTATTTAGCGCGTCCTCGAACTGTTTCACTGTCCAAATTGTCATTTAGCAATAAAACGATATTTTTGAATTGCATTTAAGAGTAAAATAACAAAGACATTGCATATGCATATTAATCCGGTTTCTTCAGTAGGTGGGTTGCTCTGGGCTGAGATATCATTCTTTTTAGTCCTAAGAGGTCAACCATTTCAAGGTTTTGGAGTCACTTCAAGAAATTGTTAGTCTAACGATAATCGCATGAAGAACCCCTACTGGCGAATGCTGACTAGGTTGCTCAAGCATCTTGTGTAGGTCAGACTGCGCTTCTTCTAGTGTGCTGGCTTTCAAAAACAATATATTACTAATCTCCCAAAGATGAAGTAAATAAAATATTATCTGCATATGCCCATGCAATTATATCGAATAGGTCTACAACTTATTATTAATACGAATATTTCTAGTACAGCATGGCAATCACACACCCTCAAAACAAGGCGCCCATATAATCGTTGATAAAATACATAATCCTTTCTGCAACTTAACGATATTTGATACATATATACCTACTTTCATATACTACTGGGGATAACACATCATTTATAACATCTTATCTTGATGAGGGAAGGGAAGACGTCTGCCTGTATCGCAGACTGACAGCCAGAAAGAGAAAGATGTTACTATCTTCTTCGCTACTTGTCTCTCCAAAGTGTTCGTCTGTGACGTCATATCCTCACATGTTAGCTTGAATTCTAACTTTGATTACTCATAAGATGTTTCGCCTTTAGTCGATCTATTTTCACGCAGAAAATTCTGTTTTTGTTTCGTTAAACACTTATTTTGCAAAGGACAGATATCCTTACTTTAACAATTGCATTTACATTTATTTAAGCTTTTAAAATTTTTTATCAACGTCATTACTATTTTATTTGTATTTATTATTATTTACTCAATAAAAGTTTTCACACCTGCTATCATAAGCAATTTATTTAGTGCAATAATAAGTGTTATACACTTGAGTAAAAATTAAAACAAGCCTCCCCAGATTTCCATCACTTTTCACCTTTTCGATACAAATTGCAAGTCGTCATGTTATCGCAACAGTTGTTTACCATTGATATTTTGCTCTCGGAATCCTTCAAGAAGAGATTTAGTTGGTGATTTCATTCTTCTGTATTTCCATATTTCTTAAAGCTTTACGTCCATTCTGTTTCATGTCAGTGAAGTCTGGTGGCACTACATATGTGTACGTGATTTAGGGAGGAAGATGGCGTAGATTAGAAATTCCGCTTTCTATTTAGACGCATGTGGTGTTATTTCTATCTTTTTCGTTCTATTTATATTTTAACTTACTTTTGCTTGGTTGACATTTGTTTGTTCTGTGGGCGTGTTTCCGCATTCAAGGATTTTCCTAAATAATTCGGCCATTTTCTACGATAGCAGTTAGTTGCATAGTGTCAATCTTCCATTTATTCCTATTTCTCTTAGTATTTATCTACTTTTTTTAGGGACTATATTTAGTAGTCTTACAATTGTTAGAATTATAGTTATTTTATTCACGTGCTGTATTCCTTTCAGTTCTCTAGCAAGTGCAATATATTTGCCTCGTTTCTCTGTCTCTTTGATCTTCACCATGTGATTTAATTACATGACGAATTTTACGATTTAACATGTTTTTATCTAATTGTTAACTATTATTACGTCCATTTCTTTGTTTGGATGAATTTATCTTCTTTTTTTTTACTTTTATTTCCCAGAGTAATTTGTGGCATTCATTTTCTATTATTGTCTCCGGTGTGTGTCTGTACAATTTGTATTTATTTTCAAAGTCCATATATTTGCATAGTTTCCAAAGGAATGCCCTTTGCATGCTATTGTGCTTGTTTTTGTGTTTTGTTTAGGCTAGTTTGCTTCATTCACTAATAATACCATTTATTGTTTCGTCTCTTTGTTCACATAGTCTATATTTACTGTTCTCTTGTGTTTTCACTATTTTTGGCTGTGATATTATTCGTTCTGATAGCGTTGTTTTGTGTGGCTATCAGTACTGATTCGTTTTTTCTATTCAAGCTTAATTTTCGTGGCCATGTCAAGATGTTTTTGTACGTCTCTGGTCTGCTCAGTCTTATAAATCGTTGATGTAGCTGCTTTCCTTCCAATGTTTCTGTTCTCGCTATTTTCGTTCCAATTTTGTTGATTTATTGTTCTGTGGAACCCATATATATTCATGTACTATTTTGCTTTGCTGTAAATAGAGAGGCTTACCGCCGAGTTATTCGGTCACCAGCTAATCAGAGGTCTTGGTGTAGGAACACAGAAATTTGTTTGACAACTTCTTACAGATCTGACACAACCTGTTTTCCCCGTCTGACCAGTTTGAGTAAAGACATCGTCTAGGCAAGACGTATTTTCGATGGTGTCCCCTGATTCGCTAACGACATGGTAAATCTACCGAGACGTATTTCGTTGGCTTATCCAATTCGCCAACAAAATGACAAATCGACCAAATCTACCAAAGTGCGTTACGTGCATTGTTAAGTTTGAATTTTCGCTGTTTTTACATTTTTTCGGCACAGCCAAAACAGAACGCATTTCTATGTGCTGTGGACTTGCAAGGCCGGTAATAATCACGACAAACACAGTGGTATAATTTTTTAAAAAGTTTATTAACAAAAGTATGTTACAAAAGTATGCGTCATAAGTTTGGGGCCGTAACTGCGAATAATAGCTGCCACGACGTTTAGTCGTAACTGTATTTATTGTGTTTGAGTAAGTCAATTTATTCCTGAAATAGGTAGATCAGCTTTCACCGTAAAACTCAGTAAAACCAAATGTCGTCTGCTGTTGCCTATTTATTCATCTACAGAGTCAGATGACTTTTATGCCAGTCTATTAATATGTTACTTGTGAACGCCGTCCATCTAACTTCATTTTGCCGGTGGTTGATATGCTGTAAACAGAAATAACAATTCTTATATACCGTTACGAATACAAAGATGAGAAGGTTTAAACAAAAAACGTTGATCGTGACTCATGTAAATGTCGATAAGCCCTCGACTGGCAAAGGATTCACCCGGCACAAGGGGTCACTAAGATATCAATCATGTGGAAAGGATGTGCTTATTCATCAAACACTGAAAAGAAACCGAAGCAAACGGTTTTATATACTTGAGCGTAAACATCTATTTTTTTCCAGCGGTTAAACAAAACAACAGACGTAAAAGACGCTCACAGAATCTGGGGTATTTAAACGAATAATGAGACGGCCATATTTATCCACTATTCGTGTCCGAACTAACGGAGCGATAACGGATAGTCATGCACGGACCAATAAATAAATGGCTATAAATCCATTTTATTGGCCAATCGGAAAACAAAGACGAAACATACTCTCATTACATACAATAAACTCACATATCTTCATCTAAGCATCTATCCACACACAGATGCCATGGTTCGGAACATGAAGAATCATGTTTCTTAATTCTTGAGATGAGGATTGATAATTTCGCCATTCCATCTCACATCCTCATGTTCACACTACGTGTGCTTCCAAGGAACCCTTACTTCTCTCTCTCTCTCTCTGAACCATGTGATATCCTATCCGTTTCTATTAATTCCCACAACCCCAGTAATTCTAACCTCCAGTACAGCAACTTGACACCGACTGACCTTTCATTTCCTGTTATTCTCAACTAACCATGTTATATACTAGTGTAGTTAACTCGCCCAATATTTAGCACGTGATGTTGTGAGTCTCAGTAGAATTTGGGTCTCGCATTTCCAATAGTCTACTACTGCACACAGACGACCCTGTTAATACTGTTTGAATAGAAGCGTATTACCCGGTACTCGCTACGAGAGCCTGCAAAAATTACAATACTCTTTTTTAAAAGTGACAGACATTCACGATTAAATCGACTCGTAAAGAATATCGTTATGCATAAATGATGTGCAAAGGCGTAGTTTCTTTTCCGAATTTGCCTGCTGAGGGTTCCTGATTGATCTACGTGCTGCACAAAATCTAGCCTCTCCATAATGAATGAATGACTGTCCGTGCTTGGTGAGGAGCCACATACTTCTCAAGATTGCCACGTGACACTAAAACAACTACATGACGATGATGGAATAAAAGTAACGTAAATACGTATGAATCGGCATAGTACGACCCTTTTGTTTATCGTCGTGATTTGTTTGTCCAGAATCGGGTACTCAGAGAAAGGTTGCTAATATCCATAAAAACCATTGGATTCGGACTTGTAACACAGATAGCTTAAATCTGTGCCGTTATCTACTTTTTCACTCCACCCTCTGCTGACCGCGTAGAAGTCGTAACGGATAAAAGTGCTAAGTAATAATCAATACTAAGTGGAAGTTGGAGGTTCAGTCTTCACTACGGATGATACTAAGAATACAATTACGGATAACTTAAGACTTCTAGCCGCTCATGGCTAACAAAATAAGCGCAAGCTTTCCTTTGGATGAGATAAACGGTTCCTTTCGAAATTCTGTACGGATTTCCGGGTTCGACATGATAGGAACTGTAGTCTGAACAATCCAAATAATTTACTAATTCATATTACCATATAAGCAATGCTTTCTAAAACAAGGACAACATTTCTTATTACAATTTTCACTGCTACGTGCCGTCATTTACAAAAGAGACACCTATCCTAAATTCGTTTCAACATCACCGAATTGATAACACTTAAAACGAGATGATAAAAGAAGAAAAAGGTATTTTAATATATCTTTATTTTAAATTCTGATGATGAAGTATATCTTCGAAAATTAAATTGAAAACAAATAAAAGTTAATAAAACTAAAATGAATTGTATGGCGTTCTAATTGCTCCTTATTATTTTTAACTATTCATTTAAATGTATTTTTTGTTTTAATGATAAACATTTTGATAAAGAGTTCAGAAACTATATTTTTATTGAGAAATATTGAAACAATATTAGTTTGTGAATGTGTAAAAAATGGGTTCCACGTAAAGGTAGATTCAGTAAAGGCAGTAAATCATACTAGTAATCTCGTACAGAATTTAAGCTAACGTGTTGGGATATGACGTCAAGGACAGGAAGTCCGGAATGATACGTTACGTAGAATATAATAAAATCGGACTTTTTTTTCAAAATGTAGGTTGCGCCAAGTAAGGGACATAGGTTATCTTAACTTATTTTTGGATTTATTTTCAACAATTTATTCAAACAAAGATTTTCTTTTTATTTCTTTATCTCATTTTCAAAATTTATTTTAACGGAGATTGTTTTAAACAATTTATTTTTATTTACAAGACAAAAAATATTGTTTTTATTTTTAAATGAAAATTTGAAATGTATTGGCTCGTTCAAAGAAATACAACAAGGATGGTCACATGTTTATGCTGTGCAGGCGCAACCACTATATCCCATCACTCAGCGCCATATATCCATAAACATCAAAAATGATATCTTAGTTTGATTAAGGAATTAAAAATTAAGAATACAAAATGGTAATATGTAATTGTAAGCTGGGAGCATGAGTACACAGGGGTCGTTATTAATTTCCAGGTAACGCCGGGAGCATCTAATAAATAAATAACTGATGCAACTTTAATTCGGATACTTGTTTGAGTACCCGCTATATTTCTCAAAAAATTACTGATTCTAATTTTTTTGTTTTGATAAATACAAACAGAGCCAAACTTTTTTTCTGAACTCACTTCCTCATCTAGTTTTATTTTTCTGTTTATTTATTTTAAAAGCCAACATTAAAATATTTTCAGAGTGAAATTTTAATGTTTTATGAAACATTGGAATGGTTTACGGAAATTAAGCTAATTACTAATATTCCGCTTTTGAATGGCTCGATAATTGAAGTTATTGATTTGTTTGTTCTTGTGCTGTTCAGTTTTCTATCGGAAATAATTAGACATGATTTCAAAGAGATTGTTCTTTCCATGAAAAACGAAAATCAGTTGCTTTTAACATATTCATTTACTTTCAATATTGAGGAGGTCATGTCCTCATCGATATATAAACGCTTTTCGGTACTCTTTAATTTCATCCCTAAACTCAAACGCAGCTAATTTTATTTTAGAGACGAATATGTAAGAATAGGATTAGTTTGGTAAATTTCCACGTAGGGTTTGAAATAACCTAGAGTCGATTTTTCCATTTAAGATTGAATGTAGGTTACGTGTCCTTGCTGTGACGTTACAGTCGCAGGAAGCGGTTAAGCAGACGTGACAAAATTGGTAGAGAGAATTGCTCTATTTCGTCTATGCTACCAGTTAAGACAGCCGTGCTTTTCTATATCTGATTCTTCCCTACATGGAATATGGAGTTCGCGGTTGTTTGAGGGGGGTGCATGTATAGTTTTAAGAACGAATAAAACTCCAAATTGATTTTAAAGCCAAATTGTAGTTGTTGATGTTTATTTTATTTTAATACGTTCGTAAAAAGTGGCTATTGAGAAGATAGAAACCTTGACTGCCACATCACCACCGAAACGCGACCAGTGAATCCCATCAACGAAGTGGACAGACTGGATCAACTACACTCAAGGTAAACTCTCATCCTTATATTTCGACTAGCAATTATTCTTGTCTCATTAACTTTTATCCTCGAGTTATTCCTGGCCTTTATAAGTGGTGACAGAACAATTTAAAGTAACTAATTCATCGGTTATTTTATTGCCCCCACCCATGATATAGTTATACTAATTGCCTCCTTTTTAGTTGGCCTTATGTAATTTTGTCACAAATACACAATGTTATTTTTTCTATCAGAATAACAGTCGATATATTGTATGATTCTGGTCTCGTCCTGAAATATCTTAACACTATTGTAACTATTTATCTGTCGATTATAAGAGACAGGCATTTCATTCAGACAACAACAAGTTCGAAAAAACGTTAGGTTTATTGAATCACATCCAATAATCACTTTCTAATTAAAGGAAAGAGTAAGTCTATTAAGCGTACGCTTTTAAGATTACACGTTCGTTAATTCATTTCAAGTACGTCTTTCCGTTGATCCTTTCTAACAAACTGGGGAGTTTTCCATGTTTGAACTACTAGCCTCTATCTCTATTGGACAAGGTGAAAAAATAATTTCCAACCGAATAGGTACAGCATTGCCTGCAATATTCCAGCTCTATCGGATTGCCGCAGTGTACATCAGTGTTCTTGTTTTACTGCACTTGCACTCAAAATAAATACCCCAACTCATCTGACAAGCAGCAAAATCCCACCCCTTCACTGTAGAGGTCCCTAAATGTCGGAAGATTTCGTGCTTCTTTCCGCAGGCCGTTTGCTCTTTGAATTCCTCCTTTGCTCCCTGTTTCTTTGACGATACCAACATGCAGAAATTTAAATGTAATGTAAACAACCATCTTTCTGTTCACATCCAGGTTGCCACCTATAAATCTGAGAAAGGGGTAGTATAGTATATGTTCACTTGTAATGATACCATCCTCCCAGGCATTACCTATTCCTTTGAGAGGTTCTTCGTCATAGTTACTAGTAACATTATGCAAACATAGTTGTATTAATTGAAATAATTTGTTTTAGTCTAATTATTGCGTCGCTATTACTTTTTATACTACTTACATTTTTTTACTTTTATTCAAACTAAACAAGACACACTGCCACTGAGGCGTAAGAGATTACTGTGAATTAGGGGCCAGATTTATAGGGAGCATCTTAACTGGGAAGTTTTGCAAAGAGATATTTGTTCACATTATATTAACACTTCTGCATTTTAGTACAGTCGGTAAACATTACGCAAGGAGTGGATTCAAAAGGCAAGATGGTCAAGTTAAGGAGTAAACAGATTTCCGGCATCTAAGGAATTCTAGAGTGAAGCGGTAGGGTTTTGATGATTTACGAGTTCACTGGAGCACTTCAATTCAAGTACTTGTAAAACCAGCACAGTGATGCCATATTGTGGCGATGGGACAGGGGCTGGAGTTTGGTAGACAGTATTGGACTTATTAAATTAAAGGTTCTTTTTGGACCCTGTCTAAGAGGAAGACCCTAGTGGTTTATGCACTAGCCCAAATGTAGACACAACACTCTATGTATGGGCGAATGTAGAGACATATGATATTGGTAGTGTGGGAAGTTATCTAGCCCGGTAGAAGGACACCTTCCTTGTAGTAGATTTGGCCGGATCTTCAAAGTATTTATTCCAATTATTGTTTCCTGTGAATGTTAGGCCGGTAATTTTTAATATTGGACTCTCGGGTAGGGTGCTAGTAGCCAAGACAATCGGTGGTTGAAAAGGAGTTTTATTATTGTTAAAGGAGAGAAACTTTGTCTTAGTAGCATTAAATGTAACCTGATACTTATGGCCACATTCCACTACAAACTGGAAGTATTTTTTAAAGATTCATCCATTGACTTAGATGTGGATGCGTTCGAAAATGAAGCGTGATATCATCAGCAAATATACCCATCTCGGACGCAATTGTATCAGGGAGGTTGTTTATGAAGATCAGGAATAATATAGGTTCTAGAATCGACTTGTGGAGCACATAAACTACCATTACAATAGTGTCCTTTTCAAATAATTATGTTAATTAAACAAATGTTAAACTTTTTTTTAATAAAACATGGTTTCGTAAAGATTGAACGGAATATATTTGAAATATACCGAACTTATACCCAGGTTTAGAGAATATTATCATTTCGAAGTGACGAATAGTTCTGTCATGTTATTCGTAATTAATGTCAAAAACGGAATCATGCAAATGAAGCTGAAGAATTAACCCTGAAACATGTTCACGTTGATGTGAACAATATTGAAAGTGAGTGCGTAAAAATACTGTTGGAAAATCAAATTTTCGATGTAAGGTTAGAATAAGTAAAAATGAATTTTCAAATTAGAAGTAAGTGAAGATTTACACCGTCGTGTACCAGAAGTTACGTCATGGAGAGAATGTACGTGGGAGTAAAGCAACGTCGATTCTGTCTTTTGAGTGTTTGACCTCAAGCTGAACGGACGTCAGTTTTCGAAGTATTTGACCACCCTAATAAATGTAAATACTAGATGTATTCGATGTTTTCAAGCTAATATTACTGATGAGTCACAAATTTGTATTTTCAATATTTTTTTTTATTACACTCTATTTTTTCAAATTCGCTGGCTTTTCTATTAAGCAGGGTTCACCAGTAACTTGTATTGGAACAAGTCTGCTGCAAAAAGTTATGGGCTCCCTTTACCGGGTGAGTAAACTTCCCACACTTGGCAGTAACCAATATCTCTATACAGTCACCATGCGCCGATGTATGGAGGATTGTTGCCACATTCGAGTACAATAAAGAGTATTTAACTTAATAGGCCCCACACTGTCTACCAAGCTCCAGCCCCTGTACCATCGCCGCAATGTTGTACTCTTATGCTTGTTTTACAAGTACTTCCACGGAATGTACTCCTACAAATATACTGCACCTGTACCCTATACATATGAATACACCCGATATACCCGAGTTGCAGCAAAACCGTATCCTTTCACTTAGATGTCCCCCAATGCCAGATAACTTTCTACTCTAATAGCTGCTTTCACCGGGCTCCCCTTCCTTGTTGCCTGTTTTGTCAACATGCAGAAATTTAAATGTAATGTTAACAAACATCTTGCTGCACAACTCCCTACTTAGGATGCTTCCTACAAATGTGGCCTCTGATCACAGTAGTCCCTTACGGTTCAGTGGTAATTTGCTTTGTTGGGTGCACATAAATGCACTCTATCACCCGGTGGATTATGGCAGTTCTATGGCCATCTCTCCTACATTTGCAATCTTGAATTCGATCTCCATCTATGCCAAACCTTAGGACACCGATTCACACACGCTCTTCGCTGAGCATGCTCATCTCTCATCTAAATCAATACAACAACATGACACTAACATTTTTAGGTAAAATTCTTACAAAAAGTTAATGGAATCTAATATCTCTCGATCGAATATGTGGCTGCAATGTTTGTTGGGATTTCGTCGGACATTTAAATAGCAGAGAAACGAGGACAATTTCATTTTTGTAAATTCCATTCGCAAATAAACATTAAAGTGTCAATAAAATTCTATGAATATTCATCACACACTCGTTAAAGTCAGTGCAAACAGAAAAAGATTACAAATATTTTTATGTGTATATATAACCCTCCTCCCCCTCCTCTTCCTCTCCTTCTCTCTACCCCTCTCTTTCATCCCCTCGTTTTATTTCTTTATATATATTCGATTTTCACCGCTGATATGCTGGCTGTGTCTAAGGACAAACTGAAATAAGCTATCTATGGATGACCTCTATCTTATATATGTGTACGCTATCTATTAGTTGAGTAAGCTCTCTGGTAAGGTTTCTCACAGAAGCTTATCACTAGCGTTGAATGTAAATAAAAGAAAATATGCTTAAGAGCGTATCTATTTCTCCTACTACTAAGCAGCCGTCTCAAATATATACATATATATACATACATGCATATATATGCATATATACACAAACATATATATATATATATATATATATATATATATATATATATATATATATATATATATATATATATATATATACATACATGTATATATATTGCATTCCAATGGCAATAATGGAAGTAAATCCAAAACCATAATTTTCATTTATTGTTTCAATTTCTTTATTTTCATATTTCAGCGAATACCTGTGTAGAGACGACAGAGTTACCTCCATTCAGTAGGATTCTCCCTTTCGATGATTTCAGAGATGAACTCTTTTGAGAAAGAGGGTCAACTCTCACGATCTCGAAGTTACGGGACTTGGTTGGATTGTTTGTTTGTTTTACGGCATATCAACCATAATCAGGTTATTTAATGCTGAATCAATTGAATTTTTTTAAAGTTCTTTGCAAAAAAAATATTTTGAAAACATTCGTTAAACGTTTTCATTTTCATTCTTTTTTACAGCATATTATTTTCCCCAGTTAATTTAATACCAAATCTATCTTGATTTATATGTCTTTAGATAATTATATTTTTTATATAGATCAACAGGTTTCAAAATGTTCATTATTGTCTCTACTTTATTTTTCTCAAACAGTTCCTTCATTGTACCTTCTTTGTAGAACATTTCTCTAAAAGGGGCCAGATCAATGCATTCAGTAAGAATAGGCTTGATTGTGTACGCAGTCTGGCATGCAGAGCATATTGGTTGATGTTTGTCTTCAAGTAAGTAGGAATGCGTAATCCTTGTGTGACCTATGCGATGTCTAGATAACACTACTCCCTCCTTTCGGCTTTTTCGTGGGCTTTTTTTCCATTCTCCTATTGTAGTTTTGATCGCTAGGAGTTTGTTATGTGTATTGCTACTCCAATGTTGTTGATCTTCATTTTAAAATGTGTATATGGAATCTTAAAAATGGTCGCCTGAGCGCTGTCTAAGGCAGACCTGGCTGCCCTATCAGCCTTGTCGTTTCCACTGATTCCGATATGACTTGGGATCCAATACAGTAATATTTCATTATCCTTAGACAAATATCCAATTTTACAAAGTTATTTGGTCACCAATGGATTATCAAATTTCCTGTTTTGTAGTATCTTAATACAGACAAAGAGTCTGAAAAGATAATAATTAGTTTATTTTTGCTTATTTGCCGACGCACACGTGCGTTATTATAAACGCGTGTGCCTTCCCTCGCAAGACTCTTTATTTTCTGTCGACTGAGAACGTAAACGCACTCAATCAAATATTCAGGACCCTTTGTTGCCGACTCGCACAAATTGACCATTGTATATATATATGCAAACATTGTTAAAAAATAACAGTATTCGCCTGTTTAATTATACCTTTTTTCATATTTCTAATTTTTGTGATGGTCTTTTTTGTATTAAAATAAAAAATAAAATAAATGTTTCATAAAGTTCAATTGGTTTCACGGACGTTTTCGATTCTTCGTCGAATCATATATATATATATATATATATATGTATATATATATATATATTATTTATTTTACTTTTGGTTTTCGGTTGTTGTGTGTTCCTTAAGGTCGAAAAAAACAAAACCGACAGAAACAAAAAAAGGCAAGCCAACACCTTTCGTTGCTTTGTCGCATAAAACGTTCGCACATACTGAATAAATCAGTGAAAACATAATTTTATTTTCACAAGGCCAGACCTATATTCTTACTCTTCTTTTTTGTATACATGTGTGTATTTTCACGGCTTTTATCATTTAGATTTCTTCTGTGTCTCGGAGACACGGTTGAAGACATACACATTTTCGTCCACACGTGGAGTCTTTGAGAAATCCCCATTTTTCCGTTAGAGCGAGGAGTGACTGTCTTTATTTTTTCGTCTCTAGAGCTATGGCCGAAACATATGAGTGGCATCTGTCCGAAATTTTCTAAAGCGAACCTTCGTTTATAGTTCGCGCAGTTTGAGATGGACTGCCAGATTAAAGGAATTAGCTCCCAAATAAAATAAATTCCATGTGACATTTTCTAAATTGCCGAAAGATGTCATTATGATGATTAAGAACATAGTAATGTTCCCACCGGCAGATGGACCGTATAATATTCTTAAAGAGCATGACATTTCTATGACGTCAGTTCCCGGATAACATAAGTTGTCCTAACACTTGAACGATGAAGCATTCCGGGGGATTGTAAACCCTCCCAGTTTCTGCGACGTCTACAACAATTTGATGGAGAAAATTAGGGAGACGAAATTGTTCGTCACATTTTTTCCCAACACTTGCCGCCTGCTTATCAGACAGTCTTGGCAGCCACGAGTGAAGATTCATCCACAGAGGACTTAGCGAAAATGGCTGATAAAATCGTTTCTGTGGCGTCCACCAGCACGATTTCAGTAGCGCATGTTCGGAGCTCAGAGCAGGATTCCCTGACCCAGATCCCGGAGGGTCAGGAGAAGCTGGAGGCCCATATACGAGAACTCGCGAGAAGAGTGGATAGGTTGGAGACACACCCTTCGAGAAGTGGACGACGTTCCCCCTACCGTGCAAAAGAGAGGAACAAAGACCTCAAATGTCACAATCACAGCCGGTATGGAGACAGAGCATACTCCTTTAAACCTCCCTATTAATACAATCCAGTGAAAAGATTAAGCTGTCTTCCGAAGGCGACTCGGAGAGACAGCATGGGGAAAGCCTGTCGCCTATTATTTATGTGTGACCACAGTACTGGCGTAAATTGTCTCGTAGGCAGTGGTGCACAAATATCTGTAATTCCTGCCACAGATGCAGACAGGAATAATGTCCCTTAGAAACTTACATTGCGGGCCGTAAATAAGTATTTTATTAAAACGTACGGCCATAGATAGATGATATTAAATGTATGTGTCAGCCGGGCTTTCAGCCACCTGTTCATCATTGTGAATGTGCATAGAGCCATATTGGGTGCGGATTTTTGGACAAATATGGACTTTTTCATGGCCATTCACGGACGGCTAATTGACCCTGAGGCTAACGTTAGGCCACTTTAATCGATTTCAAGAATTCTACATACACACAGATAACAAACTTTTGCTGGACGCGTTCAAGTTGACATCGGACAAGTATTCCCCACTAGAAACCAGAAACATGGATTACTTGTTGCAATTTACGTCGGGTGTCCAATTCATCAAGGGAGCTGACGATGTCCAGGCAGACACCATGTTTCGCTGCACAAATGCTCTCCTGTTTGACCCGTGCGTTGATTACAGGACACCCGTTGAATAGTATAAAAACCACCAGCAGCTGCAGAATTTTTTAATTGACGAGGAAACATCATTGAAGCTGTCGAGAATAGGTAAGTAATGTGCTGTGATAGCCAGAAATACGTGTCCATGAATTACTTTTATGTACGTAAAAATATATATGTATATATATATATATATATATATATATATATATATATATATATATATATAGAGAGAGAGAGAGAGAGAGAGAGAGAGAGAGAGACAGACAGACAGACAGACAGACAGACAGACAGACAGATAAGTAGAGAGAGGATGAGAGGGGAAAACGAGCGAGAGACGAATGTTGGTAAGAAAAGAGAGTTGTCTTTTTAAAATTATTTTTTTTTAATATCAATTTTTTAACACGATTATAAAAAGAAATTAACTTAATTTTACAGGTGTAACATTTTTTGTTAACAATAACGTGTGGTTTATTCAATTTAAATACGTTTAGACCACTTTCAGAATGAGTATCTAGACATAAACAAGAAAAAAGAAGACGAAAAAGAAGTATAAAAAGAAGTATAAAAAGAAGACGAAGAAGAATTAGAAGAAGAAACAGAAGAAGAAAGAGAAGAAGAAAGAAAAGAAGAAAAAGAGAAGAAGAAGAAGAAGAAGAAGAAGAAAGAGAAGAAGAAGACAGTGAAGAAGAAGAAGAAAAAGAAGGGTCGAGAAGGAAGTAGAAGAAGAAATATAAAATCAAGTAGTAGAATTAGAAGAAGAAGAATTAGAAGAAGAAGAATTAAAAGCAGAAGAAGAAGAAGAAGAAGAAGAAGAAAGAGAAGAAGAAAAAAGAGAAGAAGAAGAAGAAGAAGAAAGAGAAGAAGAAAGTGAAGAAGAAGAAAGTGAAGAAGAAGAAGAAAAAGAAGGGTCGAGAAGGAAGTAGAAGAAGAAATATAAAATCAAGTAGTAGAATTAGAAGAAGAAGAATTAGAAGAAGAAGAATTAGAAGCAGAAGAAGAAGAAGAAGAAGAAGAAGAAGAAGAAAGAGAAGAAGAAAAAAGAGAAGAAGAAGAAGAAGAAGAAGAAAGAGAAGAAGAAAGTGAAGAAGAAGAAAGTGAAGAAGAAGAAGAAAAAGAAGGGTCGAGAAGGAAGTAGAAGAAGAAATATAAAATCAAGTAGTAGAAGAAGTAGAAGAAGAAGAAGAAGAAGAATTAATCCTTCTTCATGTTATTTATAAATAAAATGTTGATAAAACTCGAGTCCGAAAAGTTTTGGTGTTAGACGCTTTCTTATCGCGTGCAGAGAAAACAGGTGGCCGCCAGGGGGCGCTTCCTGTATTATGTTTGTAGGTCATGTGTAGATGGCTGTTTGCGGGAATGACCAATCAAAAAGTAGAGATCGGTATAGAGATTTAAAATAAAAGTTGAGACTTTAACAGTTGTTGATAGTATCACCAGGTGAGGCGGTTTGTCGCCATTTTGTTCGGTACTTAAGGCCATTGCCAGAGATTATGTAGATTGTTGAACGTGTCCTATTACCCATTCATATTTTACGTATATGTACCATTCTGCTGCAAATGTGTAAAAAGATACGTAAACGTCCACGAATATTTTAGAATTTTAAGATGCGTCCTCGCATCACTATAAAAAAGCGTCGTCCGTCGGTTGTCGATCAGGCTTCAGTGTGAAATACAATATTTATTACTAAACGCGTAGGTTAAATATAAATATCTTATCTTTGTCAAACCCTCTCTCTTTGACAGCTGGTCGGTCTGATACGTTTAAAATATAATTTATGTAGGTCTGTCACGCTTAGGTTCGATATACCATTTTATTTGTTTTGTTTTTTTGTTCTGTCAAGTTTTAAATAGTATTTTCGTCGATTAGTCACGCTTAGGTTTTATATAGCATTTTATTTGGTCTGCAATGCTATTTTTTTCGTCAGCCGGTCATCCTGAAGTTCGACATAGTATATAATTATTTTGTCTGTCATATTGAAGTTTAAAATATAATTTTCATTGGTCTGTCACGCTTTGGTTTAGTCTAGCATTTTATTTGGTCTATCATGTTTTAGTTAGACATAGAAATTGTGTCGGTCTGTCAGGCTTAGCATTTTATTTGGTCTGCAATATTAAAGTTTCAAATAGAATTTTAGTCGCTCTGTCTCGCTTAGGTTTAAAATGGCATTTTATTTTGTCTGCCATGTTAAAGTCTTTTCGTCGGTCTGTCACTCTTAGCTTTGATGCCGTATTTAACTATTTTGTCTGTCATGTTCAAGTTGAAAATAGAATGTTCGTTTGCATATAACGCTTAGGCTGTATATAGCATTTTATTTGGTATGCAATGGTATAGGTTACAATATAATTTTTTAGATACGTCTATACTTATTTATGAGACGATTTATGCGTGCATCAGTCTGTCACGGTGATCAAACACTAAACACGAACGCAATCCGAAAGTTTATGTTGAACGAATTTAACATTGTAAAGGTATTATCGGGAATAACACGAGGAAGGAATGCTCGACTATGGAAAAGTGTTATTTTTCAAGTAGTGGTTTGCATTAACAACCGAATTTTCTTCAACGCAAAAATTGAAAAGTTACAAGACTTATTTGCTATAAAATTTAATATACAAAAAAGACAAATGTGTAAATGAATAGAGTGGGAATTTTTAGACTTGCCCAAAATTGCATTTTATGTTCGTTTAGGCGACTCAGACTCCAGCTTGGTCGGCATAAAGTTATCCTCATCGGTAACAGCTATTTATTATCCTGCCGGATTGCTTACGTTTAACCTCGATAACAAGACTCAATAATTGTACAGAAGCAACGTTGACATTTTCAGTCAATCGATTTGCGGTTTTGAAGCACAGACGACCAGAAGACGACTGATCCTGATGGCGACTCCTCCAAAATCACGTTTGCCGCATATTACTAACGCTACGAGTTTCTACTGCCTCTACCGAGGCGAAGAAGGGTTGGAATTTAAGGCGAATTACCCGGGTAAAAAATAGTTTAACTTAACTACCGATAGTGAAACTCGAAACTCTATGATTCATCGTCGAATTAGGGGCCACGACATGTGTTTTACATGCATCTCCTTTGACGAGGATCAGTTTTTCTTTGAGATAATTTGACATCTTTAGAGAGGTTGTCTTGTGTTGTTCATGGTATTTGAGTCTCATCTTTAGTACGTCACGTGTCACGTGTCACGTGTAACGTGTTACTATTACAAGGAAAAACTACTACGATTTATTTTTACTTTTATTAACCGGAAACAAAACATATTGCCACTGAGGCGTAAGGGCCTACTGTGATTAGAAACGGGATTTAGAGAAGGTATCGATAGTGTGAAGTTCTACAGCAAGTAGTTTCATCATATTACTTTTTTTTTAAATCATGTAAGTACAGGCGTGAAACAGGTAGCAGGGACTGAATTCTAACTGCAAGCAATCCGCGGATAAAAGATGTCAGAGTAGGAAGTTTTGCGGCATCTAGGAACCTCTAGAGTGAAAGGGTGAGATTTTGTAGTAAGTCATGTTATTTGAGGGCATTTAATTAATTTGCAGTTCGCGGTGCACATTCCGTAGAGGTACTTGTAAAGCCAGCATAGGGGTGCAACACTGCGACGATGGAATCCTAATAAAAAAATGCAGGTGCTTTGTAAAAAGTGCGGGGCTTATTAGGTAAGGAACTATTTTTGTACCCTCCCCAAGGAGGAGAGACTACGCAACAGTGGAACACGTACTATAGCAGGCAAGAGTTGCCTCGATCATCTTTAGAAATTCGGGCTTCAAACTAATCGGTTTAAAATCCCACCATCAACTTTACGCACCCTTCCCTTTTTTCGCCTCAAATTTGCCTGCTAACGCACCTTGTAATATCGTTCGAATAACTCAAAGTCGTCTAAATAAATGCGTTTTAAAACGATTGTTGCACAACCCTTCAAATAAGTTACCCGCAAACAAAAGAAGGGAGATAACTCGAACACATTTAGAAACAAATAGTTTATCTTTTAAGAACCGACGCGAAACATCTTTAACCTATGAAGTCAAAGGCAAATATAAACAAAATTATAAAAACCGCCAAATGAAAATTCGGTCAGCCATGGAAATCTTCCCGCGTTCTTGCATTCGACACTACTTCGTTTTCCCGTCCGACGAATCTGAATTCAACCAGGAGAAATAAGTTTTTCTAAGTTTCAAGCGGAAATTCCTATGTCAACAATATTTTTATGAAGCGAAAATATTAAGTTCTTCACGCGGAAATCACTGATCCTGATTCCAGCCCAATATTTCTGCTGTTTTTCTGAAGAGACGTATTATAAATTTCTTTTTCTAAAAAAAACACTCTGCTATCACATACAACTTAGAAAACCAGAATAGATTCGATTGAGTAGCATATAAAGAATTATATATATATATATATATATATATATATATATATATATATATATATATATATATACATATTCAAAAGATGCAAGATGAGAATAAAAAAATGTAAAGATACAACATTTATTATAACATCAGAAGTTCAAAGCAAGGAGTTTCATATCTTTAATCCATGAGTTTCCAAAGATAAACTTTTTTCATCAGAGGATAGGAAAACCCGACAATGTAGTTGTATATATTATCGGCAACATTTAACTTTGAAAATATTTACACACTAAATCATAATCAAAAGTAAAGAGTCTTTTGTTGGGATGAGAACTTAGAGTTAGGGTAGACGCCGTCAAATAACACGTCAGAAATAAAACAGCTGTATTATTGGAAATAAATGTTTGAAAAAGAAAGATAATCAAATTGTTTAGAAGTCCAAATGTTGTTGTTAAGAAGCTGATTTTTGGACGGTTGTTGGTGAGGTCTAATTCATCCTGCCTGTGAAGTGGAATAATCCATTTCACAGGGTTCAGAATGAAGTTTGTCAGTCAGAGTTCGATGTATATCAAAGCGTGCATTACGAAAACCTCTAGCTCCCTGGTTGATCAGTGTTTCGATAGATGGATTTAGAGCCGATATTTTTCAATCGGTGTAGAGTGGAAGTATTACTTGTAGGCGATGGTGAAAAAATAATTAAAAAAGTAAAAAATGTTAATATAATTATCTTTAATTTATTTCAACATTAAAATATTATATATATATATATATATATATAAATATATATGTATAACCTTATGTATGTGTGTGTGTATGATGTTTGTGTGTTCACTATAAAAAGAAAGGTTAGAACATCTACATGAGCGTTATTATTTCAAATTTACCGGGGAAGACAATGGAAGTATACCCGAATCTTTTAGTGAACCTTTAAAAAGCTTATGAAGGCATAACCACCTTAAAACTTTAAATATGTCGTATTTTCATAAAATGTAAATCATATATAATCTTCTGAATGAGACAACGGAAGTAGTCTCAATACTGCAAGTGCCCTCGTAACCTAAAATAAATATAGAAGGCAGACCCTTTTTTAAACGTCGACTATACTTTGATTACATCTATATAACATAGGTATAAAATTCTACCGGAAGAAAACTGAAGGTGCCGCGAATTTCTACGTTACGTTTTATGTGCTAGATATTTATGTTCGATGTGACCTATAAGAAAAGAACCCACTTAAAAATTCAAATACATACATTTGATTTGAATGACATTTTAAAAATATATGTAAAAAGACACTAATTCAAAGAGTTTTCTGACATTTCAGCTTCCAACTACATTAGATGGCTAAACGTGAGGAGGGGTCAGTAGAAACAAAGAAAGTAATACAGTGTTATGGGCAGAGTGAAGCAGTACATAGTAGTGATCCTCATTCAATCCTGAGCACACCGATTATTCCGCTAGTTATATATATATATATGGGGTAAGGTACACGATAATTCATGAAAATGAAATGTCGTGATAGACAAAATGTGTGAAAAAATGACAAACGGAAAACAAGTTAGAGTGCAGGAGACAAACAAGAGATTTTTTGACCGGTTTCGTTCGTGGAGAACGTCTTCAGAAAATGAAGATATAATTTTATTTTGAAGGCACATACATGGGATGAGAGAAGAATGATCTGATTCAATCATATGAGAAGACATTAAGTGATGTTTATTTCTTGTTAATCTTTAGGCGCTAACTTCCATTGTTATCAATTTCATGCCCACCCCTTTGTTCACCGTAGTTATGTTCTCTGCCGCTTTTCCCCCTCCCCCTACCGCCTTCTCCATTATAGATAAAATAAAATTAAATTTAAAAAAAAACATAAAAGAATGTGTCACCTACTTATCACATCCCAACATAACTTAATGTATTCTCATATGATCCAATCAGATCATCCTTCTCTCATCCCATGTATGTGCCTTCAAAATAAAATTATATCTTCATTTTCTAAAGACGTTCTCCACGAACGAACCGGTCAAAAAATCTCTTGTTTTTCTCCTGCACTCTAACTTGTTTCCGTTTGTCATTTTTTCACACATATATATATATATATATATATATATATATATATATATATATATATATATATATATATATATATATATATATATATCATGCCAATGTAGCGGTTTTTTTCCCGAAATATAATATTTTGGTTTTCTGAGGAGCCAATGCAGGAAAGATCTTGGATTTACATACACATACCGACGCGGTACTGTAATTGTACCGGAGTTTCTTATTTTCAAAAAATGTAGCAAACAATTGCTTATATATATATACTATATATATATATATATATATATATATATATATATATATATATATATATATATATATGCATATTGTTGATTTGATATTTTTAATTCCGTTTTCCTTCTTATATGGGGTTGTTCTATTTCATGTTCATGCTTCGAGTATCTCACTAGATGGTGAATAATAGTGTTGCTCTTAGTAAATTAATAAATAAATGCTGTCGACGTTTAGTTTTGGTGAAGTGGTACTTTCATCAGTACTGCGGGACAGCAATGGAATTGAATGACTGTTTCCTTTTTAGTCTGCGAAAACATCGTAAACAACTAATAACTATTCTTTTTTTATATTTCACGATTTAAGGTAATATCCCCTATATATGTTTCCGAATAGGATCCACTTTTGTCTGCCTTCACCTTATACCATTACTCCGAAATCCACCTTTTTATGCCTGTTTCTCCCATTTTTCTGCCTACAATTGAATGGCACCTGCTTGGTGCATCTTTCTTTTTCTGGGAAATAAAAATTGATATATATATATGAACATCCATGGATGAAATATCATTTGATTATATTCCTTGTTTCTATATCTGATGACTATGATAAACTTGTAAAATATATTAGGTTACTTTTTTCATTATTTTGATATATTCTATAAAAATGCTCCATCCCTAATATCAATCATCTCTTTATCACCATAGGATCTAATATTATATAATCATATTCATATTACTCAAATATATATATATATATATATATATATATATATATATATATATATATATATATATATATATATATATATATATATATATATATATATAAATAGTAAGCTATGAAAATATATTTATGGCACGAATATATTTTCATAGCTTACTACCTAGCTCTACTCACGTATCGAGTACTGTTGAAGTAAATACTGAAAATTGATACACAAATAAATTATATCTCCTTGTAAAATGTTATGTGGATACATGAAATACTAATACTATATATATATATATATATATATATATATATATATATATACATAGCATAATATAAAATGAAATAATACAATAAGGTACGAATCAAATTTTATTAGAATTCAAAATTTAGTTTGAGATACTTTGCCTGAATTTTGAATTCTAATACAATTTGATTCGCAACTTATTTTATTATTTCATTTAATATTATGCTATTAATGATCTATCCAGTATATTGAGCTTCAGTCTTTATTCGGATGTTTCACTAATTAAAAGATATTAGTTGCCTCTTATATCTTTAGTTGGATTAACTTCATATATATATATATATATATATATATATATATAAACAATAGTACAGCCGTTCGCGTATCAACCAATATTTCGATGACACCACATCTTATCAAAGCTTGATAAGATGTGGTAGCATCGAAACCTTGGTTGATTGACGTAAGGCGTTAATATTTTTTATGTAATGTTATAAATGCTCCACTTGTTATTGAGCACTTTTGAAAATATTAGTCTTATGTTTATCTTATGGACATATTTGAAGTAGATCAATTCATATATATATATATATATATATATATATATATATATATATATATATATGGCAATCTGTTGATATTGTGTTTTATCTGAAACGTCTAGACAAGATAGAATCCTTCTAAATACCGAACCAGATAATCTAATTACGTTTTGATTATTTTTTCATTTTTGGTCCGCATTTTTTTTATTTTATACGATCCAAATCATTCAACACAATGAATTTCAACGTATAGAAATAAGAATACTAAACAAGAATAATCACTTTTGTTGTGCGAATGGCAGCTGTTGGCGAAAGATTTCATATTTGAGATTATTTTATTGTATCATTCAATCTTTCGATACTTTTATTCTTTCCCGCCATTGTCGTTGATTGACAAGCACAGATCCCGCCAAAATATTGACACTCTCTCTCTAATATGGCAGTCCGGAAATGTTTATTAGAATTCCAGCATTATGACTGACAGATAATTTTGACTTTCTAAAATTGAGCAAGGAACATAGGTAAGTTTTAATATATAAATGGTATATCGATTACGCGTATTCATATATTGATTGAAGAAAATAATACGGTTGTAATGTTTATGCCTGACAGCACAACTAGGCACGCCGACGCGACAGCTTCTGCTGCGGATTTTCGATTGCCCGCCGTTTTGAGCAACCTCTGATTCCCGTCGACATTCATCGAAACCTCGCTCAGTTGTTTTGAACACGCTCTAGTTCCTATCGACATTCGGGAAATATCGGCCCGTGATTTCCTCTGATACCTGTCGACATTCAGTAAATCTTGACCAGTCCTTTCGAGCAACTTCTGAATTCTATCGACATTCAGGAAAACTTAACCAGTGGTTTCGAGCAACCTCTGATTCTCGTAAACATTCGAGCAATCTCTGCTCCTTGTTAGGAGAAACCACTCATTTTCGTCGACATTCTGGAAATATCGGCCAGTTCTTTTTTAGCAACGTCTGATTCTTGTCGACATTCGGGAAATCTCGGCCGATCTCTTGAGCTTCCTCTGATACCTGTCAACATTCGGAAAATCAGAGTCAGTAATTCTGAACAACCTCTGATACCCGTCGACATTTGAGAAATCTCTGCTTCTCGTTGGGAGAAACTACTGATTCCCATCGACATTTGGGAAATCTCGGCCTGTCGTTTCGAGCTTCCTCTGATTGCCGTCGACATTTCGGAAATCTCAGTCAGTCGTTTCTAGCTATCTCTGAGTTCCGTAGACATTCGGGAAATGTAGGCCTGTCGTTTTAAGCAACCTTTGATTCCCATTGACACCAGGGAAATATATTTCAGTCGTTTCGAGCAACCTCTTGGTGTCATCTACATCCGGGAAATATCGGCCTGTCGTTTGGAGATTCATCTGATTCCTTTCGATATTCGGGTAATCTAAGTCGTTTCGAGAAACTTCTGATTCCCGTCAACATAAAGGAAATATTGGACAGTCGTTTCGAGCAATCTCTGGTTTTCATCAACACTTGGGAATTCTCTTCCAGTCGTTGTAATTGAGCTCTAGTTCTTCATCAACATTCGTGAAATATTGATCCGTCGTTTCGAGCTTCCTCTGATTATGCTCGATATTTGGGAAAACTCTTCAAGTCATTAAGAACAACATTTGATTCCCTTCGAAAGTCGGAAAATATATTCCAATCATTTCTATCAACATCTGAATCCTGTCGACATATGAGACATCTCAACCAGTCGTTTCGAGCAACCTCTGATTCCCATCGACATTCAGGAAATCTCAACCAAGGGTTTCGAGCAACCGCTGATACAACCTCTTATACATATGGAAAATCTTAGTTAGTCGTTTCGAGCAACATCTGATTATCACCGACATTCATGAGATCTCGGCAAGTCGTTTCTAGCAATATCGTATCCCAATCGAAATTCGGGAAATGTTCTCACTTAAGTTTTAAAAAAAAACAACAATGTTTGTTTAGTTGTTGGTACACTAATTAAATTTATAAATACTACATGACAGTATCAAGGAATTGTTTAATTCCCCCAAAAATGGAGAATTTATTTCAGCAACTATATTTTTTGCTTCATACTCAAATGCCATATTATCGTTAAGATTGAAAGTTGTGAATAAATTCATTTTCATTTTTTTTTACAAATAATACCGTAAGAAATATTTCAGATACTTCGAGCCGACGGGTTGATTGCCCAAATGCCGATGGGAGTCAGAAGTTGCTCGAAACGACAGGAATAAATCGTTCAAATATCGTTGACAATAAAGAATCAGCAGCATCATATGTTGTGCCGGCGTGCCTAGTCGTGCTTACGGACATAAATAGTAAAACCCTAAAATATCTGATTCCTGTATATATCAATAAGTGTGAATTAGTCTCTCCGCTATTTCCCGTTTTAAAAGCATCTGTTTCGTGGCGCGTTTCCCACGTCCTCTTCTTCCATTTCCGCCTTATTCCCTCTCTCTGTGTACGTGTAGGTGTCCGAGTTAGGACGGACGGGCGGATGCTAGTGCTTGTTTGTTTGTCTGTCTGTTCGTTTAGCTAATCGGACTTCTGTACGAAGACAAAGAATACCGTGCCTCAGAATAATCTGGTCTGTATCCCCCTCGTTGGTTGCAGCTATCAGTTAGACCTGCAAAATTGCAAGTTAACACCGAAACGTACACCAGAAATGCTCACCGGTTTGATACAAAAACTTATCTGAGAGAACACAAAGGAGTGACAGTGGCGCATGCGCAGAAACCACGTTGTTATCCTTTATAAATTTGCGATTTAGAGTCTGACACGTATTTGTTTGACATACGAGACGCAGAGATGACCAGTTGACGAAGAATCTTGATGCAGCCTTCCCATGAGGTTTCGCGTGAACAGTATCAGCCGAGTTGCAGCCATAATTTAGCTGGGTACCAGACTTATCTACCATTGGTGGCTCTTTAATTCCAGACCGCATAACTGTGACACAACCACGTTGACACGGCGCGGAAGGGTTGGACTGGAGGCCGAGTGTGTCATTTGTTTTGTTTGCGTCCATACAAATACGAACGATATGTTTCTAGTAAAATGTAAATGGTAGCTCTTACGCGTCATTAATATATAAAAGATAATAGTTTCTCACACCCTTATATATGGTGTTGGGAAATACTCTCTGTATTTGTCTCGTGTGTGCGCATTCTTATGTCTTGTGTTTATTCCTTACCGTCACTATTTACATTTTATTTATGCCCTCGCTTACTCTCTCTCTCTCTCTCTCTCTCTCTCTATCTCTTTCTCTCCCCTTCTCTCTGTATATATATATTTTTTTTTCTCTTTCTCTGTCTTTCGCACTCTCTGTCGCTTTTTCTGTCTACATGCATGTCAGTGTCAACGGACGAACGAACAGACAAACGACTGCTGCTACCGCGGCTATTGCCAAGCGTGACAAGTGTTTGTTTACATACGTACTAAAACAGAATACATGTAAGTATTAATATAAGTATAGGTAGATGGTAATCCTCGCTGGAAAAATTGTGAGAGCGAATTTCCGGACGATTCTCATCTGGCACCGGACAGACGCACTAATTGGATTAAGCGTTGCGTTTCTCGGTTGAGTGAGTTAAGATTATGGGAAATTCCCAGGCAGAACTTGGCGAGTGTGGGAAGGGCAATGCCATCGTGCCAAGAATTTCAAATCATCGGTACTAAAATTCCTTCTTCTTGGAAACTTCTCTGAATCCTAATTCGCTTAAGCGACAAATAGAAGATATTTTGAAACCATAATTATTGAACTCACTTGTGGCTCTGTTTTTCAAATCCCCGACAGACCGAATGTGTCGCGTAGATTTAAGAAGGTCGATGTCTGTTAAGATATAAAAAACCTTTATTGTTGCTATCATTAATTGTGACCCACTCTAGTTTGCTGTTCGCATGAAATATCTTTGCTTATCTTTTGGTTCGAATTGAATAAAACGCGAATACTCCGTAGAGCGTATATTTCCGCCAAGCTTCAACAGTGTAAAAATCAATTTCATATTCTCTTCCTTCTTTCTATCTTTTTAAATATTATTCCTTTCGTGGTCTTTTAGTCGTTTACTAATAATACTGAATTACTTCTTTATTTATTTATTTATTTATGTATTTCTTAATAAATAACTAGCACGGTTGTCTGGCTTTGCTCGAAGGCGAGGACATCAAAATACAATAGATAATGGTTAATTAGACTTTTAATGGAATGTGCTCCAACGAATGTGCTGCACTGGTGCTCCTTCTACGTAAATACCCTCGATCAACGCGTCAGTCAGCAAGATCCCACCCCTTCACTGTGTAGGTGCTCAAATGCCGGAGAGCTTTCTACTCTAATAGCTTCTTTCGTTGTACTGCAAGCGTTTGGAATTCCCTTCCTGCTTCCATGACCGTACTAACATGCAGTCATTTAAATGTAATGTGAACAACCATCTTGCTACAAAACTTCCTATATAGGATTTTCCTAATTCATAGTAGTCTCTTATGTCTTAGTGGCATTGTGCATTGTTTGTGGTGAACTTATGTATATATATATATATATATATATATATATATATATATATATATATATATATATATATATATAAATTGACTAGATTGCTTCATGCTGAGATCTGATTTTCAAACTGAACTGCACACACAACAGCTGGCAATAACAGCGAGTGATCCTAATATAACTTGAAGCGATCTTTAAATTGAAAAGATCATAAACAACCTCTCTGGTTGGTTGATATTAATTTCCTCATGTATTTCTAAGATTACCTTCATAACTGCTGAGTTGGCATAAACACTTTTACAAAAATTTCTGCATTCAACATCAAATGACTTGGAAATAGTTGATATGCCGTAAAACACAACAGCCAAAACGAATATCTTAATAATATGACGCAGAGTAATATATAACACTTCTATTAAGAAAATAACGGAGAAAGTGTATGTATTGACCGTGGGTGTGTTTATAGTTTTTTATTATCGGACATTAATTGTCAGTAATAGATTTGCTGTAAAAAGATGTTTTTTTTTAGAAAGAAGAAAAGGTTGCCACCCAGTAAACCAATATATGTATACTATATAAAAATGATATACGTATATAAGAAATAACATGATAACCCGGTGTTGGCCGGGGGTATGGAAAACAAAATAGAATAGTTAAAAAGTGTAACATATTTCTTGATAAACTTTTCTCTCCCTCTATATCTATCACTCTATATTCTCTTCATCTCTTCCCCTCCATTTTCTCCTATCATCTCTCCTATCCCTCTCTCTATCTTCCCCTTTCTCTATATACCATGCCCTCTCTTTTTCACTGGCAACTGGAAAAAATAGATGACGAATGACTACGTAATAACATTGAAAGATCGTTCATCTCAGCTTTGTGAATGTGTCTTGTCTAGTTTTACTTTCCAGATTGAAGCACACACACACACACAAACACACACACGCGCACACACACACATACAGATAACTTTACTTTTTATAATATACTAACGGGACCTTGTTGAAATTCAACAGTTGGTTTCTTCATCTCTCTGCATGATTTACTGTTTATAATAATAGTTTCTTTGAAATAATAAACGTCTGTCAGGTTTCTATAATATTGAGAAAAATGTCGTACTTATCCTTATGGATAATTATTCTCATGAATTAAAACATATCCTTAAATAGTTTACGCATCTCTCATATTTAGTTTTTGGTCAAATAAAGTTGAATTTAAATCAATTTTTTTCTATTGCATTTTGGGGGATTGGGCGATCTCATCTTTTAAAAAACGGGATTGGTGAAATGACTTACTGTATTCTTATATAGATACAAACCTTCTTATTTCTTTATCTTTCGGAATTTTATAGACAATGATTGATTTTGGATTAGTCGGACTACTGTTAATATCTTGGATACAATTTTCACAAACTTTCGGCCAATGTAACCTCCGACCTTTTTCATCTACTTCGGATAGATGTGTGAATAAGCAATCCACATTGTGAAGCTGCGCAACGGATAAAGGTGTAAAGTTACAAGTCCACATAAATACGTGGCGTAACAGACTAATGTGTTAAGTAGCAATCAGTTTTAAGTGGCAGTCTTCTAGACACCGAAGATCCAATCCTTTTTACAGGCGATACTAACTAAACATAAACTTAAGGCATCTATCCGCTCAAGGCTGACGGAACGAGAACAATCAACCCCACGGATTAAATAAAGGGTTCGGTTCGAAATTTTTCATTGATTCCCGAGTTCGACATAATATTATTCCATTGTCATTGAGTTATTTCTTTATATAATCATTAGCAATTATGTATTTGTTTATGCTCTATACTGCAAACGTAAGCAGTACCAAGGCTTTTGTGATATTCTAGCCGGTCAAATAATATAAGTGATATATCAGTTAAGTACAGAGCGCAAAACTCCATATCTGAACAGTTTTTTAGTTATTATATTGCAAACTATCTTACATCGGAGCATTCACTGTGGTTGTTAATCAAAGAAAAAGGTGATAATACACCGGGAACTTTTAACTATATAAAATAAACGATGCATCACGTGATTGATTGGTTCGCAATATCCAATCTGGTGTCAATCAGAGTGATCTACGCTCATCTGTGTCGTTTGGTGTATTAAAAAGAGGGTGCATCAGAGACAGGTCATCTCTGATGATCTCTGATCAAAGAAAGCTTAATTGTGTGTAGACTGAATGATTTGAAGTGTCGTGAGATTATACAAAAACAGTGCGCCACTGTATTCATAAGCCACAGTTGGTTACCCAGATACAGTTTATATACAGATTATCAACATACGTAGACGAACGGGCAACCAGAAACCGCCGGTCACCTGTGCAGACAAACTTTCGATGTACACATGTTTGTACTTACCATGGACGCTCCGTACACGCAATCAGAAACCATCGATTCAAAAGTAGACACTACGTACATTTCTATCACCAACCACAGTTGAAAACAGTGGAACTAGTCTTTACTGTTCCACGGAAAACAAACATACTAGGCAGTAAATATTTTCATTAGGTTTGACCTGTATACTGAGACGTTTTACCATAGTAATGCGCTTGGACTCACACAGTAAAGATTTAGAGCATGTATTAGGACCATAGATTGACTACTGATCGTGATACTCTCAGGGTACCGTCTTGTAAGACTTGTACTACTGCCCATACTTCTAGACGAGACTTCGCTGGTTTACTTACATTCTTCGACGCTCTGAATAGGAATTATCTCATACGTTATTAGTTTCAAGTGTATCCGCCGACTGGAGGAAGCGCAGAGGACACTAACTGAAGACATAAATGGGAACAGAGAAGACAGACATGTAAAGATGGCGGTTGACTCCGCGTTTTAGGTGTTCGTTACTGGAACCGGGAATGGCTGATCATGCTGAAAACTCACCCTAACCCTAACCCTAACCCTAACCCTAACCCTAACCTGAACCGCCTTGATGCTGGACGCATTGAATTCATTTTAAGCCGGCTTAACCCACCCCGGATGGAAGCCGTTACAATTACAGTTATGATCTCTTATGATGCTGGCTTTACGATGGGAGTATAATGCTGCCAGATCTGAAACTCTTAGATGTTCTAAACATAACACATAACTGCTGACGCCCTCTGCCACCCTAGAATTTTTAATATCCGTCTGTTTAGGAACGGAATATTATGTTTAAGTGTGTGTGGCCTGTCCATTAAAACGATTCTTTGAATTATTTTTTTGTTTTTTGTTTAAAACTTAATTTTCCATTGCTCGTACTAATAATAAAATGATCAATATTTATTGATTTTTACTACTAGTTAAACTAAAATCTATCGATCACCTCTTCCACATGTGTATTTTTACATTTGTGAAAATGTATGCGCATTCGACATGGGGTTAAAACCCCATGTCGAATGTGCTTAACATTATTTAAAACACAACAACTCTATAGCTAAATATTCAGAGATTTAATAAGAATCGGGATCGGAAATTAGCCATTGTATCGGAATCGGGAATTTAGAACAGAATCAGTAATTTTACTGGAATCGAGAAAATATTGGAATGCTCTCATCACTAAGGATTTTTATCTACCTGCATCTCTCTGTCCGGGAAAAAAACTAATTAAAACGATGACAGGATCGACGGAAAATGTTAAGTTAGGAAATAGATTGACAATACAAAAATAAAAAAGAAGTAAGATAAGCGAACGACAATAAAAAAAAATCCGTCCTTCCGTTGAACTCCCCAGACGGAATTACAATTAGATGTTAGCTTTGGGTGACCGGTGGTGACGGAGACTTTGTTCTGAGAAAAAGTCCGGACACTTGGGATTTCCGGTCGAATGTAAATATATTGGGGAGACAAAGCCGACTAGGAGTTGTTAGAGTTGTTTGAGTTATATCGGTTCAGGGAGTGAGATTAGTTAGACAGATTGGGACGCGAGACGGAGTAGACGGAGACGAGTAGATGACTCCTAGCGAACGATAATGAACGGTATCGACAGTCAGATGATCTCAATGAGGTGATATCCTGGACTTGGAAGATGGTAGGCCTAGCTAAGAAGTGTGGATGCTAACGACGGGGCCACAACGACACACACACATGCATATATTAAGCAAGTCAAGTTTACATTATATCCATGTCTACGTTCTTACTTGTGTGGAATACAACTTGGAAACCAGTGTGTGTGCTGCCCCGACGATCGTCAGTACTAGAATCGAGAGAAACTGGATAAAGAAGATCAAGACGACGAGAAAACTACGAAATATCGTCTATAACAAACACTGGAAGGTAGGTACTATTTGATAGGAATAAGAGTATTTGTGAATGAAATATCCTTTGAAAACACTATTTGTAAGGGGATCAGTTTTTATCAAAAGGTAGTAAGCAAATAATATATGCCAAAACCGGATCTGGTTTTGATTCATAAGTAAAAGCTAAATAAAATTTAAAATAAAATAAAAAATAAATAAAAATGAAATATATAGAAATAGATAGTGAAACGTTTGTAACATAGAACATGATCTACTCGTTGACGTAGCGTTTAAGTCTTATTATTTTTCGAGTTAAGGAATTATAGCATCTATACAAAACACTAGAACCCTAACCCTAGCCATTTATATGATTAAATGTACTTTGTAATTTGTCTCACTATTAATTATTCATAAGCATAATGCTGAGACATCGTGCACGGAAAATTTCATCTGCTATTAAAGTTGATTAAAAGAAGGCGGACACTGATTGCCGATAATTACCGATGAGCACCTCAGCTGTTTGGGATCCAGTGATTTTACAGCCTCCTCCGTTCCAGAACAAAAACATCTTGGGGTTTGCAACAAAACCATCTTAAACCAAAAAGGTGATTCAATCACAAATCTCAATGAACGCATCATCCGCTGGGGAGATCACTTTGCAAATCTGCTAAACCATAGCCAACAGCTCTCATCAATTACACCTATGAGTAAGGATGATTGAACTCTCTATGACCCCCAAACAAAACCTACTCTCCATTTTTGATAGGTTGTTGCTTTTATCAAAAATCTTAATAATAACTAAGCTGCAGGCGACTATAAAATCCCTGCTTCTTTTTCTCGTATCCATATACAAAGCTATTCAGCTTATATAACGTCACGCCAGTGCTTGGTACATTGCTGTCCCTTGATATTGTATAGTGTGAGCTTTTTTTGCTGTGTAAGGTCCGTCTAACATAGGGCATCAAAGGAGGTGTTCCATGGTTTAGGGGTCTGTGCCACAGTTGGATGTGGTTAGACCGCTAAGATAACTCAATCTGCTTAGGGCCTGCTTGGAACGACCGCAACGTGAACGGAGTCGGTTCAGACACTTTCATTTTGCCCAGTTGTTATACCATGCTGTGTCTGTGGTCGGATAGCTTTTCCCTCCACATTTTAAGACGGGTTTCAGCAGGTGCTGCCTCTAGTGAAGCAGTGCTTGTCAGGAAACTTCTCCATGATTTTAGTCGACTGTAGTCAAGTACATTATTGGAATTATCATTAAGTGCAGTGAATTCTAAGTGCCCTGTGATTGGATGAAAATCGGCCAATCACAGACCACTGTTTCAATCGCTGCAGAAAACCCAGGAGAGCGCCTATTTTGGAAATATCGGCTCTTCTCTCCAGCCTTCGCTGCCGTCAACATGGCTTCTCTTCTGATGCGGCAGGTGCGAGCGGGCAGATGCTTTTTTAGCGTATATAATACGCACGAAGCCATCTTAATGTTCTGAACTATTTTTCACAGCCTTGTCTCCAGAAGGAATCCTGTTACAAGGCAACTGGCATTTTCAGTGAGTCCGCAAAGGCACTTCTTCTCTTTTTATCCATATAAATATCCTTTCGTTATCTACCCATGTTGTTTGTTATCTCTGTTCTTGTCCAGTCACGTTTATATGCCACCGACATTTCTTCCAGCGGACTACAGTCTTCGTCCTTCATTCTAACGGGAAAAATCCCAACAATATAGTCATGTAGGGGTGCATCCTATCTGTAGCTTGCTTGCGCTGCTATATCCTGCTGGATACTGCTCTACTGATGACTAGAAGAGAAATACCTGCCAGGATGTACATGTCGTTGGTGTTAGTGGGTTTCAGGCATCCAATGATACATTTACAGCTCTCGTTAAAGGTAGGGTACAGATTTTTAGCATGTGTTGATCTTTCCCACACTAGGCTGGCATATTCTGCAGTAAAGAGGACAAGGTGTGTGACACGTAGTGTATTTGGGCGTGTACCCCATTTGGTGTTGGTGAGTTTGCGCACGATTTTGTTGCTCACTTTTGCCTTTGTCTTCATGATGTGAGGTTTAAATGTAAGGCATCTGTCGCGTGTGACTCCAAGGTAGACAGGGTGCTCATAGTGTGACAGTTGGCGCTTTGCTTCCTTTTTTTCTCAGGTGGAAAGAGCATACTTGTGTTTTGCTAGTTTGACACGTAGATGGTTCTCCTTGTTGTAGGTTGATAATCCTGAGAGGGTGTCGTTGAGCGTATAATCAATACTAATGAAGTATTACCTTGAGCGGTGATGCATAGGTCATCAGCACATACACAACTACGGGTGACGTTTGTATAGATGTTTTACTGAAGTGAGACAAGAATGCTGCCTTGTGGGAGGCCATTTTTCTGGATGCACCATCTGCTGTGTTCACCGCCTAGTTCGACGTAGAATCTGCATGTATAGAGCATGGATTCCATTAGATCTGTTAGATAGGTGTCTTTAGTGATCTTCAGGATCTTACATAGAAATCGTCTGTGGTTGACTGTATTGTAGGTAGCAGACACGTCCAGGAAAACAGCACCGGTAATCTGTCCTTTTACAAATACATCCTCAATTTGTTGACTTAAATTCGCTGGTTGTCGCTTTGCCTGGACGGAACCCTGTTTGCTCTAGAATGGTCTTTTCGTCTATGGATGATGCAATCCTGTTCAATATTAGGCGCTCAAACAGCTTCTATGTGTGACATAGAAGGGAGATTAGCCAGAAACTTTTGAAATCAGACGGGTCCTTCCCAGGTTTCAGGTAAGCTGTTACATGTGGCTTGAACCAGATGTTTGGAAAATTATGAGTAGTTATACAGTTATTGAATAGGTTGAGAAGCCATTTCTTTGTCTGTTCTCCAAAGTACTTGATATGCTCTATTGCGATGTTATCCGGACCAACTGCTTTTCCTGGTTTCAGACTATGTATTCCTGTTTCCTCTTCCGTCATAGTGAAAGGTCTTGTGAAGCACGGGTTGGCATGAAACGTTTTACGGTCTAGTTTGACTTTTTGTCGTCGTTTCTTAGGGCCTTTAATATCCAGCAACAGTTGGTGGGCAACTTGTTTAGCAGGAGTGTTGCAGCGCTTTTTGTTTTTTACAGGTCTCCACCGAGTTTCGAATGAGGGGCCATGCTTTCATGCTGTTCTTTGAAATATCCGTTGTCTCCATCAGAGTATTCCAGGTGTTTTAGCGATACTAATCATCTGCTGTTCTCCTGTTATTATGGTTTCTTCAGACAAGGGATCAGATTCGAACATGGTGATGTAGTCATTGAAAAGTCCAGCATCCTCAGCAGTTAAGCCAGGAATGTAGTTCATTCTGTATCGTCTGGAGATTCTTCTTCTAGCTGTTTTAACTGCTTTGGTGAACAGGTAGTAATTCGCTGGGAGTATTTTAATGTGGCTGACGTTGTGATCCAGATCTTACGTGAATTCTTTCCAGTTCTTTTTAAATTTGAAACGTCTTCTGAATGATACAGTGGTTGGTACCTCTGCAGATTGTATCTGGATGCAAATGGGGCAGTGTTGCATTCTTGGTATTACATCGAAAGCAAGTTACTTACTGGAGTCAGCAATGTTATTGCTTGTGATACGTGGTCTGGGTTGGATCTCCGCTTTCAACTAGCACAGTTGAAGGAACCCGGTTCTTTGAGGTCAGGGATGAGGTTAAGCTAGTTGGCGGCAATCCATTTCTCTTCAACTTCTCCATCGGAATAAGTTTCAGGGTAGCGCCATTGTGTATTGTGGCTGTTGAATTCCTCGATTATAATCTGCGTCTTATTATGCGGGTTTAGTAAGGGAATTTATGAAGGTGGATTCTACATCTGCTGGTTTATACGCATGGTGCTCATCGCTCTACTAAACTTTACCGTTAGAATTTCAATGTTGTTTACCTCCGTTTAAGCTGTAGCTTCTATGTAGAGGTCCGTTTTGATGAAGATGACACTTCTCCTATTCCTGATGTGTTTTTCTAATTGCCATAGTCATTCCGGGTATCGCAGGAAAATTGTTTCACTGCCACGATGTATCTGTTATAGGCAGACGACGTCACATTTTATTTCCTTGCACATTGCAGCAAGTAGGTTAGGTGTTGTTGCTGAATGCCCTTTCGATATCTGTAGACAGTGCAGTTAATGCCTGTCTTAAAGAATGCATATGTTGCTCACTTTCTCAGACGTTTTACGCTGAGATAGATCTTTTGCGGATTATGGTGCTGATCGAATAAGTCTAAACAGGGCTGTGACGATAACGCCTCTTCCATGGCCCATCCCTGCTAACATTCTCAAACACAGCGAGAAATGTAAAATAAGCGCTGTTAAAGCAACTACCGTGGTATCAGCTTAATAAACGTGTCTGCGAAGATATTCGTTCTATTCATCTGAGACGATTCTAATCAGAACGCGGCTCTAGACGAGGCCAAGCCAATATGGATTTCGTCCGAACCCTGGATGCACAGATGAAATCTTCACCATTAGACCAATCCTCGAACATCGTTGGCGGTTCCAGCAAAGGGCAGTCGTCTGTTTCATTGATTTCGCTGCTGCATTCGACTTTGTAGACCGTTACACCGTCTGAAAGGTTATGGAAGCAAATAGTATTCTGTCTAAACATCTCAATCTTCTTAAAGCACAATACGTCTCAACACAGTCGCGCATAAATATTGTCTGGTGTTCTTACTCTAACACTTTTCAATTACCAAACTGACTGGGTCACTTCGAGTGCCTGAAAAGAGTTTCCCGGTGTCACTGTTGGACGCAACTTTGCTCCCAAAGACTTCGATTACGCAGATGATATTGCGCTGCACGGTAAAAAAAAATTGGCTGATGTCCATTCTCTTATGAATGAGCCTCAGCATGTTCTATCGCAGACTGGGTAAAATACTCGCTGTGGACTTCGCCCCAACAGACAAAACATCTTTCATTCTCAATGTTGATTTTCCTGAAGAGGTTGAGAGTTCCGAGTATCTTGGCCCCATTATCACAGCCACATGTCAAAGTGGAATTGGCACTAAAGTGCTAATTGACCTTCTACCGACTTAATCCCCGGCTTTGGTCAGATCTGAAATAAAGGTGCAACACCAAAGTAAGGATCAACTAAACGCTTTATGGCAGTTAGTCTTGGCCAATAAGAGTGGAATACGTTAGGCGAGTGGAAACTTTCAATCACCAATCCCTGCGTCGCATCCTCCATGTCCGATGGTAGCACTTCCTCTCAAACAACACAGCATGGGTCTGCTGCAAAATGAACTCTCTCCGATACGTCTACGCTGGCTGGATAATGCCCTTTGTCGTCATCCAGGAAAATTCATCCATGAAGCAAATGCCCCAGCTTCCTACAGATTTTGGGGAAAAGCACAGTGCTGGACACAGTAAACCTGACTTATGATGGTTAAAGCTGGCCTGTAATTCAAACTGGGCCCCGAATCTACGGAGTTCGCCGTTAGAACAGCGAGTGGCTAGAAATCACCCAACCGTTGACTTCAAATCATGAGGCTTGGACAGATTTCGTTAGGGACGCAGTAGCATTCGTGGATGGAGCTGGCTTAGCCCACCCTCGATAAATGCTTTTTTAAGTACAAGTAAGAACAGACACACCTATGTAAATTAAATGTCGCTTCTAAACAATAACCGCTATTATTTCTCTACATATACACAGAAACATTTAGAAATATTAGATAGTGGTTGAATAAACATTGAGTGAGTGGGGGCGAGAGAAATATATAGGTAGCTAAAAGAGCGATAGCTGATATGTTCAGTAAATTATAAATAGTGGCTGCTCAGAACAATTGAAACAGATTAAAGCACAATTGAATCCTAGAACTATAGTATATTATAGCATATATTTTGTGTTATTAAAGTATATTATAGAAGTGAAAGAGGCACTCACATTTAGTATAATAATAGCTAGATAGATATGAATGGAAAGTGAAAGATAGGTAGATCTAGAAGAGATAGATTAATATATATATATATATATAGAGAGAGAGAGAGATAGAGAGATCGATATATAGATAGATAGATAGATAGATAGATAGATAGATAGATAGATAGATATAAGAGGAATGTATAGTGCTGTCACCTTGAAGAGCCGATACTAAATAAGACAACACTGTTGTATTCATATCCATGGAAGTCGCTCCAGACAAGGCATTAAGCCACTTGATGTACGGAGCTACGAAAATACTACTTCAAGGTATAAAAAAGCCAACGATAAGTGTTAGATGAAAAGATTCCGACCCAGGAACCAGCAATAATTTTTCCTTTGTCAGAACTAGCGCTCACGGAATGTGAGAACTAAATGACAAAATAAGACTAAACTCCTCTCACCTGACATTATCCTGTATCTCTACAAAGCCACCATCCGCCGATGCATGGAGTATTGTTGTCACATCTGGGCTGGTGCAGCATCTACTACTCTCTCTCTCCATGACAAAGTCCAATAAAAGAATCGGCAACCTAATAGGTCCCTCACTGTCAACCAAGCTCCAGTCCCTGTCCCATCGCCGCAATGTAACATCCTTGTGCTCGTTTTACAAACACTTCAATAGATTATGCTCCGATGAACTGGCTACTCTGGTGCCCCTCGACGTAAATTCACTAGACTAACTCGACAATCAACTAAATATCATTCATTCACTGTGGAGGTCCCCAGATGCCGGAGAACCTTCTACTCAAATAGCTTCTTTCCTCGTGTTGCTGGCATCTGGAACTCCCTCCCTGCCACCTGTTTCCCCGACAGTACAGACATGCAGAAGTTTAAAACTAATGTAAACAGACATCTCGCTGCGCAAATCCATATCTAGGTTGACTGCACCCTACTTTCTCCCCTCTTCTTTTTTCTCAGTAGCCCCGTACGTCTACAGTGGCATCCTGCCTTGTTTGGGGTGAACTATGCTAAAAAAATTGTTTTTTTTTAAGAGAAGAGAGATTTACGAGTGTGTATTTACAGATGTATAGAATAGTATATTACATAAAGATGTGGCACAAGCTCGGAAAGTGGGACAGCGAACTCTAGCCACGCAAAAAATACCTGGCCAGCCCTGTCAGCATTACCCCGTCGGCGTGCCTCAGGCAGTTAGCAATAAACTAACTATTTCGCAAAGAGGAGAGTTAACGTCTGGGAGGGGGTGGAGCTTCTATGACTATCAAGAACCGTACATCAGCCCGACAGAAGAAAGGCCACCGTCAGTCATAATGGCCGAGCTCCATCGGACAGATTGTCGAGAACGAATCTTCACATGATAAAAATGGCGTCTCTGACTTTCACTTTCTGACTGTGGAAGAAAGATTTTTTCGGGACTTCCTTGTAGACTCCTTTATAAAGAGTGTTCGAAAGAGTCCATTTAGACACGAATAGAGTAGATCACTATCACACCATAGCAGATATATATATATATATATATATATATATATATATATATATATATATATATATATATATATATATATATATATATATATATATTGTTGGTTTTTAGACGTGGTTGTTTATACGTCTGAGGAGACCTAATTAAGGGGTCGAAATAATTTATAATGTATACAACCTCAATGTGTGTATAGTTTTTCCTTTTTATAATTATATATATATATATATTTATATATATATATATATATATATATATATATATATATATATATATATATATATAGAGAGAGAGAGAGAGAGAGAGAGAGAGAGAGAGAGAGGGAGATAGATAGATAGATAGATAGATAGATAGATAGATAGATAGATAGATATGAATGAAAAGTGAAAGATATATACATATCTAGATATGGCAAAGATAGATAGATAGATAGATAGATAGATAGATAGATACATACATACATACATACATACGTATTGTTTGTATAAATGTTCGAGTTTTGTAACTTAGGAGAAGACATGTGCTGACATCAAATTTATTAATGTAAATAACTTATTGAGTAGTGGGTTCCAGACACTAGATAAACTACCTTTATTAATACTAACAAAAATATGCACTTTCTGGTCGCACATATATATTTTTTAATACTAGTGAAGTGATAAACGGTTGTCACTTAGCGTAAAACATGTCTCTTCGTAAAAGAATAGGGCACTATCGGTAGTCAGTAATGCGGATGTAAAAATATATAAATATCATTAATTCGTCGAGGAGAGAATAGTACCTTGGAGGATGTTATCATGACAAACGAATATATAATAAGCTACACTATCCAAAGGATTGACAAACACATAGAAAGGATGGCATCATGACGAATAAAGAAACATATGCTACCCCCTCCAAATGATGAAGTAATGCCTGGGAAGATAGCCCCATCACAAGAGATTAGATACGACACTAACCCGAAAAGAAGAAGTAATGCCTGGAAGGATGTTCTCATGACATTCTAACAGATACTACACTACTTCCACCCAAAACGAGGAAATAATGTCTGAAAGCATTGTATCATGACAACAGAACCGATACTACACTACTTAAAAAGGAGATGGTAATGCCTGGGAGGATAGTCACGTGAAAACAAAAAAAAACACTATACTACTCCCCCCCACCCCAAAAAAACGGATGAAGAAACGCTTGGGAAGATTGTATCATCACAACAAAACAGACACTACACTACACCCTTTTAAAAGGAGGAGGTAATGCCTGGAAGGATGGTATCATAAAAAAAATGACGGATACTATACTATTTATCTCTGATTTGTGTATTTAAAGATAGTACATAAGTTTGAAATAGTATAGTCTACTGAATTGATAATTACAAAATAGTACAATAGTACAATTAATAGAAGTAATATATCGTTTCCACTTCAGACAGACAAATAACAACTCTCAATTATTAGTACATGTAAATAACAATTCCTTTCATAGAATAAAATAATTTAGATATATCACACGGATATGTTCGAGCCAATATACTTTTAGTAAAAGTAGGTTATATTTAATGCCTGTGTCAATCGGTATTTGATCCTAATCTCCCCAAGCGGAAGTCGTCTGACCATCGGCCAATGGAGAGCGCATCGACCGTTTAAGCAATAACTCCCTAAGATCGATAGACACGATATGTACGGTGGTAGCAACACTTTCAGATTCAGCTTGAACGACGCGCTATAATCTTATTACCAGCTTTTATTGAATACTAGCTTAGAACCTGCCCCCAGGGAGGGATTTCACGGACAGTTCTTGCGGAAAGACCGTAATGGCGGCCCCCGGGCTTATAACGTAAGAAGACGAAGTTTCATTAAACTTTTTATTGGATTAAATGTTAAAAGTTGATAATACGTACATTATTTGATCACAGATCGGGGGTCAATATTAGCATCTTAAACCATTAGCGATGTGATGGGTGGCACTGTTGATTCAGCAACACTTCATCTCCTTCAAAATATCTATGCGCTTCGTAACGGTTTTGGAATTTTATCTCGTGCTCGTCCGGTTTAAAGTCGTCGAGTAACGAACGAGTGGATCTGCCTAAGTAGTTAGACATTTTTTTTTCGTTAGAGCTCACGTACTTTAGACTTGATTTGGTATCATACCGAAAAAACATTTCCATTATTTCTACAGATTATCCTAAGAGAGGAAAAAAAAAACTTAGAATAATAACGAACCTACATTTTAAAAAATAATTCATGAATAGGTGTTATGTAAATCTTGAAGACATGCTTAGATCTTAATAAGAGCATTAAATGAAGTAAGATGTGTGCAGAACAGAAGACTTCGGTTATATATATATATATATATATATATATATATATATATATATATATATATATATATATAGCCATGTTGAAATAATGAATGAGAATTCTTGGATTGGTAAACGTTGAACAGTTGAAGTAGCAAAGTCAGGAGAACATGGAAGATAGTGATAAGGATTGACTTGAGTGAAACAGAGAATAATAAATAGATGATGATGATGATGATGATGATGATGATGATGATGATGAAGAAGAAGAAGAAGAAGACGAAAAAGTTATATAACAGCAGACATATTGCATTTATGTATATATTTAGTTCCATGCCACTTCATGTCGCCTTAAGCTGAAGAGTTTAAACATTGGTTTCTCGGGAAAGAGTGCTATCGGAAATGACAATCTGCGGTATTTCGATATCCTGTTTTAAAAGGTCTACATAGTATTATTTTATTTTTAGTTTCTCACATACACCAGTTTAGCATACGGTCACTTGACCTGCGCGTTCTCCTCAACGCATTCATTCCGTAGCACTATTTTGTGTGTATTGTTCCTGTTGGGTTGAATTGCAACACGTTGCAAAGAATCACACTTTTATAAAGATAACGCGTATAAATCACTTCGACATTTGCTACGAGCAGAATTCAGTTGGTCTGTAGGGGCACAGGAATTGCTGACAATTAGAGTGTTATTCGAAAACTAATTGGATTTAAGAGATCCCTAATGGCTCCTCGTATTTAATCAGCTGTTGTTACCGTTCGAGCAATGGAATTTACGGTGAAATAAAAAACCCAAATTCCATTTTCGAAAGTCCCGGAAGAAACAGCAGAAAACGAACTAATCAACCCAGAGTTTTTTTTGCTGTCATTAATGAGAACAGCACGCGGGGGCGTACTTGATTTCTGTTTTACGATTCTAGCGCTGTGTTATTAACTAGCATTTCAGTTTACCATCGGGAAGTATTTCACTATGAATCTGAACACGTCGATCAATATGAAGAATAAATAGATTCATCCTGTGTCTGTAATATTAATTGTTATATATTTCAACTGACAAAATGGGAGAGTGGTTAGTACTTGGGTAATTCGTGTAATTTATGTCGTCGCAGTTTCAAGGAGAGAGTCATTTATATCAACTGGCGCAAAACAAAGAATAATCCTAATCGAAGGAGAGAAGTTTCGTTATAACATATAACTCTATAAGTCCAGAACCTAACTAATGAATTACTTTTAGGGAAATTCTACTTTATTCATCAACATAGTCTCCTACTACGGTTATACACTGGTCCATTCTTTTCTCTAACAATTCGATCTCTTGTTTGTCGAACGATTTGTCCTTGATCCTTAAATATGCCTCAGTTTCCGATATCAATTGTTTGCGGTCGAATTTCTTTCCCTGGAGCATTCTATTTATGTCTTAAAACAGCAAGATCTGTAGAATAGAGTGGGTGCTGAATGAATTTGAAGTGCAATCCATGTTGTGATTTACTTGTTTTGGTTAAAGGGCACTTTTTTTTTCATTTTTGGCCATTTTTAGTCGATTTCTTCCACCAAACGCAACACAATAAATGCTATAAAATATTCGCTATTGATGGGTCTTCATTTCACAATGAACTAAATACATTGCACATCCTATAATACAACTGATGTTTGCGTCTTTAACAGCTTAGGACGGTTTCACCGGCTGCTGCCCACTCAGCTGACTGTCGATTAGATTCTGGAGTGGAGTGGTTGATTCATGTTTAATCCATTATAACATATTGATGCAAAATCGCCTTTTTGTTGCAAACAACGCTCTAATTGGTCGACCCGTTGTTGCTTTTGACCGACTCTACGCAAACTCGATACCCACTTTGAACACAGCTTTCTCATTAACAAATATTCATACAAAATGGTAAATATATTTTGCCTTCTTGTGTGTTAGACTTTTCTGTTATCTCACACAATTTCAATTATCGATCGGCCAAGACAAGTTTGTGAACTGTATTGATGTTTTTTTTGTGACAGCTGCCGTATTTCCACGACCCGGTCGTTCAGCATCATTTGTGAACGTACGACGGCGTTTCTTAACCTTTGTTGTTAATGTAGCAGAGTTTGAATAACACGTATGAAGTTTTGCTTGAACAGTATTTTTCCCCATCAGAAAGCAATGCTTTATCAACAAACGAAATTAAGATGTTTCACTTCTTTGGAAAATTTTCAACAGTAGCTTTCACTTAAATAATTGTAAGTTTTAAAGTAATCGTTCGACTGGGCTCTAATTTTAACATATGCCATTCGAAGGTTAGTACTTTATACAATTCGTGTGGATTATTATTCGCACTGCCATTTATTGCGTGGTGTGTTAGAGGTGTTAAAATGTATAAGCCATAACCGGACACGTAGCTATGAAAATGGAAAAGTCTTTCTCGTTGACCGGTGATCTAAGTTCTGAGGCTTTTTTTACGAGCCGGAGATTTAGAGCTCACGTAATCTGCAAAAATTTGTTTAAAAAACATGACGCCATTGAGCAAATATGTGTATTGTTACATTACATGGAGCAGCTATATTGAGAGTAGAAGGGACAGAAAATTCGACTGCCACATTATCACTAAGACCATCTTTACAACTAGACGTCACTATCCAATGAGCTAGTTACTTATGTGTCTAAGAGACGAACAGCTGTTTCTCTCGAAAAAGAATACGACAGGTAATCTGAGGGGATCGACGAATTCTCCACGTAATGTTTCAATTTTCGCGCTTTTCGAAGTTTAAAGATTGAAAAGTTATAATGATTTAGTTCTTGTAAGTAATAATTGTTCATCAATCAATAATGTTGAGAATTTTTATCGGATTCCTTTCTCCCGCATTTCTTAACCATATATGTCAGAAATTGCTGTCGCACGTCCTCTGGGTGACACTTAAAATCTTTTACAATTTGCTAAATGTGGTAGTGATGAGGTTTTCCAAACGATCTTTTGCCGCGTAATAGATGTACCATTAACAATTACTGACTTACTTCTCCAAGAGTAACCGCCAAGGCGAAGTCTTCTCCCTCTTAGTAATAATGAGTTAAGTAGAAGTTGTCAATATAGGGGTTTCTTGGTTGAGTGTTGACTCCAGCTGATGTCCAATGCAACTCGTAACATCCTTATGTATGTTCCATCAAGTGGTGTGTCCTGCTGTTCTTTCACTGTCCCAGCTGATGACCGTAAAGCAAGACAGATTTTGCTCTGGCTTTTCAAACTTCCTCTTCAGATTGTCAAACAAAAACAACTTCCAGATTCTGTGCAGTCCATCAAGTAAACCGCAGGCTTTGCCGTTGCAACTTCTAAAGTATGTTTCTGCTGATTGGATGTTGTTTCAAAAGTATACAAATTCCTGGGCAATTGTTAGAGTTTTGCTGTTATCCACCTTATTTGAAATGATGTACCTGTCAACATATTAACACTTTTAGGCTAATTAATATATACGCAATACGTATTGGAAGCAGCCCAGTGGATACAATTAATTGAACAGCCGCTGCTATATTAACCCTGTTGTATACTAGTCTAGTCCTTAAGTATTTTATATCTATCGTGCGAGCGAGTCCGAAACCTTAATTTAAAACAATACCTTTAGTGTGTGCTTTTTTATAACTTGTTGTTGAGATGTAGTATTGAAACAGATGGCGTCAGAATAGATTCTTTATAATCAAGAAGGCAATTAATTTACCAACACTGGATCAAGAAGACAGATATGTTTATTGGGTCGCACCACTAATCGCATAAAAGAAATAGAGAGTCAGTTTGTTAAGCGCATCGCTTTATAGATTACAAATTCTTAGCCATATTTAACACTATTGTCTCTTGAACGCTTCCAATGATACTAACTGCGAATCTCCTCCTAGAATTTCGTTACAGTTGCTTATATGATGTCACGTCCGTCCATGTATCATCGGCCTTTTTTTTCACGCACCGATGTTTCATAGTATTACTGACATTTAGCCACACCTGACAACCTGGTTATCATCACATCTCTGGTCAGAGACACCATAAAAAACCATGACACCTCCAAAGCATGGGGGTCTGATCTTATAGCAGTAATAGTAATAAAGAAATGCTCTGCTGAGCTGGCCCCTGTCCTCTCCAAACTATAGAACAAATGCCTTGCTGAATTTTGTTTCCCTCATAGTTGGAAAATTGCATCTGTGGTACCAGTCTTAAAGAATTCTCGAGATAGAACTGATCCTCTAAACTATAGCCCAATCCGTCTACTTCCTATCTTTGCTAAAACTTTTGTATTATTAATCAATCTAACGATAGTCCGGCACCTAGTTAATACTAAACGTCTTTCTGATCATCAATACGGATTTAGACAAGCAGGATCTACCGCAGATATTCTAACGGGCATCTCTGAACGCATATATCATACATTGGACAAGGCAGGTGAAGCTAGGGTAGTAGCGCTTGATATATCCAATGCCTTTGACAAGGTTTGGCATGACGGGCTTCTCCTAAAACTGCACTCAGATGGTATTACTGGACAAATATTTAATATAATTAAATCATTCCTAACAAAACGAAAGATCCAGGTTGTCCTCGATGGCGCTTCATCTAAGCAGCATGACATAAATGGTGAGGTACCCCAGGGATTCATCCTTGGACCTATAGTTTCTGATTTTCATAAATGACCTCCCTGATGTCATTGAGACTGAGATAGGAATATTTGCTGACGACACCACGCTCTACTCTCGTCATGTGGGCAAAACCGACGCGCAATATCTGAGGCAATTGCTGAATCCTTAGAAAATGACCCCCAGGCTGTAGTGGAATGGGGTAAAAAATGGATGTTAACTTTTAATGCCGCAAAGACAAAGCTACTTTCCTTCAATAACTATAAGAAAACTCTTCAACCACCGATTGTCATAACAAATAATAACCTACCTGAGAGTTCATCATTCAAACTCCGAGGCCTAACTTCAACAGATAACATGAATTGCGATTAATTACATTGAAGACATTGACAGGGCTGCTGCAAAGAAGGTGGACTTCCTCTTCCGTGCTAGTAAACTTCTCAAACCTGACATTATCCTATATCTCTATAAATCCACCATCCGCCCATGCATGGAGCATTATTGCCACATCTGGGCTGGGGTATCACCTACTAGTCTCTCCCTTTTAGACAAGGTCCAAAAAAGAGTCGCCAACTTAATAGGTCCTTCACTATCTACTAAGCTCGAGCCCCTGTCCTATCGCCGCAATGTTGCTTCCTTGTGCCTGTTTTACAAGTACTTCAATAGATTGTGCTCTGATGAACTTGCTGCTCTCGTGCCTCCACGATGCAAATTAACTAGACCAACCCGACAATCTTCCAAATCCCATCCATTCACGGTGTAGGTCCCCAGATGCCGAAGAGCTTTCTACTGAAAACGCTTCTTTCCTCGTGCTGCTGGACTCTGGAACTCTCTCCCTGCTCCCTGTTTTCCTGACGGTACTGACACGCAGAAATGTAGAACTAATGTAAACAGACATCTCGCTGCATAGCTTCGAATTTAGGGTGACCCCCTTCCAAAACTGTCACCCTTTTGTATCAGTAACTCCTTACTTCTACAATGGAAGCCTACCTTGTTTGAGGTGAACTATTTCTTAAAAATACTCTTGAACCATGATCTGTCTATAACGTTTCCTGTCTCTTAAACTAACTGTCAAGATATACATTGGTCAATGTAACCACTAACTTTCCCACTTGAAATATTTCAAAACAATAGCTAGAAGAGGTTCGTGAGTGCCTACCTTTATAACTATATTAGTGACTGATTTCATACAATAGATCAAATAGTAGTCCAATTCGTAATAGCCAATTCTATACTTTATAACGGTAACAAGACTATAATACCCCCTAAAAATATAGGATAACAAAGTATAAATAACCATTTTTCTTAAGATTCATTTATTCAAACTGCACGTTTAGCGATGAAAATGCTATTTTAAACATAAGCCTTACATTTCATCAGAAATGCTATTTCAAACATAAGCGTGACAGACCGGCAGAAATGCTATTTCAATTATAAGCGTGACTGGCCCACGTAAATGCCTTTTCAAACTGTAGTGTGACAGACATACGATAATGATATGTGAAACATAAGTGTGATAAACAAGTGTAAATAGACTTGACACTTCATTGTGACAGACCAGCGGAAATACCATTTCAAACATAAGCTTGACAGTTTTTTTAGCCAAGTCAACCTAAATTCCATTCACATCTTCAGAGATATTTTTAGAAGGGAAACTCCAATTAAACCGTAAAGTTTTTTTACATATTAAGATTCAGTGGTCATAAAACTTAAGCTCGATAGACAGATTTTGAAGTGGATAAACATGCAGACTGATGACTTGGGTGTGCCAAGTTTGAATCTAATCGATTCTATAATAGCACTTTGAATTATAGGTGTTGGCAATATTGATAAGGTTCAGAAATGTATCTGTAATTCTCACCCTCTCTCTCTCTCTCAGAAAGGTCATATTGCTAGTCTCAGTCTTTTCAATAAGTACTATCATTGCATGTTTTCTTCAGGAGTGTCTCATCAATTTCCTGCTTCTTCTTATTCAGCTCATTTGACCCGTTGGTTTAGTGTGTTCCAATCAATTTGCTGTTTTGCTACCTCATTGTAATACAGCTTCTTATTTTATTAGCTTCTTTCTAACAACCACAGGCTTTTGGAACTCATTTTCTGCGCTGACTGTTTTCCTCCTGTAATTATATTTTTCTTTCTCCTGATTTCCTCGTGTCCGTACTCCTTATCGTAACAAAATGTTACCACGGTCTTGCTCTGCCAAATGATATCTCTCCGAACAGTCTTTCATCCAGCGCACACACCAACGTAGTCACCAACTCAAATCACCAACTCATAGTCGCTCACTTCCTTCAAAACATTCCCCTTTTATTGCCAATGACATTGCACTCATGCAAATGAGCATGCAAATGAGCAGTGAGCTCTTCTGCCAGAGAGATCAGGAAGTAATGGGAGGTCTTTGCTATAACTAGCCATTTCACTCAGGTTCTGTTTCTTTATGAATCCATTCCTGGCTGGGGTAAGTCATACTTTGCTAACCACACCTCCTAAGTCTTTTCAAGCTTAAGTCCAACAGGCATCTTCTGTCTTTGCGATACTCATCTATCGTTTTTGTTAGCTCCTTACATCAAGTGTTTTTTCTGGAGCGATTTTCATAAAAATAAATCTTCACGTTGTCCCTCGAATTAGTAACTATTTCTAGAAAGAAACCAACGCCTATTATCAATATCATTCAAAATAGCCGTACTTTTCCGATTCACACAGATTTACTTAAAGACGTGCGAAATCAATAATATATGTTTCTCTCTGTAATATATGTATTCAAGATATTGCGTCATATTCTTAACGATCAAATACTTTTTGTTCCGGAACATTGTGAATTAGTGACTTACTTACATATTAATGTTTCCGTTCAGATCGATTTCACTTAAAATAGACTCTCATTAATACATAGTGGTATTTACTAGTCACCTATGAAGGTAAGATGTGACGTGAGTTTATATTTCATGTGAAGGGCAGACAGTACTCGGCAGAACTCAAAGACATTTCCAGAAATAACGAGAGCCTATTCGGCACTCCGCCAACAATGAATCAAGCGAACCGAAATCGAATAGCACTTCTAGGTATCAGCATTTCTGACAAAAGTCACTTATACTTATTATTAGCATATACTGTTTCAATCATGAAGGCTTATATATTAACGGGCTTAATTCACCGTCAGACGTAGGTGTCATCATATATAATGATTAGGTTGCAATATTAAGTTTTTTTATATTGCAAAATTTTTGAAGATTTTAACTACAACCTAAACTTGATAGAAAATACAGATAGTATTAAGATTAATAATATATGAAATGAAATTATAATACAAGAAATGTTTATCGAACGAAGTCGGCTTGCGGCTTAATTAAAGGATCATCTTATCTTATATTGTTCTTATATATCTGATCAAGTATAACAGAACTTGAGTGGGGGGTTCATTTCATATGTGGTGTAGACAGCTCTGCTAATGCATACTATTTATATATATATATTTCATTATTTTTTGGGGAGTACAGCAACACATCCCCAGTAAAATCAGGAATGGAACCTTCCGGTCACGGGACGTTCTAAGAAATACATACGGTTCTTCGATAACTGACCATCTAATAAATAACCCGTCGCAACGAACATTAGCACAGATTCATTTTCCATCTTAAGCTGTGCTCACTCATCTTATCATTTGAAAATCTTTGAGACTATCCATGTACGCCTAAAGAGGCCCTCCCTCTGCAAACAGAAGGAGTGTCTCTTGGGGTTGAGTGTGATTAGTCTCTAAGACACAACCTCCATTCCATATAACATAACGCTTATTTTATTCTAAATTCGAACTTTTTGTTTTTTCCCCTTCATCACATAACGCTAATTTCATTTTAAATATAAAAGTTTTTTTTTAATCCCACGATATCAGTCTTTTAAAGTGTGGGCGAAACTTTTTTTTATCTCTCATCCCCTAAATCCCCTAAATCTTTTAATTATGAAAAATTCAACACGTATTCCTTTCATTATTGCATTAATATATATATATATATATATATATATATATATATATATATATATATATATAGACATGTGTGTATGTATATATAGATGTGTGTATATATATATATATATATATATATATATATATATGTATTTCCTTAATTACGTGAGAATTTCCATTGGCCGAGTTGATATGGTGACTATTTGCAAATCCTAGGATGACCCTGTGAACCGGTTTCGCGCCTCCCGACCGTCTGAAATTGTTAATTTCCTGAACTGATGAGAGCAATAAGCTTGAAACGCTAGCGTCTGTATGTATTAATAAGTTAATATTTATTCGTATATATATGAAATATAAAACTAAAAGTATGCTTTTACTAGATAGAACCTATAGTTAAATGGTTTAAGCTCAATATACGAGATAAAGCAATTATAAAGATGAATGAAAAAAGAAAGATAAACATGTACGAATGACAAATCTATTTCAACTTCGATTGTTCAATGCAAGCTGCCTTCACGAACCTCATCTCCTTTCACGAGACACTTTATCAGCAGACATTCACCAACTGGACAGACCCCATATATTTTACACGTACACTCTCACTCTCCATTACTTAATATTTTATCAAATTTTGAATTTTGGCTTTTCCACTGGCAACTTATCCATCGATGTAATTCTTCTGATGATAAGATTTTAATCTTTGGAAAGCCTTGGCCTAAGGTAGGAATAATAAAAATGTTTTTTACCGAGTACACCTTGCATTAAACAATCGAAGTTTAAATAGATTTGTCATTCGTACATGTTTATCCCTCTTCTTTCATTTATCTTTATATACATATATATATATATATAATTATTTTTATTTACACAGACATGTACAAAATCTGCGACACTGGCATGTCGATGTTACCGATCAACAGCTATTATAAACTGAGATCTCATCAGGTAGATTTAGAATCCGATCTTAATCATATTTGGAAAGATTCTTTCCAAATATGATATAAGGTTAAGATCGGATCTTCACTCTGCCTGATGAGATTTCAGTTTATAATAGCTGTTGATCGATAACATCGACATGCCACTGTCGCAGATTTTGCACATGTCTGTGTAAATAAAATTAATTATATATAAAAGCTCTATTTGATATTGAGCCTTTTTTATAAACTCGGTTGGAATTATTTTGATTACTACCCTGTGGATATTTTACCTGGATTATTATTATTATTATTATTATTATTATTATTATTATTATTATTATTATATATATATATATATATATATATATATATATATATATATATATATATATATATAGTCAAATATCTTGAGGATTGTAAGATCTGGTTGAAAAGAAATTAAGTTTGTCGAGACGTGAACCAGTTGAACCGTCGTCAATGGCATGGATGAAGCAGACACCTTGTGGAACATTCTATTGATTTCTACAAAAGCCCACCATCCAACCTACCGAATATTGGCCACGGACTCAGTTTTTTTAATTATACTTTTGACGCCAGCATTCCAATCTTTACAAATCCATTCAATCATTTTCTTTTAAATAATTTCATTTTTGCGTTCTATTTTTCAACACGTGACGATCACATTTTATTTGTTAAATGAGTGTGTGAGATGGTAACGTTCGTATGAACACACACAGCAAACAAGTGTACTATTATACAGATATTAGTTGATGTTATTAGAGTTGGCATGATATTATTGATTGAAGCAAGAGATCCCCAAAGAGGATTAATAAACAAATAAACATAATAGTATTGAAATAAAGAAGATTAAAAAAACATATTTTTTCAGATATTCCAATAAAACTAATAAAAGAAAATTATAATTTTAATTCTAACCAAGCGGTGATAATTGAAAAAGCAAAATAATGATATCGAACAAAATTGTATTATTTTACCGATTCTTTTCAGGGTGCGTCTTCGTATCTATATGATGGATTTTACCGTCAGTTTGTCGGTATGTTTGTCAGTACATCATTCAAGCTTAAGGTTTCAATAGCATTTACGTTGGTATCTGGCACTTTTCTTTTTTAAATATGATTTTCTTCGGTTTTAAAATTATATTTTCGTTAGTCTGTCATGCTTAAGTTTCAGATAGAATATTCGTTGGTCTGTCACGCTTTAATTTTAGATATGATTTTCTTGGGTCTTGAAATAGTATTTTCGTTTTTCAGTCATCCTTAAATTTTAAATACCATATACGTTGGTCTGTCACGTTTTTTTTTTGTTTTAAATATGATTTTCTTTGGTCTTGAAATAGTATTTTCGTTTGTCTGTTACTCTTACGTTTTAGATAGCATTTACGTCGGTTTGTCACGCTTTGATTTCGAATATGATTTCCTTCGGTCCTAAAATAGGGTTTTTGCTTATAAATGTAAAATAGCTTTTACTTTGTTCTGTCACACTTAAGTTTTAAATAGTATTTTTAGATACGTTCACACATCTCTATCATGGGACACATCTGCCTGCTGGTATCTATGTTTCGATTCAGCTTAAAATAGTGCTAGAAAAAAATGTTACCCGTTGGTTCACCCTTTGAGCTCGGGTTAGATTGTTTGAATAAGGAAAAAGTTAGTTTGCAAAGCCAGTTAAATAAAAAATAATAATTGAAAAGACAAAATACAAAATTACCCTATTTCTGCTTTTTCTCTCTCTTTATATCGCTCCTTCTTCCTCTCTCTTTCTCTATCTAACCGTCTCTCTCTCCCTCTTTCATCTATTTTATCTCCAGCTACGGATTAAATAGTATAACTACTTGTGGTGGTGTTGACTTTTTTGTACTATCCTTTCTTTATTACATTCGAGTGTTAATAGAGAGAGAGAAAGAGGGAGAGACGGAAAGAGAGAGAGTGACGGAATCGACAGTTATAGATACCGTATAAAATAAAAGCTATAATAAAACAAGATACAGTAAAAGCGAGTGTAAATAGCAATGTGTGGCTAATAAGAACAATTAAAATAGAATGTTGTACAAACATAACTCAATGAGAAACCGGGGAATATTTTAGCATATATTTTGTGTGCTTAAAATATAAAACAAACTTAAGCGCTTGTTCATAACATTTTCCCAACATTTATACTGACCAAATTTTATTAATTGTCGGTATACAATTACTATCATGTCGCTAGAGATTTCCGTGTTGTTTTGAAAACTGTTTTCAAGTCATTAAGATGTTAGAAGGTGGATCAGTTTCCCATGTAAGTTTAACGTAGACTGATCACCCATTTTTGACCATCACAATTTAAAAAAAAATGTATGTGTACAATTACTTATTATGTCGTTAGAGAATTCCGTGTTATTTTAGAATTTTTTCAAATATTTTATATTTTAGGAGGGGGATCAGTTTCATATATAAATTTAATGTAAACTGGTCCACCTCTTTTTGACCATCACAATTTTTTTCAAAAATTTCCAAACAACTCCGAATTCTCTAACGTCATAATAGGTAAATATACACACAAAAAAATAATAAAAATGTAGTCCGTAAAAAAGCGCAAAAATGGGTGAATAAGCAACAGCATGCAACATGGTCTAAAAACGGGTGATCAGTTTACGTTAAATTTATATAGGAAACTGATCACCACTTCTAAAATCTAAAATATTTTTTAAATTATTAAAAATAAAAATGGAATTCCCTAGTTTCCTCATACGTAATTGTACACCGGAAAAAGAATGAAATTTGGTGTGTAAAATTTGGGAAAAACGGGTTGTGGACAATTACAAACAAGCGCCCAAACTTTGATTTATTAAGCTTTAAAATAATAGATATATATGTACATACGGGGCGTTTGTAACAGTTGTAGCATAACTTCGGGAGTATGTTCTATTTTTTTTACAAACGAGTCTCCACTTATCAAGGATCACAGGCCACTCAAAGATAAAGGTTATTGGGTTTGATAAGTAGACAGTGAAACCCCGAGGGGGTTAATAACGATGTTTGTTGTAACTGGTTAGAAATTGGCTATTTAAGAGGACGACTCAAACATTTTTTTGTTTACATTGAACTTTTAAACGATAATGTGATAGTCAGCCGGAGAGCAGCCTCATGGTACTGTGTTTATCTGTTAATAATGATGAAAATTCCGATAAAGATAGATCAGGGAATGCTTCGTTTCCGAGTTATTAGCAATTAAAACAAATACTGACCTACATCATTTAGTGCGAACATCTAACTCCTACAATGTGTGTTATGATGTGCGGTTATGATGTGCTGTTATGATGTGCGGTTATTTCTACATTTGTGACATGGTCACAGGTAAAATAAGTTCCATATATTAACAAAAACGTGCGAAAAATTATACAAATCAAATATGAAAGACATGCAGCTTAGAAAAAATGAGCGTGTCAGGATAGTCAACATGAGGAACCCGGTCGGCATCCTGCGACTAGTGTCCTTTTTTATTTCAGGTAAAGGAATACAACAGATCAGATACAACTGAATAAATGTGATCAGCACACATCAAAGACCACGAAGAGGAAGAACCGCACCACAAAGGGAATTAGACTAGCCATGCAGTACTATTACAAAAGTTACCTCCACACTAACCCTACTCCAATAGAGATGGTTTTTTTTAATCTATAAGAGTTCATGCCATCGATTTTCCAAACATCGTGTATCGTAGGTTCTCTGATTTCCAGCGGTAATCGCGCATATTGAATGGGCGCATCTTAAATGTCTCGGTTCTTGTTTAATTTTTCAATTAAAATCATTCCAAATCAATGTTTCGTTAAAGTGGAATAATTTTCGCCGCGAAGACGAAATGAAATGTCGAGGGATTTCCTTTCTGTTGGATGAACATCAAACCAATTATTCTCGATTTGATAGCGAGGACAATCAAACCCAATTCTAAGAACGGTTGATGAGGCGATCAAATATCCACGCTAATTTCTTGCAATTCTTCAAATTATATCTGTTGAATACCTAAACGTACGAATATTTAAATGCGGGTGTGTTAAAACCTGAAATTTAAAATCAAGCAGGAACTGGAGATTTCATTTTGAAATTAAAAGTGTAGAATTAAGATATATTTTCTTTACTCATATTCACTGTAAACAAATCACATTTTCACTATGACGTAAATGGGCTACTGGGAATTATGGGCCATACCCACAGAGACATCCTAAGTAAGATGTTGAACAGCGAGATGTCTGTTCACATTACATGTACATTTCTGCATGTTAGTACAGTCGGGGAAACAGGGAGAAAATTCCAAAGTCTAGCAGGTCGAGGGAAGCATATAGGAACCATACAATGAAGGCATGGGATTTTGTTGCATGTCGGGTTAGTCGGAGGTATTTACATCGAGAGGATGCTACGAATTCATCGGAGCACATTCTATCAAAGTACTTGTAAAACAAGTACACAGATGCAACATTGCGGCGATGGGGCAGTGGTTGGAGCTTTGTTGACAGTTCTGAGATCTGTTCCATTTGAGACCTTTTGAGGGGACTCTTTCCAATAGATGGATGTACTAGTGGTCTATGGACCCGCTCATACGTGGCAACACTATTCAATGTATGGGTGATATTAGCCTTGTAGACATATAGGATACTGTCAGGTGTGAGTATTTTTCTAGTGCGGTAGAGGGAGACTACCTTCTTTGAAGCATATGACGTCATTGGAAAAGGTCCGTGGCAGAAACGCGAGAGAGTTTATCCCCCAGGAAATTATGTCCATGTTCTCATTCGTGGGTTTCGCCTCCTACACCCTACGGGGTTGGGAAGAGAATATGTGGTTTATCTAGGCGTACTTCTCGCAAGTTACGGTAAGAGGTAAGCCAACTCTCGGAGAAGCTAATGGAGTTATTTGCTGTTCTTTTTAATCGCATCTATTACTGCAACTACCAAGAGAAGTAAGAAGGAACATTCATAATCACATCGACCATCTTTTAAACTACTTTACAGAAATTAAAAGCTATCTGTGGTCGACGAAAATGATATGCATAAACAGTAGCTGAAGTATGCGGCTTTAAATGACGTCATAGGAAAGAAGTACGTGGCAGAAAAGTGAAAGAGTTTCTGCCTCTTGGAATTTGACATCGAAGTAATCAGTCGTAGGTTTCAAATCCTCCTCCGCCTTACGGGTGTTGGAAGGTTAAAACTTAGTGGAAACAAATATTGATAGAACTCAGCTTAAGTATAATAATAAATATAACTGCGACCTTGAGAAAACTTATTACCACCAACATTCCAGTGAAGACCAGTGGTCTCTGCCAGCGAAAAATCAATGGTAACCAGCTGTTGCGTAAATGTAAAGTCGTTTGCAAAGGTTATCGAAAGAAGTGGAGAGAACTGAAAATCTGGGGAGGCTTGTTGTCACCCAGACTCCAGAGAACACGATCGGTTATTATCAGTGAGTAATCTCTGATAATGACCTGTGTGAGAACTTCTAGTGAGTTTATGATGATGATGATGATGATGATGATGATGATGATGATGATGATGATGATGATAAAATAATGATGATGATGATGATGATCATCATCATCATCATCACCACCACCACCACCACCACCACCACCACCATCATCATCATCATCATCATCATCATAATAATAATAATAATAATAATGATCACCATCATCATCATCTCCGAGAGCACCTTAATGACAGCCAAGGAACAAGCCATCCGAACTAGGTCCATCATCAATTACATTGCCAAAACTGCAGAATCACCGATATGCCTATTGTGTAATGAAAGGGGAAACACGTTAGCGCATATTGTATCTGAATGCACAACACCAGTATAAAAAATAGAGACACGACATAGTTGCTCAGATAGTACACTGGGATATATGCAAACTTTATGAATTGGACAACAACGAAAAGTAGGATTAGCATAAGCCAGAAGTGGTACAGGAGAACGACACTGTCAAAGACAATTTATTTTCCAATTCTGCAAAAGGAAGGCAAGCGAAAGTTTTAAGGGAATTTACTTGATATTCAAAAACAAAAAGACTCCAACTGAAAACATCCAAAGGTTAAGACCACTATCAAATAATAATAATAATAATAATAATAATAATAATAATAATAATAATAATAATAATAATAATAATAATAATAATAATAATAATAATAATAATAATAAAATGTGTCTTTATAATATGTATTTATTGTATATCTATATAATATTATTTTTATATAATTATATAGTTTGTATGAGAAAATCTCGCTTGGGGCTTCATAAACGAATTATATACAATTTGCAAGGAACTAAAAGAGGCTAAATAGTTTTACATGAAGAACAAGTCTTCAATAAAAAATGCATGGACCTAAACTTCTCTTAAATCAGGTATCAAAAGTAAAAAGTTAAGAAAACGTGATATTTTACGTACGTTTCGAAAAAGCATGTATTAAAGTAAGGTATGTGTATATATTTATATACTTATATAAACAGGATAATCTCTTAAACTAATACACAGATAATTATGAATTTTGGAATATATATTCTAGGCAACACGGTGTGTAACACAGGCACATTATTTTGTTTATAAATTAAAACATTTAGGGTGTGCATACAAATAAATTAAAGTATATATATATATATATATATATATATATATATATATATATATATATATGTGTGTATATATATATATATATATATATACAGGAGAAAAGAGAAAAAATTATCATGGCTAATTCCACATCGAAAAATTTAGGTAACTAGAGAAGGAATGAACCAAAAGTAAAACACTAAACCCCCTTTTTTTCTTAAAGAAAACTGTTTAGTTTAAAACATTTCTCCAGACTATACAACAAATGCCTTGCTGAATCTTGTTTCCCTGATAGTTGGGAAATTGCCTCTGTGGTACCAGTCTTCAAGAATTCTAAACTGATTCTCTAAGCTACCGCCCAATCAGTCTACTCCCGATCTTTGCTAACATATTTGAATCATTAATCAATCTAGCAATAGTCCGGCACCTAGTTAATGCTAAACTTCTTTCTAGTCATCAATACGGATTTAGACAAGCACGATCTACTGCAGATATCCTGGCATTCCTGTTGAGGTTATCCGTTTTGGTGGTGATATGATCGCTGAAGAGTCCACTGTTTGATATCTGACGCTACTTTGATTTCGTTATACAAGGGGAAGGGAACTGTATCGGATTGTGGCAATTATAGAGGTTTAAGACTTCCTGAAGCGGTTGGTAAGGTATTTTCAAATATCTTGCTTGACCGGCTTACGATGTGGGCGTGCTCCCCTGTTATTCCGGAATATCAAAGCAGTTTTATATCATGTCGTGGCACGATGGATATCAACATCTCTGCTCGATAACTTAAGTAAAAAGTTATCAAACAACGTGTCGTACTCTATCAGGTTTTTATGGACCTGACAAAAGCTTTCGACACTGTTAATACAGCATCATTATGAACAATCCTCGGTAAAATTGGATGCCCACCAGGATTCGTCAAAATGCTGTAATAAACTTCACAAGGACATGAACGCACGTATCCATTTCGGTTGGTCACTCTCTGAATCAATAACTATTGAGAACGGTGTTAAACGTGGTGGCATTCTTGCACCAACGTTGTTCTCTATATATTTTGCAACGGCCTTCTCCCACACCTTTAAGATGTGTAGCGTCGGTGTTCTCATACGTTTCCGAACCACTGATGATGTCTTCAACCTAGCCCGATTTAATGCCAAGTCCCAAACCTTCAAAATACTTGTACGAGAGTTCCTTTAATCTGACGATGCGGCTTTCATTGCCCAACTCCGAGAAAGATATGCAGATAATAATGGACATCTCTTCTCGAACATGGGCTTCTTTGGACTCACCATCAATCTGGAGAAAACTAAGGTAATGCTCACTACTTATTCGAGACTCGCATATGTAGAGCCAAACATCGACGTTAAAGGAACTAGATTAAGTGTGATCGACTCATTTGTATATCTTGGTAGCATTCTTTCCCAAGATGGATCTCGTAAGTCTAATATATCTCTAAGAATTGAAAAGACTGACAAAGCTTGTGTTAGGCTTGAAAGGCATGTGTGGTCAGACAGAGGCATTAGCATCAAAATAGAACTTTGTGCGTATGAGTCATGCGTCATGTCTGTTTTCCTGTATTCTTCGGAGACGTAGACAACGTATCCCAGACACATCAAAGTTCTGGAGAGGTTCAACCAAACATGTCTCAGGAGGATCCTAAATATTAAGTGGCAACAATATAAACCAGACACTAATGTTCAAGAGCAAGCTGGAGTGCTGAGCATAGAAGTGCGTATTATTGTAGTCAGTTGCGCTGGGCAGAGCACTTAGTTAGGATGGGAGATTACAGGCTTCTTTAATCAAATGTTATATAGGAGACTGCTGCATAGAAAACGTCTGAGACACAAACTTAAGTTGTGTTTTAAAGATGTAATAAAAAACAACATGAACCCCCCTTGATATGAACGTGGAAAACTGTGACCGGACGCTTCTGGAGCGATCGGTCTAGTGCCAGTTTATGTAGGATGGCTGTGGTAGATTTGAGTCAAAGCGCATAGAGTATTCCATCTCTAACGTCCTTTGCGGAAGCAATCAGTCCAAAACGTCACAGCCACATTTCAACCTGACTATGTGTGGGGTTTATGCGGCAAGGTCTCTCGGTAAAGCGCTGGCCTACTGAGTCACATGAGATCCCATGGTAAGAGCCTAATAAATAAGTGTGAAACAAGAGGGTAATACATACAAACGGAAACCAGTGGCCTGGTGTCATATCTACAGCAAGACTTGTAAAAATAAGTGGAGCCTGCTAAGCCATCTGCGTGCCCACAACCAGCCATTTAAATCTTGTGGAGATGATGGCCTTCTGTAAAAAAGTTGCAATTATATATATATATATATATATATATATATATATATATATATATATATATATATATATATATATTTATATATATATATATATTTATTTATATACATATATATATATGATTGCAACTTCTGTATATATATATATATTATATATATATATATGAAGAAGTTGCAATCATATATATATATATATATATATATATATATATATATATATATATATATATATATATATATATATATATATATATATATATATATATATATATATATACTGTTTATGTTAGGCGGTGGCCGTATCGTTCTAGATGTCGGGATTTGAGTTATAAAATACTTGGAGCCCGAGGTTTCGAATCGCGTGACGAGTCCCGATTAAAAAGGACGAAACGTATACGTACATTGATAATAAACTAAACAAATATTTATCATGCGTAGCCCCTGGAAAAAAAACCCAGATGGGCACTGTAAGTGTAGTATTAACACAGTATGACGTCGCTAGCTATAAATGCATTGTTCCTTTCATAAAGTAGAATGCTCTCTTGACGTCATAGCAGCCAAATAAGTGTTAAAATTATCACTGTGCATTTAGGTGTTCAGCGATTGCCGTGTGGTTCTTGATGTCGGGATTTGAGTTATAAAATACTCGGAGCCCGAGGTTTTGAATCGCGTGACTATTAGTGAATAGTTATATCTCTTTGCTTACGAGTCCGATTAAAAAGGACTAAACGTATAGTACATAGTTAACAAACAAAACAAATATTATATATATATATATATATATATATATATATATATATATATATATATATATAACTTTAATATCAGCAAATGTAGAGAAACAATTTTCAAAATTCATTTAAAAGTCAGTTTTTATTTGCATATAATTGTTTCGGCTCACATGCCTTACATGCATTATCATTATATATAGAATGTTCAAAATGTACAAAACATCAATTCTTTTAAACAATCACTGCCCATAAAAGTGTTGTTCTTGAGTGTTAACGATTAAGTATAATTACCTTGGAAGGAAGATTAACGCACATGGTACGAATATGCCGCGATCACATCATTAAGATGTCAACTTGACGCGAACAGATGTTGTCCTATTGAATAATATGGCCTGAAAAAAATAGAAAAATATATGAAAAATAAATAAATATATGAGAAAACACAAAAAAATAAATGTGTGCTGAATGCATTTCATTTTTTTACCAGCATAAGGACAAACATTTTTATGGGCACTGATGATAGCTTCCTCAAGAATAATTGATGTTTTGCCACCTTTGAATATTCTGTATATCTATTGTAATGAATTTATGCAAATTTCCTCTCTACATTAGATGATATGAAAATGTTATTAGAGCTCAAGGACTACACTATTCAGCAAGTACAGAAACCTCCGCTTTATATAATTTATTTTTGATCATTTTTAATATATAGAAATATATATATATATAGCGTTTTACATGATAAACTTTTAAACTAATGAACCGATCATTATGAATTTGTGAACACAGTTGCTAGCCGAAAGTGTTGGTATTATGGGCTATATTTACTTTAATTTAGTTGTATACAAAGAGGGCAAAAAGGTGGTGGAAGACTGTCGTGAGAATTCAGATTTCTCTGATTTATGTTAAATTCTAACACAAGTATTAGACATCAATTAATTAATATTTCCTAAATGTCAGATTATTTCGACTATTTTAGGTGTTTCAAGGTGGCACAATATAAGCCCCACTTTTCATTTGAAAATTATGTTTTTTTCAGATTTGCATTGGTTTTGATCCATATTCATTAGACATATATTAAGAAAGATTCCCTGGATTTCAGTTTCTTAGTAAGACCTCTAAAGCGTAAGCCTTAAATTTTAGATATTTTCTAGTATCAAAATAATGTAATGGATTCAAATGAAAATTGGAACAAGATTCTATATATAAGGTTTATTATCATTATATATTGATTTCGATCTGTTCAGTTTGAGTAATTAATTTGTCTCATCGTGAGACGGGTATTTGTCTAGTAGAGAGAGAGAGAGAGAGAGAGAGAGAGAGAGAGAGAGAGAGACAGATGGCGAACAGAAAGAGTGATAGAAAGCGTAATAAAGTGGTTAATTTGGGAAGGGTGAGAAAAGAGTATGTGAACTAGAATGGGGAAGAGAGGAAATTGCTCCTTCAAAGGAATTGCGTGAAAAATGCGTGAATACTTATGAAAAGGCGTCCGTATAAAATATGTATATTTATATAAGCGTAAACACGAAGGAAAAAAGGGTTACAACAAAAAAGACAACAACAACAACAACAACAATAATAATAATAATAATAATAATAATAATAATAATAATAATAATAATGATAATAATAATAATAATAATAATAATAATAATAATAATAATAATAATAATAATAATAATAATAATAATAATAGCAGAAGCTACAACAGCATCGGCATCGCCACAAGCGAGAGGCATGAGTGCAAAAGCCGAATCGGAACGAGATTTGCCACGAATGGTTTGACTAAATCACTGCCCTATTTCAGACCCGGATTATGTCCCTTTCCGCTCCATTGGAGTTATTGATTTGATGTAAAGGGAATGGCACTGTTCGGTGAATGCCGATTTTATTTACGCACGCACACGGTGGAGACACATCTACACACGCACTGCCATTCTCTCTCTCTCTCACACACACACACACACGATCCTTTTCGTTTCGTTTCATGTGTTTCCAACACGTTAGGATTTTGCTTGATTCAGTCCAGCTCTATTGCACACCATTTTACGTTTCACATTGTGCGCCATCTTGTTTTTCCACATTTGTGGGTGCGAAGTGAGAACGAAGATCTTTGTCGACAAATTCTTAAAGCAATTCTGGGATATGCATATTTATTGAAAAATTGCTGTTAGCATTTGTCCAAGAAATAGCTGAGTCCGCACCCACAAATCGCTTTTTTGTGTGAGAAGATAACTTGATATCTATATTAGCCGCGAAAAATAATTTCTTCCCAACGTTATCGCTACTGGGTGGAAGGTGAAGACTTTTTTAAGCGTTTCATTTATTATAATCACGGATTAGCGAAAATCAAAACATACGGCACGCCATCATACACATATGTCACGAAATTTAAAATATTTACATACACAGATAACATGGAAAACAATTTGCATTAGCACACACAGATACTCACTTTAGTGAATTTACTGTTAATTCAATAAAACTTCAGTATTTATAACATGGTGTTCAATAACAGAGAAAGCAGTATTATAGTTTTTATATTTACTTCTTACACACATTATGTACTACACATGTGCATACATGTTTCAGCTGCGATTCTATTTAGAATCCAGCTTCTTTGAGCCATTTTTAAAATGTTCAGTTTTGAATAAAACCACAGCTAAAACATGTATGCACATACGTGGCCAATAATATATATATATATATATATATATATATATATATATATATATATATATATATATATATATATATATATATATATACTATGAATATTGTTTATTAAATTTTAAAGTGTATTTACTTACAGATAATGTTGTTTCTGATTTACGTCCTCATCAGTGCAGGGAGTTGCAGGTTCAGACGGTCAGACGGTTTCGAACGCAGTTCGTAGATTCAGAAGAAATTCCCAATCTTACGTCCTAATCAATTAGGCCAACGGGAATCGTCACATACATTACTGAAATTAACATACATTTAAAGCTAACGGCACAGTTAACACGTTCCGAGATCAAAGAGTGCTTTACTACGCGGGCGTGTGAGCTTTGCTTCTATAGCTTAACGACCTCAGATTCTTATAATTTCAGACAGTGCTCGACAATTAAAATGTATTTATCTTAAAGGGGGCCATTAATATATATATATATATATATATATAGAGAGAGAGAGAGAGAGAGAGAGAGAGAGAGAGAGAAAGAAAGAGAGAGAGAGATCTGACAGTATGTTATACACGTAAATCTGAGTAGAAAAATGTTTATACGTAAAAGGCTTTATACGATATGATATTTCAGTATAGTATACACTCTCTTCAGATATGCAAAAGCTACAAGAGAAAGGTTATTTTCACGTGGATGTTATTAGAAATAAACAAGTAGTGATCATTGACGGGGGAAAGAAGAAGACAGAGAAAAGAAAGACAAAGCGGAAAGTCAATGTATCTACATGGTGAGCAGAGAGGACGGACGTTTTTCAGATAGTGCGGACGCTAATGGTGAATATCAAGTGAATTAAATCCATATGAAATCTACTTAAAAATTAATCATTTGTTTGTTCAATGAAATAATAAATAAGGGAAAGTCTCTAATGAATTAACAAATCGATAAATAAAGAACTTGTTAAATTAGAACGGTAATATCAGGCGGCCTACGCGTTGTTGAAAAGCATTAATTAACAAAGGAAACTAATTGTCAATTGTGTGTGTCTCTCTCCGTGCTAGGTCCGTTCATTTTAAATGCTGATAATTAAAGATGATTTCTGATAATATTAAAATTGTTTAGTATATGTGTACTGTCACAATACAGGAAAGAGACCATGTAAATGGTCAGACATCAGCTATCTAATCTCTCCAGGCCCTCTAGAAAAAGTATGACCACGTTTTGCATGGCACAATAAAAAATAAAAATAACAAATGATCGGATTTCAGATGCATCATATATAATAGCACATAGAATAATAACAGATGTTATTTACATTAAGAATAGAAAAGGAAAACCAAAAGAGAGCCAAATTCACAGAGACACGTTCTTGCTTGTCATACGCAGAGGTCGAGAGAGCGAGAGGAGGACGCCTTCTAGTGCTGAATTCTCATGGATTTTCAGCAGAACCTCGTTGGCTGAGTGGCTGTAACACTACCACGTTGCCACTACTCCTACCACGGTGAGGAAGAATGGGACTTTAGCATTGAAGTGCTGCTACAGGTCGCGCATAACAATGCGTACGTCAACGTAATACGCTAAGACATAAGTCTGAACATGATGGTATACGGCCATGTGAGATAGCACCATCTTCTAGTCATTCTTGAAAAATAACGAATTCACAAACAGTCAGTATAAGGAAATAGCGATAATCAAAAACAACTAAAAAATGAAATGTACTATAACACACACAATGTCTACCTCAGCAGACGGTAACTACAAAACTTGCCGAGAATTTCAGTGGAAACACATTGGATAACATTGCAGAAGAATACGACAACCCAGCAACCCTGATAACGCAAAAGAAAATAGAGGAGTACACCAAAATAGAGCTAAAGACCAGACTAGAAAGATGGCGACAGAATAAAAGAGCAGGAAAATTTATTGAAGAACTTAACTAAAGTTACATCGACAGGGAGGCTTAACTACAACGGCTCACGAGTGGCAAATTCATATTTGATGAGAAACGGATCAGCTTACTTACGAATGGATTTTTAAAAAAATAACTGTTCACACATATCTTACCAGTGCAGTTATGTCACTCGGCCGTGGAAAGTCCAAGCCACCTAATGTATGGATGCAAGATCCTTTCAGCAGATGGTCATTGCACTGCCCGTCACAACAAAGTATGTAGATACCTACATTGGAAGATCTGTGGGGAGATGCATCTTAAAATATCGCTGAACATCTAGGAGCATGGACCCTCACTCATAACCTCAAACAAGAAAAGTGACAGTGTTCTATGACGAAGTCATACAGGCGGGCAGATAAATAAAAGACAAGGCCATCAAAGCAGACGTTGTCATCTGGAACAAACCTGAAAACACTGCTCTCATCACTGATGTAACCGTCTTGAATAACTATCGCCAAAATAGAGCCGAATACGAAAAAATATCCAAATATCAGGGCACCAGGAATGACTTAAAAATATCATGGTATGTGAAAGAAAAACATATGATATCGGTTGTAGTAGGAGCAATGAAAGAAAACCTAATAAAGTATTAGGTATCTAATCTCTGGAAGACAAAACTTTATGGAAGTAGAGATACCAGCCCCAAAATTGACATTATGTATCCTTAAGAGAGCGCTCAGATATGAGTTTAACTGAGGAATACCAAGGGTTACTTTCCGAAGGATCTCTTAGAAACGAACTGAACTAAACTAATAAACAACAGGAACTGAGAATTGAAATATCTGCGTTTGTGCAACACTAAGTCGGCCGATATTCAAGACGATGGACGAAAACTGTGAGAGTGGTCGCATCACTAGTAAACGGGCAGTACCACGTACGCCTCGATGGGAACTACTGAGTAACCCATTAACATCGCCACTTCCTCTGAAAGATAGACCTAATAGCAGACATTACTTACTACCCTAACACCTAAATAAGAAATTAGAAAGTTAGATTGGATCCTAATCTGTGAAGGTATTGACTTTTAACTCAGACCAGAGATTGTGGCGTAAATTTAGCATGACATTCAAATACCAATGTATTTTTTCAATTCAGTTTTTCATTTAAAGTGAAAGTTTTAAAGTATGTTTACCAATATTTTTCTCAGTGCGTCATTCTTTTTCGCTGTGCTGTTTTCCATTATAATAAAGTCATCGTCTCTGTATAGTTCGTGATCGGATATATCTACGCGCGTGTAAACCTCACTCGTTAAGAGTCGGAGCAGAAGATCACATATACCTGCACCGTGGAATGATGTTATCGCAACATCAAAGTTATTGTTGCAATGGTTGTTTTTTTTTCACCCATATATAGTTTTCGTATAGTACTGACTTACGGCCATGCAATATTACATACTGTAAGTCGGTATCATGTCAGGACAATATGAGCGAGAGAAAAAAATGAAACAGTAGCGTGCACGTTGCCATATGACGTTCGTTCGATTACACTCTTCTGTGAAAAATGTACATCTATTTAAAAACAAACCCTCAAGGGGCTATGGGACTCTTCTACTACGTAGAGAAACTCGTCTAGTTACAACCACTGTCAATACTTTCCCTTTCCCATCTATGTACCTAAAACTAAACGGAGCTACCATGAGCAAGGTTTCTTTCCTAGAACTACCCGTATGTGGAACACAAACAACGGTGCTAGTTTTCAAATGATTACAACAGTTGTTTTCAAGTCCAATGTAAACAAATTCTTAAATAATCAAATTCTGACCAGCTACAACCATCGTTACTAATTTTTACTATGTTGATTCATTGTCAACCTGAAAAGTTCATTAACCCTTATGCTCGAGTAGCCTTTTGGCCTTGATACGAAGTGAGTCATTAGTAAACATATAAGATCATCTATACTTCATTCCACGCTTCTTAGCCAGTCAATCTAGTTGATTTTTTTTGCTGAACCTCAAACAAATTGCCAACAAACGTTTTTAACTTGGATATTGGGCATGAATAACCTTTCTTTCAAATAATAAAAAAAGTTTATCAAAATTAGCCTTACGGAAAAGGGTCAACTGGCGCCATTTTTAAAGATCGCCGTTAATTCTAGCCTCCCCTGTCACAACTCATTTATTTAAATTCATCTTCAAAAATGACAAATGTAGCAATGTGAAATTGGATAAAACCAACAGTTTTCATAAAGTTAAATAGAATTATAACTTCTCATGCCTTATTTGTGTCTATTTTGATGTATTACTGCAGGAGCTTAATATTCTGTCATATTCTAATTTCAGGTTGACCAAAGTGAAGTACCGATAATTATGGATGCTGACAAGTGTGCTATTTGCAATAATGAACTGTCCAGTAATGAAGAGACATTCATCGTCAGCCGGAATGGCGTCGATTCCAATAACAGAGCTTCTGAACATCTTGGAGAGAAGATCATAATTCAGATTGGTCAACGGCTTCACAAGAAATGTAGGCAGCGTTGGATCAACCCCATGCATAGAAATTGACCGTAAAAACAGGTCCATTCATGATGAAATGCTATCCCGTGCAAGCCGTTCTTTGTGTGTGTTTAACTTTAACGAACATTGTCTTTTTCGTGGTTCTGGAGCAACATCTGATAGAAAGAAAAGGTGTTGATGTTTCCCATGTAGAAACTATTGAGTCTAAGGACAGAGGGTTTAATGTTTCTGAGAAAGTCCGTAAGAATGATGGTTGGGTATCCACTGTTAAAGATAGAATAGGTTATGTAGCTGACCTTGTTTCAGAAAAAGCACGTTAGCACAGAACATGTTTTGCAAACTTTGATTCCAATACAAACATTCTCAAGGTATACTCTTCTGCTGATTCTTTTAAGAAGCTAAACCTTGGTAGATCCGAGGATTCAGAGAGAAAGCAGACATTTCTGGAAGTTGCTAAATATTTGCAGCAAAATGATGAGTAGCAACTTACCATTGTCGATCTTGTTAAAAAATAGAGGAAATTCTTTATGACACTGGCTTTGAACTATACAGTCTCTCATACATGAAATCTTGATTGTTAGAACATTTCAAAGACAAAATCATTCTGACTAAAATTAATGGGAAACATAATGGTGTTACATTCTTAAGTACAGCCAAATGTATTATTAATGAATTTTATTCACAGAACCGCTCACCAGAATCAGATGCCATTAGAATCATAGAGACGGCAGCCAAGCTTATCACGAATGACATTAAAGGTATCCAGACAAGTTCAGAATATTACCCGTCTAAGAATGATCTTGAACAGGATGCGATTCTTGAATATGTTCCTAAAACATTGTTGATCTTTCTCAGGAAGATATTTGCAAGCAAAGACAATGATTTGAAACTTGCATCAGTTGGTCAAATGATAATGCAGAGTTCTCATTGCACCTTTGAAGTTTGGTTTAGCAGTAGATATGCATGACCAATTTGAATCGAGGTTCTTAATTGACACTCTGAATAAGCATGGCTACTCTTCACTTTACTCGGAAGTCCAGAAATTCGAAATAAGTGCTGCTCTTGTTCTTGGCGCTGAAACTCTCTTCCCCGTTGAAACTGAATTTGTGCAGTTCGTAGCTAATAATGTGGACAATAATGTAAGGAGTAGTGATCGATTCGACACATTCCACGGTATGCGCATAATATCATTTTTTACACCCGGGTAAGTTAAATCTAAACCAGTTCCAAGGATTAATGTATTTTCAGAAGGTATAATAAGGGTTGGAAGGATCAACATCACGTACCTAGATTCACAGCACACAAACAAACCACCAGTGACATTTAAAGAGCCCCAGCCAAGAAAGTTGTCTATTCCACTGCCAATGTTGACATCCTTTGGGAGGTTTCTCTCATTTCACATCCGTCCATGGTCAGGCCTTATGCCGGCAGTGCAGAAAAGAAAATATCCTGGGAAATCAGCCGTAGATTTTTGCAAATGATCGACATGGACCCTGGTAACCCAAGCTGCGTGTACTCAAAGTTATGTTACATTAGTGAGTTAGCCAGGAACAGCAACATTACACCAATTCACAGCATTTCAAGTGGATTAACTGGAGACAAAATAGTGAATGTGGACAGAGCAAACTCCATAGGAGAGGCAATCAATTGTTTGAGAAAATGTCCACGAGTACACTTTTAAAGGAAAGGATCAGGCAATTACACTTTCGTCAAAAGTTTCGCTCAGCAAAGATGAAGCAGTTGAGACTGATCCACAACTCCTATTCCAGGGACTGTGTGTGCTATCTACCAATGAACCCCCAACTCAGCAGCAACAAGAACATTTCTAGTATGAGCTTTGTGGTTACCCACTCTTTTATTATTTCGGACAACCGCGACAGACAAAAAACGGCTTTGGTAGACGCAATATAGGAACTGACTTTCCCTGTACAATCACGTTCACAGTCTTCAAATCCACAGTATCTCTTAGATGATGGAGCACTACTGCAACGCTTCCCATGGTAAAAAGGTCTTATTTGATTAGATATGTGCCCAATACCGCAAATATGTCACAACTAGATATGGAAAAGCATGCATTGTCTTTGATGGGTATGAAAGTGGTTCATCCATTAAAGACGCGACTCACCGATGCCGAGCAGGGGGCTCTGTTTGTGTTAATGTGTCACTGACCCCTTTAATGGTGTTCAAATTTAAAAAAAGATGTTTTCCTAGCTAATCAAGAAAAGATACAATTGTTCATCAACTTGCTGGGAAGAGTTTGGAGGAAACACGTTGTAAAGTAGTCCATGCATCCGGAGACTGCGTTGAAGACTGCGCTAGAAACTATTTTGATAGCAGATGACACTGACCTAGTGGTCCTTCTATTTTATCATGCTAATAGAGATTGTGGTTACAACATCTTCACGTCACAAACAAAGGATAGTGCAAAAAGTGTGAAAGTCTGGAAGATCAAAGAGATGAAGAAAATCTTTGGGAGATGTGGTCTATTCCAACATTGTTGTCATCCATGCACTACTGAGTTGTGATTCTACATCCAGTGTTTATGGAATTGGGAAGGTAGCATATGAACAATAGAAACTTCATCAAACTGGTAAAACTGTTTTAACAAGGATAGCAGTGCAAAAGAGGGTATTGAAGCTGGGGAAAAGGCTTTAGTGTGGCTGTACTATGGTAATGATGGGAAAAACATCAATCATATCCGACTGATGCGCTTTAAGGAAAAGGTTGCAAAACGCTCAAAGTATGTTGAGGTCAAATCATTGCCACCAACAAGAGCAGCTACGAAATTCAACAGCCTTCGAGTTTACCTCTAAATTCAGCAATAGAAATATAGAAACCAGCTTTAACCTGATGAATAGGGATGGAAACTTTCAGACGGTAAATTACAACCAATCAAGACTAATTCTCCAGCTGGTCCTGTATATTTGTTGGCTATAATTAGGTGTAACTGTACTCCAAGGTGTACTACAGCAAGATGCAGTTGCAGGAAACATGGCGTTGACTGTTAAACTTGTGTGGTAATTGCAAAGGCCTCTACTGCAGAAACTCACCACAGTCAGATGTTGATGATGATGAAGTTACCTTTGACTAGTTCTTGACAAGAAATGTTCTTTGGTCTGTTCATGAACTTGTTCTGTGGTGGTCATGCAAGAGCCTTGCCCCAGCAATAGACCAATTGGCTATTCCTTAATTGTAAATTGTACTTATTTTGTACTTATTTTTTATGAAATGTCAGGAATGAATGTGACAATTGTTGTCTTGAAAAAAGCTACTTAATCTGTTTTTGTACCTTTTATATTCATATTTTTGTAAGAAATAAAAAAAACAATGGCAGGGGCTAGTAATTTCCTAGTGCTAGTTTATTATTAAGCATATAGTCACCTATCATTACAATTTAAAACACAAAAAAAACAATGTCAAGCTGGCTTCGGGTGAGCCCTGTGTGGGTTTTCATGCAATTTTTTTTTTCTAATTGAAGTAAGGTTTTGTATCGGGAAAAACGGTTATTTTGTCAGTATTTGTCAGGAATAATCGACATACTAGTCAGGAAATGTCAGGAATTTTATATCTCGACATTTTAATATTCTTAAGTTGGATTTTAAAGATGGCTAATTTTGTTAAACTTTTTTTCTCTGAAAGAGAGGTTATTTATGCCCAATATTTAAGTTAAAAACCTTTGTTGTCAATTTGTTTAAGGTTTAGCCACATTTTGACTGGACTATCTGTTTGCTCTCTGTATCTCTTCCTCGCCTCCCCCTGTCTCACTTCACCACATGTGCTCGTTCCCGCTCTCTATATATTATTTCTACTCTATTTCTCGTCCTATATCAAGCTACACCACCTGTCTATCTTTCTCATTCTCTTTCTCCTTACCCTCCCTCCTTGTTTACCTTGTCTCAAATATACCCTCACCTCTCCATTCTCTTCCTCTCACTCAAGTATAATCCCTTTCTATCTCTTCTTCATTGCTGCCTCTCCTATCTTCCTCCTCTATCTATCTCTTTCTCTCTCTTTTACTCTATCTCTCTTATACCTTTCATTTTTCATCCTCTTTCTCTCTTCGCCCTCTCTCCTTTTTATCTCATCTTTTTACCTTCTCTCTATCTTTTCCATTATCATTACCTCTCACTTCTTTTCCTCTCACTCATTGTCCTCTCTCTCTCCTCTTCTTTATTTCTCTTCTCTCTAACCCCATTTCACTACTCTTATTCTCTTTTCACAGACATCATCCCTCTCATCATATATCCATTTCTTCAATCTCTTTAAATCTTTTCTTTGAATCTTTCTATTTATATTTTCCTCCTCTTCTCTCTCTCTCTCTCTCTCTCTTACTCTCTCTCTCACTCTCTCTCACACTTTATTCATGTAATTCCTGTCTCCCTCCCACTCCCCCGAGGTTTTTGTCGTAAAGATTTCAGTAATATTTCCGTTTTCCCTGTACACATCATCACTTCCGTTTCGCATAGCCACCATGTTTAATTACATGCTTCGCTAAACGCACGCGCACGCGCGCACACACTCGCCTGACCAAAACAAACAAAAGACTTACGCATAGAAACATAGACACGAACACACATGCACAAATAAACAAACTCCTGCCACCAACCATTACACTTATGCACATAGATTCAATAACTGCAGAAAACGATAATTACACATTAAAACCCAAATACAAAAGAAACAATAAAGAACACGCGTATTTCTTTTACGAAACATCACATACAAGAAAATACGACACAAAGAAGAGATATCAAGATTCTGAAAGATTCAGTCCTTCATTTCTTCGTTTATATATAGACTACATCTACCCGATGTTACCCGACAGTTAATGTGGTACTTAGACTATTACTATTTGACTAGCGGGATATTTTAATATTCCACATTTTTATCCTTCTGTATTGTATTTTCATATTTCCGGTTATAGAGGTCTATTTGTAGAACCGTTGTAGGAGATTGTGACATGTTTTCATTTTATGGACGTTTGGCGTGAACGAAGACCCCACACTACTATTCCTACACTTTTGTTCAAACTTAACCATATTATGTACTGTGGTTAATGTAGTTTCAAAGTATATAAGGTTACGGGGATCAATCTCCGAAAATCCTCGTAAGATATTGTGATAGAGTTCTATTCTATAGACGTCTTGCGCAAACGAAGGCCACACGGTATTATTGCACAATTAGTGGACAGAACAGATAGTACTATTCGAGCATAACACGAACGGGGTATAAAGTAGATACTTCAAGGAGCTTCACACCCTGTCTTGTATATTTCCAAATCCCGACACTCTTAAAATGACAGGTTAGTGTCTTACCTATTGGAGAGAAACCCAACTTTAGTCTATGTTGGAGAGTGATGGTATCACGATAACCAGTTTATGGGTAGACGTTTTGCTCTCCCTAAGGGGCTCTTAAAGGACTTACTCTTTAGCTAGTCTGTTTGGGGACAAGGGGATTTGATGTTAGTCGTGGGGTCTCTTTTGGTTTGTCTTGAAGTGATTCTACCTTTCTCTCCCTTTTTATTATCATGCTTTTACAAATCCCCACAACAAACGCCTTACTATTTCCTATAGTAACATCAGAGGTCTCAGGTCAAACTTTCGTGGTGTGCAGTCCTTTCTTTCAGACAAATCTCCTTGCTTATTGTGAGACTAATCTTGATGCTTCCATTGATAGCAACAATCTACATGTGGATGGTTATTTGCCTCTTGTCCACTTATCTGTCTGAGGTTTTCTTTGCTGCACTCCACTTCCTATTTGTTCTTTTTGTACTGTTCCCCTTTCTGACAATGACTGCTTTGTTGTTAATACCATATCCAGCAGTATTGATAATGCATTTCAACTTGATTCGTCAAGCTCCATCTTTGTTTTTGGTGACTTCAATGTTCATCATTTTGACCGCGTCCCTCACTCTAATGACACAGATGTAACTGGTAAAATCTGGCTTAACTTTGTTCCCTTCCCAACACACTTTCCTGAAAATAATCTTCATCAACCATCCTTGATTTAAAAAAAAATTGTTTCCTCTTATTCTATTGGGTTCTTCTGGTTGTGCTGCTGTTGATGTTGAGGTTGATCGTCCCTTCCATAGGTTAATTGGGATAGACTTCGTAGCTTTCTATGTGACGTTCTATGGGGTCCTATCTTTGGCATGTTTTCGAATGATGCTGCTAAGGAGATTACTGACTGACTGCTTATTGGAATTGATCCCTGATTCCTCATCGTACGTTTCATACAAAACCACCTTCTCCTCCCTGGTTTCTATCTTTTTATGATTTTGCCATTGCCCACTGTAAACATTACTTTATTAAGTATCGTCAGGAGGGTTCTGAGACTTCTAGACAGTCCCACAGAAGAGTAAGCAATGCCTGCAATAGGGCAATCTCTGAGGCTAAGTCTAGCTATTCTAAAAAAATTCGTGACGCATCGCAAAAAATAGCTCTCATGATTTTTGGAGAATCTGCAATAGTGTTGTAAATAGTAGCAAATCCGCTATTCCGTCTTTTTTAATGCTCTTCAAATTATATCATCTACTTAGGCTGATCTCTGTGCTTGTTTCCTGTTGTTGTTCTCAAACGTTGTGATCCTAGACTTTCTTCTATCGTCTCGAAAGTGTTCAATTCTGTTACAGTCGGGTTTCCTTTCTTGTTGAAAACAGTCATCTGTTGTCCCTATCTGTAAAATAGCTGGTGATCGGTCTGAGCCAACTACGTATCATCCTGTTCATCTCCTCTCTGTTATTAGCAGAGTTTTTGAAAGGTTGGTCAACGGCAAGCTTGTTCATTTTCTTGGAAGTATGGTCCCGTTAGTGATGTTTAGTATAGCTTTCGTGGCTTCCGTTAAACTGTTAATTATATAAATGTTGTAATTGAGCGGATCTGTCGGTTTATTGACAATTTAGGAGAGGGTAGGGTCATTGTGTTTGATATTTAGAATGCGTTCGACAGAGTGTGGCGTTCTGGTTTTCTACACAAATGTCAAGGTTATGGTATTGGTGGTGAAGTTCTTGGCATTATTAGGTCGTTTCGTTCTGATCGAAGCTTGAGAGTAACTTTGGATGGTATACCTTTATTCTCTTTTCCTATCAATGCTGGTGTTCATCAGGGTTCTATTCGACGCCAAACAATGTTTTTTCTCTTAATAAATGATCTGTTAAAGAATACTATTCAGAAAATTAATATCTATGCCGATGATAAAACTCTATGTTTTGGTGTTGCTTCTCGCCCATCACCCTCGTTTCAATCGAAATATGCAGCGGATCTAGAAGTTGACTTGGGTTCAGTTGTAGATTTGGGTACGAAATGGCTTGTTTCGTTTTATCCTGTTAAGACTTAGCAAGTGTCTTTAAATCGTAGACGTGTCACTTTTCTACCTGAGATTATCATGGGTAGCTCTACTCTTCAGGAGAAATCGACTCTGAAACTTCCTTGTCTTTCTTTCTCATTAAATCATTTCTGGAGTTTATATATGAGATCATTGTACTTTCTACTTCTCGTAAAGTCGGTTCTCTCTATCGCTACAAACACGTTCTCACACCTGACGCTATTCTTGATTTCTACAAATCTACTATCAGACCATGTATGAAGTACTGTTGTCACATTTGGGCTGGTGAATCTCTGTCCCATTTAGGGGTTCTTGATGAGGTTATAAAACGTATATATAATTTAAACGGTCCCGCTATTTCTTCTTCTCTGCACCCTCTCGCTAAGATGTGTAACAGTATGTCATTAACTTCCTAAGTTCCTCATCGAAGTGTATGTGTTTAAATCAAATTCCACACCCGTGGCTATTCAGCTGAGAAAGTTATCATTTTATATAGAGTTAGTTATGTGTATATATTTGTGTATTTCTATGTACATGGTTTCACTCTCAAACTAATTGATCTATAATCATGAATTTTGGAAAACATATGCTAGGCGACAAGGGGTTGTAACGTAGGTTATATTTAGTTTAATTTAGTTTGATGCAGAGCAAGTCGAAAGAGGATGGAAATTATATACTTACTATATTTGTGAAATTAAAAAAATAGCTAGTAAACATCAATTGATAAATATTTCTTACATTTAAGTTTCTTTTGCGCATTTTAAATGACTTTAGGGAGCATAATATGGACACAGTCTCTAATTTAGAAAACTTATATATTTCAGATTTGTATTGAATTTGAGCGATAGTGATTCGACACCAATTAAGTAGAATTCCTTCAATTTTTATTTCCTTAATTTAAGATATTTTCTAAAATCAATATCATGTAATGAATTTTGATCAAATTGAAATCAGTATTCTAGGCATAAGGTTTAGTATCATTTTATTTCGATTATAATCTTCGTAAGAGAACATAAATGTAGTACAGAATGTTTTTTCTCGTGGAATTTATTTTTAGTGGGACGGGTATTCTTCATTTTATATTCATAAACTTTACTGTATGCCCGATATGCCCACTAAGTTTTAGCCATGAATGGTTTGTAGCCGGATGATCTTCTCAGTGGTCGCGCTGCGGTAAAAACAACAAAAGACAAGTTGTTAGTATAAACTAGTTATTTTTAAGTACCAAAACACCAGCCGCTGGCTTACACACGTCCGACGCGGACTAAATCCCGAACTTGAAAGAATGTGCTCACCGGAAAACAGATGTCACCTGGCTCATGGCGTTATCTCCCCTTACACAGTGTCCGATGGTCAACTTGCGCCCCCCTCCCTCACATTATTCAACAGGCTATGCGTGACGTTGCCTTTTATCCTTATGTGACACGTAGCTATTATATTAGCGTGTAACTTATCATGAGGTCACAATGCAAAAAACATAAAATCGGCACTCGCATAGTAGCTTTCGACAATTGTAGCAGATTGTCGTCTAGTAATTTCGGGCAGCATGTTTCTATTGTGAGTTAGACAAAAATGAAACTGGAACATAAAACGCCTTTATGTATTTTTATTTGCGGGAATATTTCAAACAATACTCTTTGTTCGACGCCGAGTCCTTCACTCTCTGGCTTTCTCGTCGATTTCCCGAACCGAACTCCCCTCAAGAGCCAGTGTCCAAAATATATTTACTCTTGGCCGGAAATTTTAAATGTCCGACCTTCTTCTCAGACATCCGCAGCCGACCACCAGAACTAGCCACATCAGTAATTTCAAAGCTTATCTCTATCCGGCCACCCAGATACAAACAACTAACTTTCAAGGAGTCATCCTGTCGAAACGTTTAAAATTAATATAGACATGGTAATTGGAATCTAATTTTATAGTTTATATATATATATATATATATATATATATATATATATATATATATATATATATATATATATAGTCTCAGAAGTTGTTTTAACCTTCAAAACTGATAAAAATAAAAAATTTAAAATTTAAAAATTTAAAAATTTAAAAATTAAAACATTTATTTTTTTTTACTTCCCTCCTCTTCTTTTCTTTTTTTTCTCTTTTTTCGTTGAAAGATTTTTGTCTAGTAAGTCAATCAATCTACTACAATCACTATATTTGTTGACTTCCAAGAATTTACTCTAATATAAATATATTTTTATATATGTTTTTATATGTGTTTTTTTACATATATATATATATATATATATATATATATATATATATATATATATATATATGTGTATATATATATATATATATATATATATATATATATATATATATATATATATATATATATATATATATATATATTATTTTACCAGGAAAAACAAAATCCTCGGTTTTGAAACAGCTCCGATTGAAAACAGCATAGCTTGTACCCACAATAGGCTCGATATTCTTTCAGATAGATATTACTAACATTTATAAATATATAAAAGGGAATTCTCTTAACAGTTTATTGCAGTTACACGATAAATGTGAGCGTCAAAAGTGCATTTCTATTTAAGATGTTTGTATCATTTTTTATGCGACATCAAATGAACCAGAATCAAATTTTAACGTTAAATTTTCAACGCATTTTATGTTCAAAGTTATTTGGCATGACGTTATTAATGAATTTAATCAAAAAACTATTTACTTATTCATATGCCCAGAAATGTTATAAATATATATATATATATATATATATATATATATATATTATTATTATTATTATTATTATTATTATTATTATTATTATTATTATTATTATTTATAATAATAATAGTAAAACTTTTAAGATTAAAGCTCAATCGATACTATTTTTTTAGCTACAGAGCATGTATAACATTATTTGGCATGACGTTATTAATGAATAAAATTACAAAACAACCTACTTATAATATATTATTTATATCCCAAGATATATATATATATATATATATATATATTATTTATTTATTTATTTTATTTTATTTTATTATATTTATTTTTATTTTTATTTTTTTAATATCTAATATAAGTTAGCAAAATATTTATACGGAACAATATTTAGATTTAGTATGAGGAACGTTTATGTTTTTGCATTTTAAGGGAAGTGGGGTCTGATCAACTCAGCTGGGAAGCCATGAAATTTAATACTGTCTTGTTTTTAAATTCACGAAACAGTTTTTCTATGGTAAACAACTGATGATCCCTTAAATAATGTTAGAAGCAAACTAATATAATAACTGTAAAAACTAAATTGACTTACACACTCAGAAGATGTTCCTATCAATTTTCTCAGACATATTGAAGAATGAATCAAAATTACTATCCGGAAATGTCACATGTTTAAATCCAAAATATTACTTCAAAGCTACAATTGAAATATGTTCTAGATGTGTAGCGATGCTATGATTTTATAAATAAAACTTATATATCGGACGATGAAGAAAAAGAAGAAGAAAAAGAAAAACACTCTTTGACAAGGAGAATTGTAATCTCGAAAGCTAAGATTAAAATAAATTTTATTTATTTTAACACTACACATAGTTATCTTTTTTTCAAACAAAATATATATATATATATATATATATATATATATATATATATATATATATATATATATAAAAGGTTCGAGCATGACCGATCCCTATTCATCCTTTGCTTCTAAATCAAATGTTCTGCTCGTCAATTTAGGGAAGCACCTAGGCATAAAAACGATGAAGTGTTTCCATTAAGCTTGCATTTCCTCTTTTGGTAAGCTAGTGATAAATCACGAAGGAAAGACCCTGAATGCAAACGGTATATGCCTGACAATCCTTGTAATTTCAATTTGGAGTATCTATCCCCTAACGGATGACTTCAATAGGAAACATGGACTATTACTCCCAGTACCCGAACAGCACATATAGACAGCTATCCATATATTTATACGTATCCATGCTTAATACTAATATATAAATATTAAATATATATATATATATATATATATATATATATATATGTAACAGTTTTTTTAACAGTTATATAATATTTTGTTATTTCATCATTGTATAATATGATAATTTTACTTACATATGTGGCGGTTTATGGAAGATACTAAAATTAAAAAAGGTAAAATAACAAAATAACAAGTAAATGTTGAAAAAAACTTTTCACAAATGTTGGTAGCCTTACCCCTTTACATATATAATTTTCTCTCGTTGGAACTGCACTGATACTGCACTACACTTTTATATATATATATATATATATATATATATATATATATATATATATATATATATATTCTTTGGTTTAAATTCTTTGGATTACTACCATGTGGAAGTTTTATATGGATTATTATATATATATATATATATATATATATATATATATATATATATACTCATTGTTCAAGGCCCAAAGACCACTTAGGGATAAGGGTTAATGACAGTGGTTGTAACTAGACGAGTTTTTGTTGTGAATTTTTTAAAAGGGCTCCATAGGTTCCAGCTCAGTCAGGAACCTGCCATAAACATAATGATAGAGCAGAGAAAGACTAGTAATCTCTCCTCTGTGAGAAAAAAGTCAATGGGAAAAAAGAGGACATCGCCCACTAGATTTTGTAGTCGGTGTTGTACTCTGTTAAGGTAGAAAAGCATGGTCTGAGCAGAACCATTTTTATGGAGAACACAAACACACATTGAGATATATATATATATATATATATATATATATATATATATATATTTATTCGAATGCAAAACGCGATAAACGTCATTTGAACTATCACTACAAAACGCATAAATAATACTGAAATTATTCACTTACATTTTATTATATTAAAAAAGGAAAATATTTTTTAATTCAATTTGTTTTAATCGGGACGGAGGTAGAATCAAAATCGCACACCTGATGTTTTCAGTCTGAGATATTGCCAACTAAAATATACTTGAGCCTTGTTAAGTTTTCTTGTAAAATAACACAAATAAGAAAAATCGGATATACATATATGAAGTTTCAATAGGGTTCTGTTCTCATTGGTCACTTACAAGTATGGGAACGTAGATATTCTGGACATAGAGGGTAATGTAGAGATTTGGGATCACTTACATTGCCTTACCCGGAGAATGTAATTCATATAACATAAATGTCATCAAAATATGATATGTTTGGAGTTTTAAAAAAGGTTAAGAATCTATAGCTACCTTACGTTTTAGAGATTGGAAACCACTTTCATTGTCGACTCCAGAAAAAATTATGATAAATATGATTTTAATTTAATAAGAATAAGATATATTTGAAGTTTTTCATTCATAGACCCTTTAGAGGTGAACGTAAGGAATTCGGAAATACTTCCATTAGCTACCCCGTAAGAATATACTTTTAGATTTTATGTAGATTCTCTAATATTTCTTTCTATAGGGAATCCACTAAGACACACACAGACACATATATATTCGATTCGATATATAGATATATAAAAGATATAGAATATATACATAGAAACATCATGCACTTAACATACTAAAATTCTAAATTCACATTTTTTTATATTAAGATAAAAATATTTATTGAAAATTGAGTAGGTTTAACTATCTTTGGTAGATAAAATTGAGGGGGGGGCTACCTTCATTAATACCTTTATTCAATATAAACTCTTAGTTATTTAAGTAATTTAACTCCTTTTAATCAAAATTATCTTCTTTATATTCATAACAAATATTAATCTATAAGTTTTATAATAAACAATATTTTATATAAAGATCGCATTCCTTTTGTAAATATAGTTCACTAGTTATGTATATTTTTAATATATATATATTCATTGTAACTGGGCTTCACCCTAAATCTTTTAAACTTACAAATACTGAATTCGCCGTGACCAGAGTTGCTCCAAAATTAGTTCGGTTTCCATTAGTCAGATCTTTTAAAATTATCTCCCCTGTTTACTGTCGAAAACCGTTGAACTCATATGGCCGTATTTTGTCATTCTCTTGGAAAATAACCACAAACCTGTTGTTTTCTATTTTAAGATGTTAAAAAGTGGTGCATGTGATATCGCTTCTTCTCTGAGAAACTATATCAAATAACTTCATTTTGTTTTGAGTGCGTATTCTTAAAAAGTATACTTTGGTTACTATATTATGTAATACATTTTAACAAGACCTTTATGGAAAACGATTCCTATCATATGAATCTTAGTATATATATATATATATATATATATATATATATATATATATATATATATATATATATATATATATATGTATATATATATATGTACATACATATATATATATATATATATATATATATATATATATATATATACATATACATATATATATATACATATACATATATATACATATATATAATGTCTTGAATATGTTAATTTCGAAATTAAAATAAAATAGCTCTGGTTGATCTAAATGGTTCAACAATTGAGCTGATTTGTTACCTACAGAATTTCTGAATATATCATAGTCTTTTCTTATATCTCGAAGGTTGTGATTAATTATTCGGGTGTCTATTTTTAATACGAAATCTTGCATTAGACTTGATTTTGAGCAAGCTCAAGTAAAAAAATTTTTTTTAAATATAAATATATATATATATAATATAAATGTATGTGTCTATATATATATATATATATATATATATATATATATATATATATATATATGTATATATATATATATATATTGATTTTATTCCATTAGTTGCGACAAAACAGGTTTTGTTTCATTGGTGCGGATAGCTACCAATTCATCGGGCCGGCGAAAAGAATTCAAATGGCATAAAATTTTAAGTTCACTTTAATGGGAGATTGAAAATTGAAAATACATTGGAGGGGGAGGAAGATAGAGTTGAGGCTTTGTCTATAGCGGCGACATGGGACATGAGAGGGGAGGGGGGAGGACCCCAACAAGTCGTGTTTCAAATTATTACGTGGGAGGTTTTGCACGTGTCAGAGCTGCGACGATCTCAATCTCGGCCGGGGCGGGAGGAGGGAGATGGGGCGACGGCCAGAGTGAGTCAAATTCAAAATGAGAATAAAACCATGATTACAACCGTCATTCTTATTTTATTTTAATTCTAATAAATAATTATCATGTGGATAAAAATGTTTGATAATTTTAATTTAGGGTATTAATTGCTACTTTTGCATTTTATTTATTTTATTTTAATGTTTTGTTTATTATTTGTAGTGAATTTTGTTGTGATTATATTTTTTTTTTAAATTGTGATTATATTATACCGAGATCAATACTAGTGGAATCTTTTATAAAAGAAGTTTTCTGGTGTTACCAGTCTTATCACCAACAAAACCGATTATGACCATGGCAACGCTCGCCAACCATACCCACGACAGTCGCAGCGA
>OY744515.1:107730021-107835021 GCA_963556195.1 Sepiola atlantica
TATATATATATATATATATATATATATATATATATATATATGGGGTAAGCTGCACGCTAAGTCATGAAAATGAAATGCCGAGGTAGACAAAATGTGTAGAAAAAAGACAAACGGAAAACTGGTTTAAATTCAGGAGAAAAACAAAATAAGAGATTTGACCGGTTTCGTCTTCAGAAAAAGTGAAGATTTGGAAACAATTTTATTTTTAAGGCACACACATGGGAGAAGGAAAAGATAATCTGATTGGACCATATAAGAAATGTTTTAGCGACATTGAAATATGATTTGAAAAGTAGGTGATCTATTCTTTCTCCCATGTGTGTGCCTTCAAAATAAAATTGTTTCCAAATCTTCACTTTTTCTGAAGACGTTCGTTAATACGTACGAAACCGGTCAAATCTCTTGTTTTTGTTTTTCTCCTGCATTTTAACCTTTTTTCCATTTGTCTTTTTTCACACACACACACACACACACACACACATATATATATATATATGTATATATATATATATAGATAGATAGATAGATAGATAGATAGATAGATAGATAGATAGATAGATAGATAGATAGATAGATAGATAGATAGATAGATAGATATATTTTACTTAGTCTTGCTGAAATTTCTAAAAGCAGAGCGGTATTAGAATAATATATCACTATAGACCGATGATAAATCTGAAATCACACGCTTCCCTATGGCATTTGAATAGAAGATGTCATACCACAACCCGATGTCTGCAGCTTATCCCACAAATGTTAATATCTTATATTCGTATCTATAGACTGGGGATTAATATCTAATATAACACTTATCTGTGACAGTTGACCAAGTAAAGTGATAACATAACCTGTTGTCTGAAGCTTATCCAAAAATGTGTAATATTTCATTTCGTTTGCTACAGACAGAGGATTATCATCTAATATATCACTTCTCTATAGCAATTCAGTAAAAACAAAAACAAAATTGCATAACTTCTTGTCTGCAGCGTCTCAGAAAGGTTTTACCATTTATTTTCAAAATGATGCAGAAAATAATGGAATAGATGGGAGATTGAGATTAGGTATAAAAAAGTGAAATTGATTCTGCTGGCAGTTTTGTTTTATTTTCTTACCTTAACTTGTTGTTGGGAGTGTAAATCCTACCGGGTGCCAGACATTAACCTGCTTTTGCAGAGACTCCAACTGGGAGATCGTTTTAGGATTTTAACCGTCCCTTTAAGCGAAATTGTTTGGATCTCTCTTGCACTTGGTTCACCGGGTATATTCGTAGTGAATTTTATGAAATTATTTTTCATGAGCCCGGTTGCTCCTATATTATTATTTGAAAAAATGGAGATTTTTTAGATAACCCAGTTTAATTAGATGTCGTACATAACACTTTGGTGTTTACTTATTGTCTCCCTCTTAACACTGTTTAAGACAGCATCATTATAGATTCTGACTTCAACTAGGGTTGCTACTTTCTCCGTTTTGTTCTATATCACGATATCAGTTTTAACAACTAAGTTTCCTAAGTATGTAGCTCTATTGATTGAATTGTCAAAGTTAATGGTGTATGAGTTGTTTCCAACAAGTTCTTTCTTATATATGTCCCCAGGACTTGTTGCTACACTGCACAATATTCAATTATTAGGATATGACCCAGTGGAGATATTTACACACACCGTTATGTCGCATAGTATAATAGCCGTTCCGCATAAGAACCTTATAACAGAGGGTCAGGTGGTTAACACTCTCCACTTTTGTGTGGAAGAACCTGCACTTGTTATCGTTGGTGAGACCACTCATCTTTGGTCATTGGTCATCAAGCTTGATCTTGGGCAGCCATTATAATCTTCTATTATCGTAGAACGATCCTCTTTTGAGTCAGTCTACTGAAACTTCTGCATCTATATATTGCTGGAATAGTTCTTCCAGAAAATATTTGGGAAATTGTTAGTTGTCCTATTCTTCCAGTTTTTACTATGGAAAATCTTGGTATATTTCTGTCGACTTTTTGTAGCCATTTTCTTTGGTATGTTTGTTTAGTGATTCTGTTTTTTTTTTGTTAGGCAGCCTTGTTCAAAACTTTTAGCCAATTTTGTTTTTGACCTTGACGTGCCATCATACTCAGACTATATAACTATATGTACAACAAGGTATTCCCCAGAGAGTTGTACAGACGACGTCGTTTATGGTTCTCTATCCCTCATCAGTGTAGATGTGGCAGTTGCAGGCGGTCGTATGGGCCCGAACCTCGTTCGTAAATCTACGCTAGAATCACGAGACAAACGCTCAGGACCACGCGGTGTCGAGAAATCGACACATACAGTAATTGAAATTAATATACCCTCCCCGGGAAGCGGGGGAAGTATCATTGCTGTCTACAGTGTTCAACGCTGAAACTGACGTAGCATATCACAGATGACAACAACCTTTTTAATTTTAAACAATGCACTACTTTTAAGACTATTACACCTTAAAAGTTTTTTTTTAACAATAAATATTTTTTTAATATAAAAGTGTTTTTGACCTACAGACGACGTCGTTTTGGGCTCTCTTTCCCTGATAACTGTAAAATTGGCGGTTGCATATATATATATATATATTATTTTATATTGTATTTTATATTTTATATATTATATTTAATAATTTATATTTTATATTTTATATATTATCTTTTATATTTCATATTAATATTCTGATTTTTCTTGTAATTTTTATTTTGATTCTTAATGGTCCCAAAACGTGACTTTCTAAATTTTAAAATTCTAAATTTCTTTTCTTTTTTCTCCATTTCATTCTTTCCAAATATGATCTAAGGTTAAGATCGGATTCTAACGGATGAGATCTCAGTTTATAATAGCTGTTGATCGATAACATCGACATGCCAGTGTCGCAGATTTTGTACATGTCTGTGTAAATAAAAAATAATCATATATAAAAGCTCTATTTGATATTGAGCACTTTTTATAAACCCGGTTGAAATTCTTTGGATTACTACCCTGTGGATGTTTTACCTGGATTATTATTATTATTATTATTATTATTATTATTATTATTATTATTATTATTATTATTATTATTATTATTATTATTATTATATAGTGCTCTACTATATATATATATATATATATATATATATATATATATATATATATATATATATATATATATGCCTCGTCTTTAGAATTTTCTCTTTTTGTTATTTTCCTTGATAGCTTCTCGACGCAGCGAGTAGGTTTTCTGTTTTCAGGTAGTAGTTTAAACATCATGGTTCCTAGTGTTGTTTCGTCGGTCATCTCTCAAGCGCTTTCGATCTCTCGATCGTCATCATGAGTTATCTTAATTTTTCGTCTTTATGCTGTTCTCCTTTTTAATTTTTCCCCCTTATTTTAATTATTCTTTTTTAAAATTATGGAGTACGGATAGGGCGTTAGTGTCAATATTAAATGATATTTTATTAATGTTCGGTTGCAGTTTTCGAAGATTTTAAGTCTACGGATACAATTAATTTTAGGATATATATATATATATATATATATATATATATATATATATATATATGATAATTTTATTTACACAGACAATGTTATTTTTTATCTTATTTTTATTAAGGCTATTATCACCGCGACTATCGTAGGTATGATTGGCATTGTTATCATTGTGGTTATCGTAATCGGTTTTGTTAATGCTAAAACTGCTAACACCATTAAACTTTTTTTATAAAATGATTCCACTAGTATTGACTTTAGCATAATATAATCACAATTTATAAAAAAAAAATATATTATCACAACAAAATTCACTACAAATAATAAACAAGCCATGAATAACTACATTAACATAGAATACATAGAATGCAGAAGTAGCAATTAATACCCTAAATAAAAATTATCAAACATTTTTATCCACATGATAATTACTTATTAAAATAAAAATGACGGTTATAATTATAATTTTATTCTCATTTTAAATTTAACTCACTCTGCCCCCCCTCCCCGTCGCCCCGGCTGGAATTGAGATCACCACGGCCCAAACACGTGAAAACCTCCCACGCAATATTTTGAAACACGACTTGTTGAGGTCCCCCCTCCCCTCGTATGTCTCATGTCACCGTTATAGACAGAGCTCCATCTCTGTCCCCCTCCCCTCCAATGTATTTTCAATTTCAATTTCTTGTTGAGGGTGAATTTAAAACTTATGCCATTTGGATTCCATTGTCGCCTGATAGAGTTGACGCTTTTTGCAAGTGTTAACGAAACAGAATATGTTTTGTCGCAAATAATGGAATAAAATCAACAAAAAATATATATATATATATATATGTGTGTGTATCTTGGCAGCATCTTCTCTTTTATACAAGTATCATTAAAAATAACGGACATCTTGTGTCTGGTTATTTTTTCTAAGATCCTTTCCGTTTTTCTGATTAGGTTCTTAGTTTCAGACGGAAACTGGCTGATAAAATTGCCATAGCTTCCCAAAGCGCTTTCGGACGCTTCCAGGTCCATCGTCAGTGGAGCAATGTTAACCAGGCATAGACCTAGGAGTGACTATATATTCTATTTAGGCGGGAAAATAAAGGACTGTGTTTAATTTAAATTTATATTTATAGGCATTTGAGTATATTAGTACTAATAGTATAGTTAATCTTGTTAATAGCTGGTTTTTCTGTTTTAATGTATAGGGCTTCGAGTATGTGGAGTTTAAGTGTATTAGTATTTTGTGCGATGATTTTTGTGTTATCTACTAGAAGTTTACGGATATGCGAACGGGGGCAGGAATGCTTTTTATAGAGGTGCTGGGTTATTGCGGAGTCGTTAGATAAATGCATAGTTAATATTCTGGATAGCGTCGTAACAGTCGACCCAATGTATACATTTTCATGATTGTCGGAGACACATTCTCCCAAAGGGCATTTAAATTTAGATGGTGATGAAAGAAGGATAGTTGCGCTTTCAATGCATTTGCGGCATGAGAGAGAGTTTTTGCTTTTGAGGATAGTGCAGTCTGAAAAGTTAAGATTGTGGGTGAAAATGTTCCTGTGCATCACTAGAGCGTTAGTGGAAATGTCGTGTATGAGGTCCCGCTTGTGTTTGTATATGTAGGATTTTAGATTTCTCGACGTTTCATCAATGTAAAACATCGGACATGCGGCACATTTTATTTTATAAATGCCGACAGAGGAAGAGGTGTCTTGGGGTGGGGGTCGGGTGCGGGGTTTGGTATTGAGTAGAGCTTTAATTGTTTTAGAAGTTGATGTTACTATATTCATGTCGGGTTTTAGTTTTTTTTGTAAGGGGATAGATATGGGGTTATTGGGGAGAACTATGTAAGCTTTATTTTCTTCCGTTGTGTCAGTGGTAGTTATGTTGGTTATTGTGTGAGGAGATATCAACGACTCACAAAATGAAAACAAATCGAAGAACCGAGTTGACTGAAATGCCCTCAATTGTACGTTTTTGAAGTATGTAACCTATATTTTTTACATGAACAATTTTAGCTATCATATTTTTGCGATTGGGCCATGTATACATTTAGTTTCAACATACCCTAAAGCACTATATATATATATATATATATATATATATATATATGAACTTATTTCTATTACAAGTAAGTTCAAGACAATCTTACAAGTGTGCTCGATTATTAAGAAATTTCAAAAATAAGAACGTAATATGTATTCATATATTTATTACACAATACCAGAAAAACATCGGCACTACCAGACTTTCTTCGGCTTCAGCTTTTCATTAGATGAAGAGAAATTAATAGAGACTAAAGAGAGTTCGGTGAAAAAGACCAATTATAAGTTTCCATTTGTTTTGATCTTCTCTTATATATATATAAATAAAGATATATTTCATAGATAGATATTGATATACATATATATATATATATATATATGTATACGTATTAATAAACACACACACACACACACACATATATATATATATATATATATATATATATATATATATATATATATATATACATAGAGAGAAAGAGAGAGCGAAAAATATATCAAAAGTTCATAAGTAGGTATTTAAATAGAAATAGACTAACATATATAAACATATGGATAGATTTCTCTCTCGTGCTCTATCTCTCTCTCTCTCTCTCTCTCTCTCTATATATATATATATATATATATATATATATATATATATATATATATATATATATATATTCCTATATATATATGTGTGATATATTTGAAAACAATATGTTACATATTTCAGAAAACGTACGTTTTCTTAAATATGTAACATATTGTTTTCAAATAAATTATATTAGTTCTCACTCCTCTGCGATCGAGCACTTTATGGATTTCTTTTCAATATAACCTGACACACTATATATATATATATATATATATATATATATATATATATATATATATATATATATATATATATATATGGGTGTGTGTGTGTATGTGTGTATGTATGTATGTGTATATATATATATGTCTGTACAACTTCATATACTAAAAAATAAATTGATATATTCATAAATATAATTAGCTAGATATATAGATATATAAATAAATATATAGAAATAGATAGATAGATAGATAGATAGATATATATATATATATAGATAGATAGATAGATAGATAGATAGATAGATAGATAGATAGATAGATAGATAGATAGATAGATAGATAGCAAAAAGGAAGTACGACTCATGTTTCTTGATCAGTTGAGTATTTACTAACTTATAATATCCTTATTGGCGATATTGGCAATCAAGTTTAACGCACCACAAAAGCCTGTGGTCATATTCAGAAGCGGCACGAAACCGGTTCGGATCAAATAATCTCACACGCCCCCCTCCTCTCTATCGTCCTTCAAATTGTGTTATCAACCCGAAGACGTCTTCCCATCGCCATTGTAAACACCTTGGATTCCTTGTCCTCCTTTTTCGGTAGCGGCAAGAACCACTGAGCTGATAGGAGACGGACATTCAAATTTCTTTGTTTTCAATATCATTACAACGAAAAGTACTCAATGGACGGGAAAGAGTCGCTTGTTGTCCTCTTTTCGCCGCCTGCCTGGAGCCAGGAAAATCGTGTTTATTTGATTAGACTCCTCTAACGAATGCATGACATAGCTGTTCAGAAATGGATCCGTCAAGAAGATCGCTACGTCTTTCCTTGATATAAAGCCTGCGGCGAAAAATTCTTCATCCCTCGATTGTGTTGTAAGCGATTGAGTAAGGTCGGTTGAACAGTCCGGTATGCGATATTGCTTATTGGCTAAGAAGGGATATGCAAACATTGCTCTTTGAATACCGAGGCTTTTTTTTATTGCAAAGTGGTGTCCGTTTTAGGCAAACCAGCAGAAGAGGAGGCGGATGAATGAGATGATGAATGATCGCTTTGATGGTTAAAATCACGGCTCGTATAGTCAGACGGTTAATTTGGCCTTCGAGATATTAATGTATTCATAAAATATAAAATTTCACACACATTTGGGGATATATTAAAAAGAATAGGCCTTAGTGTAAATGTGGTATTATGTCGACTGAAAACATTCTAGTAAAGAATAGGGCGTACATTTTTTTTTTACTTTTGACCAAGAATCCACGTTTTACTTGTATTAAATGTAAATGCATATATTTTGCGCAAATAAATAATTAAAAGTGTAGTATCTGTTCTGTTTTAGTTCGCAGGAGAGATTCTTCTTGACTGAGGCAATTTTATTTTTTGTCACGTCCAGAGTGTTTCATTTTAGGTAGCCGGATATTCCCCACATAAACAACCGACCTTGTATCTGATATTGCTCTCGTGGGGAGGCAAGTAAATAGTGACTTTGTTCTAGATGCGACTAGGTATATTTATAAGAGGCTATGTCTGTCGGTATGATTATCCAAAGCTCAGTTAAGTTTTCTTTGCACGCTTTAAATATGACTATTTTTATTAATTTGAACTTGCTATATAATTTAATTTTGTTTATTTTCTATGATTTATATTTTATTTCTTATTTCATTTCGTTTGCCTGTTTCGATTGTTTTGAGGTTAAATGAAAACAATTATTTTTTAGAATAGGTAGCTTAAATACGAGGTACAAAAACAGGTTTGATACCCCCTCGTTCCGTCTTATTCTTACTTATGAGAGGGGAACCCATTTTGAATTTTCTGTTATTTATGTGGGCTGACGTGTAAACAAATTCTTCCTACATACATAAATATACATACATATACATAAATACATATACATATATATATATATATATATATATATATATATATATATATATATATATATATATATATATATATAACCTTCTTAGAGCTGGGGTCTCAAACAAAATATCTGTTTGCAAAGCTAAAACTCGTTAAGGGGTAGATGGTTTCTGTCTCTACCTTTGCACTCCTTCTTTGTCTATTGGCAAGGCGCAGACGTACTAGCACAGGGACACCTTAAATACACCCAGTGAATGGCCTTGTTTCTGTACTAGGACAATGAACGCCGTCTCTCTGTCTCTCTATCTTGGCAACTTAGAGAAAGTTCTTTTGTCACTAAGCATCACATGACTGGTCTGGGTTGCTCTTGTTCCGACAGGTTTAGGGTACTGGTTAGACAGCTTCTCTAACTGCTGTTTCCGACCAATAGTGCAGGATCCGTAACTCTTAGGTAGCGCTATAAACGGTTGTACCATAAACAGTTTTATACTATTGTCGGTTACTGTACGTGCCAAAGGGGCACTACAGTGTTCGCCAGTGGGCTTTCCCGAGGCCACAACCCCCATGGATCAAGTCTCGACTCGTAGTCTGGTTGATAGAGCTTATTGGCTCAAAACAAGCTCTCACTTTGCCCTCCCTACTCTATCTAAAACAAAAAAGGAAATTATAAAGAAAAAGAAAAAACCTCAACCGGAAACATACCTTAATACATCTTCGCCTTATACCTTAAGGCTAGCATTCACAAATATTCAGGGTCTTTGAACAAACATCAATGACATAGAAAACTTTGCCTTAGTAAATTAAACAGACCTACAATCCTTAATCTCTTCACATCATTTTGACATGAATGAATAACTCGCACTATACCGTAAAGACCATGACAAACATATGCACGGGCTAGGAGTTTATGTTCAGAACACCCTCTTTACTATAGAACATAGGCTAGAATCAGATGATCATGGTCACGTGTGATTTAGATTAACTTTACAGCTCGGCGTTAATTACTTATATTTCTTATACCGTTCCCTTCGACCCAGGACTGTACTCTGCTTTACTTTGTCTCTAGAAGCATAGCTACAGCACTGCCACTTGACTCGAGTGCCTAAATGCATGTATTTGAGGATTCAATGTATATCATCGTGAGTGGCTTTGATTCTTTAACTATACAGACGCAGCTGGTAGCTCAACATATAGTTTCTCTAAAACGCACTCCGTCTCACACACTGTCAGTTTCCCAACCAGTTTTCCTGATCGTGTGGACCAGCAAGTCTCATTTTCGACCTATTTTTGACCTCACTGTCTGAGGCTTGTCAGCCCGCTCGAGAACTCTGGCTACCTTGTGGTAATGATTGATATCACTCTAAAATATCGTCACAAAGCCGATGAGCCGTAACTACAAGCGGGCAAAATAGGTATCCATGAGAGATCACATTAGATATTGACCATCGAGTGAAACCTTCTATCTCCCTACTCATCAGTGCTCAAATGAGGTAACCGAATGGGTAAAAGTAGGTATTGAAGAACATGTCCGCATGCGAAAATTCTGCAGCAACCCCCACTCTCGTAAATGGTCCACCTCGAAATATGCAGATTATATTGCTCTGAAGCAGCAAGCATTCCAACAATTCAAATACGAATAAACAGAAACGTATAGCGTCAAGAAATCAATTACAATACTGTAATAGATGAAGCAAAGAGAAGGTATACAGAGATGACCAGAAAACGCATTAAGTTCCAGAAACTCGGTACTCGTGATTTCTGGAAATTCATTACTAGTGTAGTAAACAATGTGTAATCAACAATTCCCCCGCTATCAAACCACAATGATGTCGTTTGCACGGTAACTGATGAGGATGAACCACTTGCCCAGCGTTTCGCCTTTAACTCTACTTTGCACTTCGCAAAACAATCCCTCCTAAATTTCTTAATGCGAACTGAAGCCACACTTGATAACCTCACCATCACTCCCATATCATGCCTGGAACATTATTAAAAAAAACCTTGACACTTCCCAAGCATGTGGACTTGATCTTATACCAGCAATAGTAATAAAGAAAAGAAATGCTCTACTGAACTGGCCCCTGTCCTCTCCAAACTCTACACCAAATGCCTTGCCGAAACTTGCTTCGTTGATAGCTGGAAAATTGCTTCTGTTGTATAAGTCATCAAGAATTCTGGATATAGAACTGACCCTCAGAATTATCGCCCAGTCAGTATACTCCCGCTCTCCGCTAAAATCTTTGACTCAGTAAGTAATCTAGCGATAGTTCATCACCTCGTTAATGCTAACCTTCTTTCTGAGCATCAGTATGGATTTAGGAAAAACTGTCTACGACGGATAAGCTTACAGTCATCTCTGAACACATATACAATACACTGGGCAAGGTAAGTGAAGCTAGGTGGTAGCGATTGATATATCCAAAGCCATTGATAAGGTCTGTCATAAAGGTATTCTCATAAAAATGGAGGTATATTTAATATAATTAGATCCTATCTATGAAAAAGAAAAATCCAGCTTGTCCTCAATTGCCATTTATCTAAACAGCATGACATAAATACATGTGTACCACAGGGATCGATCCTTTGACCTTAATTTTTCCTGATTTTCATAAACGACCTCCATGATTACATTGTGTTTGAGATAGATATATTTGCTGACGACACCACGCTCTAATCTCGTCATGTGGGTAAAACATACGCGCATAGATCCGAGGCAATGGCTGAATGGCTGTATCCTTAGAAAGTGACCTATAACTGTATTTAATGTTACTAGGACAAAGCTCCTTTCTTTTCAACAACTACAAGAAACCTTTCCAGACACCGATGGAAAATAACACCTAACTTGAGAGTCCAACGTTCAACGTTCAAACTCTTCGGCCTAACATTCGCAGGTAACATGAATTCGAACAAATACATATAAGAGATTGCCAAGGCGGCTTCAAAGAAAGTGCGCTCCCTCTACCGTGCTAGAAAACTTCTTACACCTAACAGTATCCTATATCTCTTCAACGCCACCATTTGCCCATGCATAGATTATTGTTTTTACATTTGGGCTGGTGTATCATTAACTAGACTCTTCCTCTTAGACAAGGTTAAAAAAGAGTATATAATCTAATAGGCCCCTCACTATCCACCAAGCTCAAACCCTTGTCCCATCGCCGCAATGTTGCATCCTTGTGCTTGTTGTAAAAGTATTTCAATGAAATGGGCTTCGATGAACTTGCTGCTCTGGTGCCCCCTCGGCGGGGATACATTCGACTACCCCGACAATTAGCTAAATCTCATCCAATCTACTGTGGAAAGTACCAGATGCCGGAGAATCTTCTACTCTAATAGCTTATTTCCTCCAGCTGCGGGCCTTTTGAACTCCTTCCTTGATCCCTGTTTCCCCGACTGTACCGACTTCCAGAAATGTAAAACTAATGTGAACAAACATCTCGCTGCACAGCTCCCAATCTAGGATGACCTTCAAAACTTTCACCTTAATTCCCTTACGTCTACAGTTACAACTTGCCTTGTTAGGGGTAAACTAAGTTAAATATATATATATATATATATATATATATATATATATATATATATATATATATATATACATATATATATATATATATATATATATATATATATATATATATATATATATATATATATATATATATAGTCTTTTATGTTCCGTTATCTATGTTTGAAGATGTTAACTTCCATCACTTATATCCAGAAACCCATCCATCCTGTGATTGCTTAAAAACTATGTTCGCTCGAGAATGTGTGTTTCGAAGTGATATAGCCGTAAGACTAGGTTACGTAATAGACGTCTTTTAAACTTCCCAGACGGTTATCGAGTACAATGGATTACTTGAAGAAGGTCGCAGGGTTTAACAGTCGAATCGTTGTATTAATTAATGATATACAAATGTTGACACCCATTCGACTGTGAATGATCCGTGTTTCATCGATATGAAATTAGTTTCTTTTATTTTAATTAGAAACTTTAAGATGTCTCAAATAACTGATTAACACATCTAATAAATAAAGTAAAGTCCATGTGTGTGTTATTTCTTTGTAACCAATAGCTTTCTTCCTACAAAATCAATGTTTAATTCTAGTTCAGCAGTTTTTGTTATGGATCCTTGCAGTATGTTGATGAGAAGAAGGAATTATAATTCGATTTTATCATTCCAGAAAATATTTAGTTCGTGTCGGAATTATTGTCGAACGTATGGGTATGTACAGCTATAAAATCAATGTTATAATTGAGCATTTTTTTATGTATATCCTTTACTTACTTATAGGCTCCCAAACTATTCGACATGATTTTACTAAATTTGGCATGATACATATTTGCGATGTGGCATCTGTTTAAGATGAAAAATGATGTTATATATATATATATATATATATATATATATATATATATATATGCATATGTTAAGCATAAGAGATGTATCCAAACAAAATAAATCAGAAAGGCAGTTCTCGCGAAACACCAACAAATATCAACTATCGTGAAAAAGCCTCAGCTTACAGCTAACTTGTGGCATAATGAACAAGGCGACGAAAAATAAGATATATTACTAACTTTTTAAGCGACTGTCTCTATTGTTCTGCTCGTCGAAGTTCCATTTGTATTCTTACCTCGCTTTCTTTCCTTTTTCCAACGGCAAATCTTCTAGAAAAAGAGAAGGGCTTGAAACATTGATTACACATACGTCCGCAAAACCAGGTTACATTATCAGATCACAAATAAGAAATCAAATAATGTGGATTAACTTATTACAACGTTTTCTGTGAGATTCATTGAAACCAATCTGATAAGATAGAATAAACAGATTATGTTTCGTAATTTTATTAGATGAGGATTGATAATTTGTGTAATTTGGATTATGGAAGTTACGTCGGTCGAAAGATTATTAGAGTAGTCCGAATAATCAAAATATTACAAGGAACATATTGTTGACCAAGTGGTGTAACTGACACACGAGCATTGACACAACTGAATGAAGCAAACATTTGTTTTAAATACAATAGTGAGTTTTCTGACAATAAGATATATTACCTTACATGACATGTTAAGCCACTGTCGTCTTGATTCGTCTCATTTCATTCTCTTTTCTTGTCTTTCTTACTTTTTCTTCCTTTCTAAGAAGCAACACTCATAGGCAAATGATAGTGCTACGTAGAATAATTGTTTTCGACTACGTCCGCAAAACCAAGGTAACATGATAAGATCGCGAATAAAAGATGAACGTTTCCTGCACGTTTTACTGAAACAAATCTTCATACGATATATAATCTAATACTCAGAACACAGGAAAAAAGAAGGATACACAGGGCAAATTGCCAAATCAGGTGTGCATTAGATATATACTCTCGCAAAACATAGTTTCAGAAGTTCGGCTTAAAATCATTGTTTTGAACTACGTCCGCAGAACAAGGTAACGAGACCATATAATAATTAAAAAGTAAAATAATATTGATTTATCGATCATAAACATTTCCCACCCGATTTATCGAAACAAGACCACTCATTCGGATTAAGTTGTACTCAATCTGTGTGATATTATGACGTTTCAATCTCTTTCTGAAGAAGTAATACTCCTATCTTGTTAGAAGATACGCTATTGTATCTGTTGTCATTTTTTCTCAGATATGGTTTCAAAAATCTTTCAAATTCAGTTGTGTAAACGCTCTAGTGTCAGCTACAAAAACAATTATGTTTAATGTTTTGCTAAATAATGAGGTTCCAAGATGTGTTTCAGTAAAGCGTGCAGGAAACGTTCATGTTTTATTCGCAATCTGATCATTCAATACGCTTCAATAATCTGATAAAAAAATGATTGTTGACTAAGCAGAAGACTTTTCTTTTCTAAACACAAGAGTGTTAACACAATTGGATGATAAAAAAATTTCAAACAATATTTAAATGGTAAAAATGAAATAAAAAACAATAGCGTGCTTTCAAATACTATCACGACGTAACTGTTTCGGAACGTTGGAATCAACATAGCTGAATGTAAACGTATGAGTTTCACATGTTGGCCGGTCATAATTCAGGAGGGGAACATTTTGTATTCAGCACCGTCCTCTTCCGGAAGACATGCGCACGGAGTAACTGTTGTGCCTTTACACCGCCTGCTTGCCCACAGACGCTCTTTTCGAATCAGTCAACATGGAAGTCGGACGTTGGTTCCGCTTGTGATAGACGTTGGCTCTGTGGCAAGTGGCTGGGCAAAAATAGAGGTAAGCAACGCATAGTTTTCTAAACCTATTTGAATTTTTACTCTTTCATAATTTGCTTTGTTTTTTATTAGAATATGTTTGTATAACTTGTTTATTTTCATGTATTTCCAATGTTACGGTGAAAAGATGCCATAGTTACGCGTTGGCCACGTGCGCGCAGATAAATACATATTCATCAGTATAATTTGTGTCCGAGATTTTGCTCCAGTTTGCTTGCTGTTACACTGAATGTACATCTACACACGTTGCATTTACATAGCCATGAACAGTCTAAAAATAGTAAGATTAAGTTTACTCCATACTAAAATGAAAATTAAGTAAATCGTTAATTCAGATTATGTCGTTTCTCTGTTACCGTACTCCTGACTTCAAACATATTTTAAACTAACTATGAGAGTCTATTACAAACTTTGCGAGGTTAAAACTTCACGATTTTATTTACCGTGATAGGTCGCTACTATTTACTATTCATAATTTTTTCATTTGCAAAAACAAGTCCAATAACATAACGTACTAAAATAAATGCATTTCCATATCTTTGCAAACAAGTCAGCCATTTTACATGTTGTCATTAGTTGAAAAGAATAGACTGAATATTTTTGTGATCCTTCGGAAATTTTGTACTTCTACAGTTTACGACCCGTGGTGAAGTCGGCAGTTTACGTAAACAGCCGGGAAAAGCCGAATGAAAACTTCGTCGTATCAAAATCAAAACGAGGCGACGCTAGCAAACATGAGCAGTTAATGGGAAAAGTATGAATCTTTTTTGATGAAGACACTCTCAAACTGGAAAAATTAAGGAATAAATACTTAAATGAAGAAAACATATCATCGTATGGTAATAATAATGAAAATGTCATCGTATGTTACGAAGAAAATATAATGAAGCAACTGTTAGCAAAAAAAAAAATTCGATTAAGTTTTTTTTATAGTACTTTTTTTTCAACAGAGCGACTAGTTAGGGGTAGAATTAGATTAGAGTTAGGGTAGGGTTAGCAGATATTCAACCTGGCCGACTAGGTAAGGATCGGGTTAGGGTGTTTTGTGTAGGGTTAGGTTAGAAAAAGAGCATGTTCTCAATTCATCTATTGGCCTATACGTTTTCTTTTCTGATAAAATTAAATAATTTCGTCCGGGGACTGAAGCGACTGTCCTAACTCGAAAGAATCCAAGATCACTTTAATTGATTTTCGTGACTTGTTGAATTTTACGCTATATTTAATTAGTGATTGCCAATTGCCATCTGCTGCAATCTGATTGGCTAAGCCTTTTGACATCTTCCGGTGGTTGACGTAAACTGCCGAGAGATGCCGATGAAACGGCAATTTCAGCACGTGATGTTAACTGAGAGACGTACTGAAAATTTACAGCAATTTTAAAAGGTTTCAACCGTTTAATGAATATAATTTTACCTTCCAAATTCTTAGCTGATGTTACAACAATAGAAGATTGGAAGTTTTCCATGTTGTTTATACCAAATATTTATCTTAAATAAAGATTGAAACACCATTACCTTAACAAAGCATTAGGTATACTCTTATAACACTTTGGTTCAATTAATAATTTGATAAACAACCGATACGGCCATAATTAAATTGAACTTTCAATATTTTTTTTTAAATTAAAAATATTTGGAAAAAACTGCATATTACAAAAAAAGCAAAGAAAAACGAAAGTAAATATACTTCAGCGCAACGCCGGGTAGATATAGCCAGTTATGGTTCTGTTTAGTCCCAGGAGTTCTACCCTCCCAGGCTTTACCTTCTCTTTGAGAAAGGATTAGTTTATTGTTAATCGCCTGAGGCACCCCTACCGGGAAATGTCGATGGTGCTGTTCAGGCATTTTTGTAGACCAGAACACGCTAATCTAAGTGCGCTGGCTTTCTACACCTGACCTTGTGCCTAGCCTCCTTGAAGGGAAGTAAATAGAAATCCTTTGACCTTGTGTCTAACCTCCTGGAGAGGAGGTAACCAAAATACCTTACACGGTGATATATTATTTTTATGTATCGTGATAGGTCGCTATCGACTGACTAGAAAACGCACGTCTCTTATTAAAACAACTAGATCCTGGAACGCATTCATTTCCTTTTCACAGAGAAAGATTCTGTTTACTTCCGGATCGATGGACATTTAATCAGATCTACATTAATTCATTTCGATCTCTTAGGTAATCATCTACTACTGAAATCTGATCATTTTTTTATTATTTGAATCTTTCGGACAACTATTCTCATAACGTTTCGGTCGATGTAAGCTCAGGCCTACTTCAAATGCGTCTATTCGGAATCTTTATGTCGAACTCTGTAATCTGTGTAGAATTTCGAAACGAACATTTTATTTAATCAATCGGGGTAGATTGTTCTAGTTCCGGCAGTCATCATTAAGTAGAAGCCATGATGTACTTTTACTTTATTATTATATCGCTAGAAGACTGTTACTTAACACTGATTATAACTTAGCACTTTATTCGTTGCGCCGTTGAATCAAAATTAAATATATTTCGTTTCTATAATATAATGCGCCTCTCTTAAATTCTTTACAAAATTACTTGAATTATAATTTCAAAATTTAATAAAAATCGCCGTACTTATTAATATGTGAATTATGATAGATTTAACTTATTAAAACTGTTTTAATATATAGATGTGACACGGTGATCTCCCTTTCCCTTTCCTACTTTAGTCGATTAAAAATAAAAACTGTTAGCCATTTTGTATTAGAATTGTTATTGTTTCATAAACGATGCTGTTTGCCATGAAATAAAAACTGGGTGTATTTATTTTCTTTAAACTTCAACTCATGAATGTTTGCATTTATAATTAGTCTAACAGCGTGTCTGCTTTATTGCAGAGTTTGTATGAAGGAAAACAATGAACGACTTACAAATCTTTTTAGATTAGGATTGATAATTTGTATTATTTGGATTGCTCGGACTACTGTTCTCATTTTCGATGCTATTCTCACAACGTTTCGGTCGATGTAACCTCCGACTTTTTTCAGGTGTTTCTTTTACATATTTGATATAATATTCTGAATTTTAGAGATGAGGATTGATAATTTGTATTATTTGGAATATTCGGACTACTGTTCTCATCTTGGATGTTATTCTCACAACGTTTCGGTCGATGTAACTTCCTTCTTTTTCAGACGGATATTGTTGAACTCTCCGATCTTTATGTCGAACACGGAAATCTGTAGAAATTTCAAAATTACCCCTTTCTTCCATCCACTGGGGTAGATTGTTCTCGTTCCGTCAGCCATGGTCGGGTAGAAGTCTTAAATCATTCTTAATAATATTCTAAGTATCGCCCGTACTGAGGATTGAACATTCAACCTCCAAAAGAGTTCCACTTAGAACTGATTATTATTTAGAACTTATGTTCGATGCGCAACGGATATAAATGCTAAGTAATAATCAGTTTTAAATGTCACTCTTCTAGGTATTGAAGTTTCAATCCTCAGTACGGACGATAATTAGAATAGTATAAAGAATTATGGATTTCAGGGTTCGAAATGATTTCTTCATCTTGTCTGCCACGCTAACAACGTTTCGGCCGTTCTGCCCTCCAGCCTTCATCAGGTGTCCTGTAGTTCTTATGTCACTAGTCCTAGTGACACTAGAGCTGAAGTCAACGGAGAATTAACGAGTGTGCCCCAGAGCCGAAAAATGGAATCCGAGCGTGGTACCCCGTGACAATAAATGGATTGGGTTCGGGAGTCCAGACAGACGGTTCTCGAGTTCGATACAGGACACCTGATGAAGACCGGAGGGCAGAACGGCCGAAACGTTGTGAGTATGGCAGCAAAAATGAGGAAGGCAGTCCTAACACTGACATCCATAATGAAAACACCTCATCTCAGAAATACAGACAATTACAGTATTAAGAATGACTTCTATCCAGTCATTACGGCCGGAACGGAGTAAGCTAAGGGTTCTATTCTAAAATTCTGTACAGCTTCTTGAATTGAAAAAAATGCACACTTGTCAAAATTATCGAAATAATGCAAATTCTTTAATTTTTACGTCATTGTTATCCCGTCTAAATATAAAAGAATCGGTGATGTTCCAATATGTGATCTAGTGAAATGTTATACTCCAAACTGTGATCTACCGAGTTGTTGGAGTTAGGGTAAGAGATAGTTAGGTTAAGGGTTATTCAGTTAGTTAGGATTAGTGTTAGTTAGATACGGTTATGATTAGAGTTAGGGTTAATGGGTACATCACATATTATGTAAATAACTCGGTAGATTACATATAAGAAAGATAGTGTCGCTTTTACCGAAACAAAGCTAAGCAGTTGAAACACAATCGATGATCGGAGGAAGACGTGTTTTGAAATAAAAATATGCAGCGTAAATTTTCCGCTATTTGATTTTGAAGGCATTTTATGAATACAACTGTCTATTGCCCTGCGATGACTTTAAGTTTCAGTATGGTTTGAAGAAAAAGCGAGTGAAATAAATAATGATATGTGAGAAAACTATTTTCGCTTAATTGCTATTTGTTGATCCACCATTTTGTTTTGAGGCATCGGAAACCAACAACTTTTTAAAAAACTTAATATCGTCGGTTTAATGTCTTAATTTCTGTGGTGTGTCTAGAGAGACAGAGGCTAATGTGAGGCTGTTAATTAAAGTCAAGCAGTGCGAGAGAAGAACAACAACAAGAAGAAGAAGAAGAAGAAGAAGAAGAAGAAGAAGAAGAAGAAGAAGAAGAAGAAGAAACTGATAAAAAAGATATCAATAAGAAGTGATGGGGGAAGAAGAAAGTGATAAAGAAGAAATACTAATGAAAAAATGTATAAATATGAAGTGATGAGAAAACGAAATAACAGGAGAAGAAGAAAAAGAGGACAATGTGATAAAATCAGATGTCAAAGGTAAAGTTGTAAAATAAGAAAAAGAACAAGAACAAGAACAAGAACACAAAGTGGAAGAAAGGTAAGGAGAGAAAAGGAACAATTAATGAAATAAGATAAAGTGATTGAAGAAGAGGAAGAAGGAGACTATACTTAAAAAGAAGAACGCGAAAATGGGGGATAAAGGTTGAGCGATGCTAATAGGTAGTGATGAATGAAAATCAAATAATAGAAGAAGAAGAAGAAAAAACACTTACGAAATTACATATCAATAAGAAGAAAGGATACAATGAAGTAGAAGGGCGATGATGATGATGATGATGATGATGATGATGATGATGATGATGAAACAAGATTTCAATAAGGAGAAATGATTACTGAAGAAGATGAAAGAGAAAGTGATGAAAAAAGTTGATGTGACGTGATGAAGGAAGAAGTTGAAGAGATGAAAGGAGAAGAAATGAAATTGACGACACGAAACACAAAGAACAAGTAGAGTAAAGTAGAAATAGGAGGATGAAAGATGTCAAAACAAACGAAGAATCAAGACGAAAATAAAATGTGACGCAATAAAACGCGTCATAACTTTTTTAAAAATATATATATATACGTATTATTTCCGTGGACGTAATCGAGAAAAAGAAGAAAAAAGGATGGAGTAGTGGAAAAAATAGAAGAAGAAGAAGAAGAAGAAGACGTGGTAAAAAAGCAAACAACCGAAGAAGTAGACTATGCCAAAAAGATGAACAAGAAGAAAAAAGAGAAGTGATGCATGACAAAGACAAAAAAGAAAAAGAAAGAAACAAAAAGAAGAAGAGAAAAAGAGGAAGAAGAAGAATTGTGCAGCAACGCATGACTAACGAAAAACAATGGCAAACCGGATGTACTCATGTCCTCTGAATGTTGTCGCTTCACGTGGCGCTGAAAGATCCTTAATGAAGTTTCCGTTCTGTGCGCGTGCCCAGGAATTCAAAACAAGCGTGTGACGTGATGATTGGTTCAGATGGTTGCCATGGTGATATGACGTCTTGTTTGCTAACTCTGTCTTTCTCGCCGCAAAATAAACGTATATTAAGCAGTAATCAATGCGTTGGCGAGAGAATAACTTGACAGGCGATGTTTCGTGTCGAAAGACAATGAACGGACATATTGACTCAACCTTGTCCATCTTTCCACCTTCCTCGATAAGACCTTCTCTTCCCCCCCCCTCTCTCTCTCTCTCTCTCTCTGTCCGAGTCGGCAAAAAAGTTTAACACTTCAATTAAACAAAATAGTAATGCTATCTTTAAATAAGAACCTATTAATATAGAAATCAAATAAGAACATCTAGTTTAGTGCTTCTGTTTTGCGGCATATCAACTCTTTTAGGATTATTCAACAATGTTCAATGCCGAACACACAATACTCTATTGTCTCGAGTCACGGGTCATCTATGTTCTCTATTTAAATAGATCCTTTTGTTACTTCATACCTTATGACGTTAGAAAAAAATCTCTTCCTGATGTCATCCATCTCTTATTTTATGAATGACGGCACAAAACTTATGTTATCCTTTTTGTGAGGCCATAAAGATCTTATGAGTATTTTAGTGAATGACGTCATTCCTTTGTGACGTCAAAAATGTCTTTCGGATGTCTTCCACCTCAGTGGCTAACGCGATCGCTCTCTGAAGACATCACCTTGTGACGTCACCCAGTATGCACCGTGGCAAAAAAAGATAACAAACAAACAAAAATGAGATCCCCAATATACTAGGCATGTTATCCACTTTCTAGACTCTAGTTTATATATGAAGAGTTCGAATGTAAAACGCGATAATATATATATATAATGTTAAGACGTTTTTTCGCCTGCACGTTTGACGAAAGAGAGAAAATAACTATATGCATCATAGGCTACTAAATTCACCACTAGATAAAGCTTATTCACTCGAGCGTGTTATACTCCTATTTATCTACGTCCCATAAAGTAGAATGTGACACAAGGTCGGAAAGTGGGAATTTGCACTCTAGAGGAAGAGTACGGAGTTTCTTAAAAAATTGCCTGGGCAGGGCGCCTCAGACAGTAAGCAATAAACTTACTCCTCCCCAAAGAGGGGAGGCAAAGCCTTGGAGGGAGTTAACCTCCCAGAACTGCACAGGACAGACCCATTGACCGGCGTAAATCAAGACCCGAAGGCCAAGACAATACCAGTATGGGGTGCAGTATCCATCAGAACAGATACTACACTTTGATCTTGGCCAAAAGGCCAAGAAAGCGACCATTTTATCAATCTAACACTGGTTTAGTCACAAATTGAGTCATCTCCTCTTTGCAAATTGGCTATTTGGAGGCTCTAACCGCTAGGTAGCTCTGGTTGGGAGTCAATTTGCATAGGGGGGTGATTTATCAGTATAAAAACTGTACTCTTTTGATTGAAGAGGTGTTGTTGTTCAGTGAGCAAAGTAAAGAGGTAAAGTTGACAGTTGGTGGAGAATACATAAATTTTATTTTTCAAGAACTTTCCTTTTACGGATAGACTAGTAGCTATTTCGGCGAAAATGGGCGAACGAGTGAAATTAAGCAGTGACATTTTGAGGCCGTTTAAAGGAAAAGGCGATGTGGTCGCAAAGCTGCATAAGATTGATGACGTAGCGAAATTGAATCCCAATGTATTTAGAGGGGAATGCGCTAGCAGTCTATTTGGAAATAGGAGAGGCGAACCAGACAGATGCCGATCTGATTGAAACAAGATTGAAGACAGCCTTTCGGAGAATGCTTTTGAGGTTTATACCAAGCTCAGAAGAGTAACCTGGACCGGAGAATCGGTGGACGTATATCCGGCAGATATAAGGCATCTAGCGGGATTGGCCGGATACACGGAACGAAGTCTTGAAAAGACAGTTAAAATGGATCTCGTGTGTGGTTTTCCTGACCGCATCTCAATGAAACTACAACGAATGAATGACATTGAAACCATGGAGGTAGAGATCTTGAGGCATGTCAAGGTGATGGCGAAACGCCCTAGTGAACTGGGGACACTTGCAACCTCTACCGCAAACACGCCTGGTGAAGAAGAGCAGATAGTGAGGAGACGTAAATTTATTGGAAAATGCTTTAGATGTCAGGGGTCCCACCTGATGAGAGACTGTAGTGAACCAAGGCCGGATGTTATCTGTTTCCGGTGTGGCCAGGTTGGGCACATTAGTAGGAATTGCCCTTCACTTCAGTGAGTAAAGGGATGTTATTGCGCCAGTAGTCGCCCCTTTACTTCTGAAAAGGCATGTGAGAGTTTACTGCCACAGATAGTGGTTACTGTCAACGGGGAAGGGCGAGATCCATTGTTGATACCGACTGTACAATTACACTTGTCACGACAAGTGTCGCCAACTTTCGGAATGGAGCCAGCAATATTAGAGCAGTAGATGGCAGAGAGGTGAAGTGTTGTGGAGAGACTGATACCGAGATTATAGTAAGAAATATACCGCTACGATTCCAGAGTAATTGTGCTGGATACGCTCGTTGGGGGAATTGATGTGAAACTGGAGCTGGATGTTATCGCTCGACTGAGAGGAGCTACAATTGTTAAGGGTGAGGCGAAGTTCGTCAAGCAGTATGAAACATCAAGAAGCGCGAACTGTAATAATGCCATCCCACCGACAAAACCCAGGCCATGTCAGATTGATGATGAGAACTTCCGAGCCCATTTTGATGGTGACAAGTGGACAGTAGAATGACAATGGACCGCGAGACCGCCTGTGTTGACAAATCGGGTTAGCTGCTACGAAAGCACGCTAAAAGGAGAGATAAGACCACAGTTTGAGACGAAAGTTTAGGTGGATCGACAAAGGAATGTTAATACCATGGTCAGGGATGGTTGAAGGAATTCTGCCACTCATGGCAGTGGTTCAGACTACCAAGAAGAAAATTAGGCCAGTATTAACTTCCGAGAGTTGAACAAGCACGTGGCATGCCACACTAAAGATGGAATCGACGTATGTGAAGAAGTCATGAAGGAGTGGAGGAAAAGAGAGCGAGCAACCAAAATCGCAGACTTAAAATCGACCTACCTTCAAATCCATGTAGACAAGAAGCTATGAAGTATCAATTGGTCGAATATAAAGGTCAGATTTATTGCTTGACGGGACTAGGATTTGGACTGAATTCTGCGCCGAAAATTATGACGGCAGTGCTTAAGAAAGTGTTGTCCAAAGACGATGCAGTGAAAAGAGCCAGCTGTTCTTATATCGATGATGTACTGGTTGACGAGACAGAGGTGACTGCGGAAAGGGTGAGAGACCATGTCAAAACATATGGACTGACATCTAAGCCATCGGAGTCGTTAGAAAATGGAATGGCTCTTGAATTAAAATTACAGCAGAATAAGACAGGAAAGTGGATGTTTGGAAGAGGGAACGAAACCCCTGTAGTCACGGACGGCTAATCAAGCGAGAACTTTTCTCTGTGTGCGGGAACTTGGTTTGTCATTATTCCATAGTCGGATGGTTGAGGAGTGCATGAAACTTTATTAAAAGGCAGACCGGTATGGACCGATGGGAGAATGAAATTGACCTATAGGTGTTGCACATTATTAAGGAAGTGATCGCGGAAGTAAAAAGGGTGGACCCTATAAAGGGAAAATGGCACGTAAAAAGGGGCCCGGAAAAGGTGATATGGAGCGATGCTAGCAGCCTGGAATTAAGAGCATTGTTGGAAATAGAATGTGTAACTGTTGAATATGCTGCCTGGCTACGAAAGAAGAATGATTACGCCCACATCAATCTTGCGGAGCTCGAAGCCACAATTAAGGGCATCAACCTGGTTTTGAAATAGGGGCTACAAGCAGTGGATATTAGAACGGACTCGGCAACAGTGGCATCGTGGATTAAATCAGAAGTGTCGGTAGATAAGCAGATCATGACCAAAAGAGCAGCTGAGATCATTATCAAGCGTCGACTTGGGACACTTGGAGACTTGATAAGAGAATTCAAACTGAGAATAACCGTCACATTGGTTCCATCACAGAAAAATAAGGCAGACGTGCTGACCAGAGTGAAGAAGGATTGGCTAAGAGAGAAGAAAGATGTGGTTCTGGTGTGCTGTATCGTAGATGAAATAAAGCACCTGCATAATATGCATCATTTTGTTAAGAAAGTGAACCCAAACATCGGAATGGAAGATGCTCTAGGATGTAGTAAAACACTGTAAGGAATGTAAGTCCATTGACCCTGCATCATCTAGGCATGAAAAAGGAGAGCTGGATATAACAGACAATTAGAGGCGACTGGCCATGTATATACCGCATTACAGTCATGAACTGTATTTAACTATGTGGACCTGGTAGAGTAGCAATATGCCGAAAAATTAGAACATAAACAGCAGAAGAGATTAAGATGATTGTTGAGGAGGTGTTTATAGAGAGGGTGCCAGTAGAAGAGGTTCTAATGGATAACGGGACGTCCTTCCGCTCAGAGGTTTTTAGAGAGTTATGTGATAAGTTGGGTGTTTAGATCAGAGTACCACCAAAGCGCAATGGAATCATAGAGAAACACAATCGAACTATAAAAGCTGTGGCAGCAAGAAGCACATTTTTCCCTAAGAAGAGGTCTTTTGGTATAACATGGCACCAAAGGCTGGCCAAGACGAAACGTCAGGGCCACATCGATCTGTTTCCACGTATGAATGGCGACATCCACTGGCAATGACGGAAAGAGTGGAACAGAGGCAAATGAAAATCACTGTGGGTGAGGAGGTGTTGGTGAAACCGCCCAACGTCAGATGTACAACCCGCTGGGGAAGATGAAACAATAACTGATGTACTATCTGAAAACAACGTGGCAGTTAACGGAGTGCTCGTCACATATTAGATATACGAAGAGTTTCCTCACCATCAGACGAAGAGGTTGTTGAAATTCCCCATGAAGAACCCGTACGAAGGTCGCAACGTGAACGAAGACGGCCGACGTGGATGGCGGATTATGAAACCAATTATTGATCTTGAAGATATAGAGGGGTGTGGTTTAGTCTTCAATTGAGTTATCCCCCTTTGTAAATTGGTTGTTTGGAGTCTCTAACTGCTAGGTGGCTTTGGTTGGGAGTCAATTTGCATAGGAGGTGGATTGATCAGTATATAAACTGTACTCTTTTGATTGAAGAGTTGTTGTTGCTCAGTGAGCAAAGTGAAGTGCAAAGAGAAAGAGGTGAAGTTGGCAGTTGGCAGTTGGTGGAGAATACATAAATTGTATTTTTCAAGAACTTTCCTTTTACGGATAGACCAGAAACAATAAATATAACTTTTTGCCCACCATCGTAGGCTGTCCCTATAACATCATCCATAGAAGGGGTAGCAAAAACTTTTATTTCTTATATCTTACTACTAACACTCTCATCTACACCGGGAATTAATAAACAACGGATACGTTTAAAAAACGCAACCCTCATTATGTTCTCATCATCTAGCATTAATTTACTACATAATACAATACGTTTCGCACAAATTCAATAGACGACCCCTCAAATTCCGCTAATTTTCGAGAATATCGGATTACGTTATTTGTAACTATTACGTATGGACTTATCATCATACCGATTTCTACGGAATACATTTTACGAAGATAATTACTTATAGTGTTCCGTGATTTAACATGGCGGCTACTATCTCATCAGCAATTCGACTTTAGACATTTCCTTTATCAGTCTTCGTTTGCGTCAGGTATATTTTCATTTTTTACTTAAACACTTACACAATTTTAAACATAACATGTTTATGGCTTAAAATTTTTTTTCCAACTAATTACCGAGTAAAACGAACTGCAGTGTTCATTTCGACGACATCCAATTGTTGATACCGATTCTATGGAAGCCCGTAATATAAGTTTCTGTACGAACCTTATACTACTTTAACTAACGGACAACACAAGTTCATTATTTCGCTTTTGCCCATCTATACAAACCCTTACATTAATGCAATAGTTGTGCGTTTCTTGTCACGTTATGTATTCTTCTTTTTTTATTTGTGGGTGGGGGGATTTTACGTAAGACGTTTTCTTTTCTTCTTTATATTTCACTATATATCACTTTCTATCATTTCTCTCTCTAACTCTACCTACCCTCTCTCTATTTCTCTCTCTCTCCCTCTCTCTCTCTCTCTCTCTCTCTCTCTCTCTCTCTATATATATATATATATATATATATATATATATATATATATATATATATATATATAAATGTTGAATTTTGGCTTTTCTATTGCCAACTTATATATCTGTATAATTCCTCTGATGATAAGATCTCGATCTTAAAAAGCCTTGGCTTAAGGAAAGAATAATAAACATAATTTTATTACAGAATATACCTTGCATTGAACAATCGAAGTTTGATATAAAGTTGGACATTCGTGCATGTTTATCATCTTCGTCCATCTATCTTTATAATTGCTCTATCTCGTATATTGAGCTTTTACTATTTCACTATAGGTTCTCTCTACTAAAAGTTTACTTTTAGTTCCATATTTATTCATATTTATTCTATTCTATATATATATATATATATATATATATATATATATATATATATATATATATATATATATACATATATATATATATATATATATATATATTTCGTTCGGCACAATTTCTAAAATAACATGTTTACATTTTCGCAGCCAATAAACAAAGATACGTACATTTCTTTCCACTTGCATACAATTTAAATTACCATTCGCCCATTTTTTGTATATTTTCTTAATGACGAATAACATTATTTTACTTATCTCACGACAATTAAAAGGAACACAGACGGCGTCGCTTAATATGGTAGTGATAATGTGACATATTTGCTTTCTCTTGGTATTTTCATAATAAATAGAAATTATACACGTGGTTCATACAAAATAATCATAGTTTTATCTTTTTACACTCATACTTACTTCAAACAGTGAGATGTGTTTTGCATTTCTACCTCCTTACGAAATTGGGGATTACGTGACTTAAATAGTAATTAATCAACACCTTAATTTGCGTAATGCAGATCAAAATTGGTTTCAATTTTTATTATTACACAATATATATTAGTCGTACGTGCCTAAACTAAAATATACATTAGTTACAGATGGCCCATTTTCAGTCACATTTGACTACCCACGAGGACAGAGTTAGACATAACGTAAGTTCTTACTATGTCGAAAATCCAACAACATAAATAGACATCTGCTTATAATGACGGACGAGACAATAGCAAACAGCGCGACCCGAAACAAGTAACCTCTTCAATAATCAGTCAGTGAAAGAGATATCCTTCTACACTGTGGCAATTTCTATTTTTATTCAACCAAAAAGTAATCCTTTTCGTACGTAAATATTGTCCGATAGACCTATTTGCGGTCTATCGGGTGTGGACAAATTTTAATTCATTCTTTTATTTTTCTCCCAGGCAACGCCGGGCACCAGGTAACGCTAGTATATATATATATATATATATATATATATATATATGTGTGTGTGTGTGTGTGGGGGGGTGTATATACTTTCACTGTCCACACTAGTATATATATATATATATATATATATATGTGTGTGTGTGTGTATATATACTATCACTGTCCACACTAGTATATATATATATATATATATATATATATATATATATATATATATATATGTGTGTGTGTGTGTATATATATATACCATCACTGTCCTCTTCATATATATATATATATATATATATATATATATATATATACTGTCAGTGTCCACATAAACAAGTTGTCTATGTTCTCGAACTGAGCAGGCTGGATTGCGTAATTCAGGACTCAGCAACGGCCATTCGCAACATCAATTATTATGATGTAAGCTTATAGTGGACTTGGTCATAGCTTAACAACCAACTTTGTATTGTGATACCATCGTGGCCCGAGGAGTCACTCAGTGTTGTATTATGGGTCACTCGGAACCAATGTGATCAGATCAATGTGATCCCATAGTTTAGCGGAGTGGATCATTGGACGATGTGTGGCATGTGCACGTATGTGCAATGTCTTGTCATGTTATCGCCAGCGATCAATCATCTTTTTACGATAGTCACTACCATCTGCTTCTGGGACTAGCTGGCTGTACTGGCTGTTTGGTCGGGACTATATGCTGGAAATCAAGCATTATGTAATAATGGAACAAACCATTTTACTTATTATATAAAAGTATAATTCATTATATTTCGAGAAGAAACATATCAGAGCGCGACAAACGCGTCTTCCTCGTTCAGATTTCAAGAGCCGACTCTTTTTCGCTTGTCGTGGAGAAGCAACGTGGGGAAAAAGAGATAGAGAGGGGAAAGGAAGAGAGAGGCCGAAAAGGAAGGGAAACACAGACGAACATCGGTGACAGCTTATCTGACCTATTCAACCTTGCTGGTGTTCCCAACATTGTTGATATTTTAGCTGACATCAAGTTACACCGAATACCCCGATCAGTGAGCTGACATTTTTAGTGCAGCGAATTTATTTTATTTCCAGCTCAAGTCTGGCGCAAGGGTTACGAATATAACGGGGAGGACATAGCTCCCCAAAAGGTCATGCATTTTGCCACAGTATTGCCGGCTTACAAATCCTCCATCTACGCGAGTCAGTATCTGGTTGAGAGTATTCTACACGAAGCATCTGAATCTCTTCTCGATCTACGGATCCATCACCTTTTTACTGACTGGAGAGCGTTGGTCTCATCGTTCCGGAGCAGACGAGGAGACAATAGAGCTAGGGCACGAACAAGATGAAGACCAAGTGTTCCACACAGCGGGGCCTGGCGAACAGCCTTGATATCATAGGCTTCCGGGAACCTAGTTGATGACGATTGCCTGCAATTCGCCGTCGCTCTGCGACCAGGTTCTAGAATTTGCAGCAACCACAGTTGCCATTGTGGCCAGCCGGTCGACATATATGGACTCCACACCCTTTTGTGTAGAAGGATCTCGGCAGATTTCTTAAGCACAGCGCTCCCAATGACGTGCACAAGACATCGTTGGCTACCCGTCGATCCATTGTGCATCGACAGAAGGGATAGCAAACGACATGATGGGCTGACAGTGTTCTCTTTACAAACGGCAAGTCACTTATATAAGCCTACATCAGTGATACGAACCCGCTACAAACCTTAGAAATGCAGCAGCGTTAACAGAGAGCTGCAATATGCCGGTTTTCCTGATAGATTTGTGTTTCAACTGAGTGGAATGATAAGCCCCGCCACGCGCGTACTTCTCGGCAGCCTTCATCTGTTAATAATGCGCCATACCTGGGACAATCGTGAATTGCATTTGCGTGATGTCGTCATTTTCTGGCGTAATAAATGATTTGTCTAAGTTTTTTTCAAACAATTTCTCTGAATTTTATAAGGAGATTAGGATTGGTAATTTGTATCATTTGGATTATTCGGACTAGTATTCTCATCTTCATAGATATTATGTGGAACTGTGGCCTAACGCTTAATGGCTTTGATTAACAAATGTTGGATAATGGCTATGAGGATGGACGCATCTATTGGAGATCGGGTTTGACTTGCACGGTTTGTGGCAGAGTCATCCCGTGCAAAGCTGGGAGATGTGTTTCCCACGGTTTGCGGAGTAAGTGACGTATCCTTGGGTTCAAGATGTTGGGTCACATCTGGCATGATCACGAGGTTTCGTGACGTCAGAGTTTTTCGCTGTGAGAAAACTAAATTGAGATTTCAACAGTTCTTGCCTGGAAGCCAACGAAAGAACATCGAACGATTTAATGTAGCTGTTACAAGCTTAAGGGATTGTGAATCCCAACATGAGAGCCACAGAATGAATCTCCAATTTCCCTCCCTGTACAAGCGACTAAATAGTTAAGAAATTACTAGCGTAACCTCTCTCTCTCTCTTAAACAACGATCGCTCATTGTCGTCTATTAGCTAGTAAATTAAAAAAGGGCTCGAATTACAAAAAAATAGTAAAAGCGTTGTAAAATTTATTGAAGAAAAAGATTGATTTCAGCCCACAAAGAAACCACTAAGATCGTGAGAAGAAACGAAGATTATGACGGCGCCGAAGGCTAACAGTGGCCGCGACAGAGGATAGCAGGCGGCACAGTATCAAGCTACAGACAATAAGGTAGTACGAATAGTCGCGACAACGAAGCTGCGACAACGAGTAAGGTTAGTACAAATAGCTGCAGGCGGCGACAAATGACGGCGAGAAAAGATTTCGACACAACGGATCAAAAACTATTATAAAAGTTATAAAGTTTATTATAAAACCAGTCAATGTAACACAATCAGTTTTGAATGATAGCGTTGTAAGGTTCAAGGTTCCACTTTAAATACAAGCGATAATGATTACCTGCAATTGACTAATTAGCATTCTTACACGGTCATTGCTGGCGGAATGAGAACAATCTACCACTATAGATTCAAAAATGTTTCAGTCCGACATTCCACATAGATTCCTGAGTTTTAAAGAAAAATGCACCCCAAAGAAGACCGGAGGTTATATCGACCGAAATATTGTAAAACTACCCACTAAGATGAGAATCTTTTTTTCTCATGCGTTAATCCCTTACTACGGTGGTGTCCCCAGTGGAAGACTTTTGTCTCCACTCGACACGATCACAGGCTTGGTCCGATTGGAGGCCGGTTTCACAAAGATCTTTGTGCATGGTGTCTGCCTATCTCATTATCGGTCCACCCCTTGTCCGTTCTGGTGACTTCCAGTGCAAAGGCAGGTTTCTCGACGGTGTCGTTGTTGGCCGCCATTCCCTTATGTCGCCCTTAATCCGTGCAATGCCGTAGCGCTGTTGGATATCCTCGTGTAGACGTAGTCAAGTAGAATAATTCTGGACATTCAGCGGAGTATTTTGTGTTCAATAACGGCGAACATTCGTTGTTGGTAAGTACTCAGAGTTTCGCCTTCAGACGGTCGCTGATCTTGCGGTCACAGAGGATACCAGTGGTGGTACACCACTTGAGCCACGTTGCATTGATACGCGCAGCAACTTCGCTGAGGATGAGAATAATAGTCCGAATGAGCAAAGTAATACAAATTTGTCATCCTTCTCTAAAAAATCACTAAAAATTGGCATTTAGTTTTTTTTTCTTATGTTCTAAACTTAAACAAGGGGTTGACATAACCTTAAGGGTGCTGTAGTTTTTCATACCAAGTCGGGGATTCGTCCTTGGCAATCAGTCTGACAGAATCTGGTCGATTTTAGTTAGGTGGCTGTTTTCCTGTCGGGCTTAGGTATGGTTCTGCGCAGTTCTAAGAAGTTCACTTTTACCCTCTCTCTCTTTAAGAAGACGTTAGGTTATAACTAATAGCCTGAGGCGCCCCTACTGGAGAATGCCGACGGGGCTGCTTTAGAATCTTTTAGGCGCTGACTTTTCAATCACCACACTCCGACTATGTGTCACATCTTCCTGCGGACTCATGTCATATAATATATCTCCTGAAATATATTTACCTTATATGTCCGCAGCCAATAGGCATATCGGTAGACACATAGACCCCCCGCCGACCCTTTGATCTTTTTTCACAAACTTATCTTCCATTTATCTACTGTATTTTCAATCTTCAGTTTCGCTTCTATTTTTGAAAGTCTTGGGTACTCGGCTCATAAAAAAGCGATTCTTCTATTATTCTTGTTATAATGGAGATAGCGTGTCTGTTTACGAACAAGAACAATGATTATTATATAGAAAATTGAGCAAAATACCAATGGTCGTTACATCTTCTCACAACACCAATTCATAGACATACGCGTGGGTGCCCATTTTGAATTTCATCATAAAAACGAATAGCTTCAATGTAGACATTTCTTATTACTTGTTTAGTTATATAACAAATAAATATGTATACTTGACAAGTTATCACGTAACTTTTACCTCTTTTAAACAATAAGGTTGTCCCCCTTAAGAATGCGTGCACTACGCTGTCATGTTGGTACGATTTAAGCATAGGCGCCATTTAAATATTCTATCAGAGATTCTAGTCTAAATTCTGCGAATCTCTAAATTTATAAAATTCTACCATTTGAGATAGCCGTTCTTTCGGCCGTTTCTTGGTTTTGTTTTCATTGTGCGATTATTTAATTAGAATTAATGCGCTTTTGGTTAATTACTTGAAAGAAAAAGGAGCCTAATGAAATTGTTGATAGTTCTGATCAATAGTAATTGAATCTATTCGTGTGGGCCGCTTGCCTGCACGTTTTCAGACCCATTAGGATTCATTAGAAGCGGAGAAATGAGCGGTGCGTGCAAAATTCCCCTTTTGTTTACGGGCAGATAAAATGGACAAAACATTCAGAAGTTTCAATAATAAGGGAAATCGATCTTTCTGCTGATATGAATAAAAACAAAAATACATGCGTCCCCAGTGCCACCCAGCATATATATATATATATATATAAAGATATTGTTCGTTCTTTTTTTTTTTTTTTAAGCATTGAATAAAATGTAATAAAATGACGTAAGAAGCCCTTTTTAACAATGCGTGAAAGAATTTATTTCTTTTTTTTCTTTTTCCAATCAATTTCGAAGTCTACAAACTTCATCTTCAGGGATGTATTTTTTTTTTTTTATAAAATAAACAAACTTTTGTTTATAGGTAGCATCGAGATGGTGTGACGCTCTCCGCCAAGATGGAATGGGCGGAAGTGAAAATATTAAGAACGATTATGCCAGGGGCAAGCCGGGAGTTATAAAGATATTGTTCGTTCTTTTTTTTTTTTTAAGCATTGAATAAAATGTAATAAAATGACGTAAGAAGCCCTTTTTAACAATGCGTGAAAGAATTTATTTCTTTTTTTTCTTTTTCCAATCAATTTCGAAGTCTACAAACTTCATCTTCAGGGATGTATTTTTTTTTTTTTATAAAATAAACAAACTTTTGTTTATATATATATATATATATATATATATATATATATATATATATATATATATATATATATATATTTATATATATCAATATTTATGTAAACTTAAATATGTGCGTATGTTTATATATTTATATGTATAACATTGGCTCTTAAACTTATTAACCGATCATTAAGAATTTTGGAAAATAGCGACTTGGCTTTATGGCGGGTAATATTGACTATGTTGAGTCTGATTTTATTTCATGCGAGGTCGTCAAATAGGGAGTGGAATCCTTTCTGTAAAAATTCAGATATCTTCTATTTTGATGACATTTTATTACTTATTAATAATTTTATTTGGAATCATTAAATATTGGAATCATTATTTGGACCAATTTTATTTGGAATCCATAAACTTATATTCCTCAAATTTCAGTTTATTTTTTAAAGGAGATATAATATGAGCCAATTAAAATTCGAGAATTAAAATATTTCTATTGTGCAAAAATCGGATGCATAACTATTAGTACTAATTGAGAAAGATTCCCTAAATTTAAATTTCCTGTTAGGACCCTTTAAGCTAAATACCTAAATTTTAGATATTCTCTAACATTAAAATCATCTCATGTATAGAATCCTCATTCTAATTGATCAAAATTAGTAATATTTATATATATATATATAGAGAGAGAGAGAGAGAGAGAGAAAGAGAGAGAGAGAGAGAGCGAGAGAGAGCGAGGGAGAGTGGCTGACACTTCGTTATACAGTAATAAGTATTACACAACAATTAATAAATATTTCAAAAATGTCAGTTTTTTAAGGGTTTTAATGAGAAATAATTTTAAACATTTTCTGACATCAAATTTATGTAATGTCTACAATAATTATTTGAATTTAAATCAAAATCCATTATATAATTTCTAAAGTTTAAGTTTTAGATGGAACATACACTATTTTCAGAACAATAGTTTTTAAATATGAGTAACTGTTTGCTCTTTGGTATCTTCTTTAATCAAAACAGAATGTTTGAAAGCAGAGTTATCTGTCCATATATTAAGCGGCCAAGAATAAGGGAACAGTCAATAGTTGTTAAATCAGCAACTACGATCAAATACGTCCTCATTTCATAGTAATTTGTTTTCAATTGTATTTCATAATAAATAATTATTATTGTTGATTTACACAGTATAGTTTTCATCCAATTATGTTCTTCATATTAGTGTCTTACAACACACAAAATACAATTTGATTTCACTGGTGACTAGGAATTACTAAACAAATCCCTTTTAACTAGCGACAAATAATGACAAAATAAACAGATTTATTTGAAAAAAATAATAATGGATAGCGATTTTTCAAGATTTGCAAGAAAAAATTATTAAAAAACCAACAAGAACTTTTTGAAACGTTTTAACGAAAAATTTTAACTGCTTTGAATGAGAAAATTTTACAGCAACTTACAGCAAAATAACTACTAATTTTGTAGATATATTATTTGCAAACATTAAAGAATTATTCTATGACAATCTCTGAGGAATTACATTCTCTTCGTGGCATACATGTTGGAAAGACACTTTCTTCTATTAATTTTACCATGAAGACAATTCTTGGAAAACATGTTGGTTACTGAAAATACATTGGAACAGACGAGCATATCCGTTATATTCATTTTATTCATCCGAAGGAAACAAAGTAGTTAAGCTTCGCTGTGGAACAGCTTACAAAAATGTTTATCGCTCAGCAATCACATTTTTAATGTCCGTCATAATTGCATACAACTCTCAATGAAAAAGCAATACTGACGACCCCATAAAATTTAAATCGCGAATGTTACCATTTTCAAAAGCAATCCCTCACTGACGATCAGTTTTAATGTCTCATAGTCATTGCCACACTTCAATATCCATAGGATTTAGACATTCGTACGCGTTTAAAACAAAACGTCACACTCAAATCTCTCCCTACAGAGTACCAACGTTTATTAAGATTTAAACGCGACACCATACCCGTACAACCGTCCAGTAACCCATATACAACTCGCAGTACCCACGCAAAGGCTAATAACCCTCCAGCATGGTAGGCCCAGTATTTGCTCGAATTGTTGAATATGACAAACAAGAAATTAAAAAAAAACAGTTTGGAAAGAATCAAATTCAATTTCGTGCCTGCAATATTCAAAATTGATTTTGAATCTCGCCGGAAATGTATAACTGTTATTGTAAATAACAGTCCAGTTCGCTTTCAGTTCGACATGTGGGAACATAGTCGGAAGTCGGAAGTCGGCGTTGACAAAAACGCATCATATAGCTTCAATTGCTTCAGGCAAAACAATTTAGTTGATGAATGGGTTAAATTGTCATTTAAAAGAAAAATCATTTTCTGGAGCTTGCTATCTCTCAGATTTAAATTTGCTTGGTTTGGACTGGATAGAGTAATTTAATATTTTCTATATGCACTTCATGATTTGAACACTTTAAATCATTCTTCTATTTCTGTTATTGAAAAAAAATGACATAAATACTCACACAATGTTTTTCAGGTGTCTGGAATTCTGCATCAGACAAAAGCGACGTTATAATTAAAGTCTGATTCGAAACCGATTTTCAGTCGCAAACGTCCGGTACCCAATGCTGCACTAGATGTAGTGAACACAATCAGATATGTTTCAACTTATGCAATCGGGCATGCAGATGGTTTATGCAGATTCATAGATAAGCAAACCAAAATGAAAGTGAGTTCAGTTATTTCAGCATTATCTGTGCAACCGGAAATTATTTCAGTACTCGTATAAACTGTCAGAGCATTGCCAATTACTATACAAAAGATCCGCGAGGCTACAGCTTCCGACCCCTTCATCAAATGCGTGGTGTATGTTCACAGTAAAATGGCTTGAGGTATGTAAAGAGAAAAAAGGCTTCAACCCTTTTCTCAGCGTCAATCATTATTGTCTGAGATTGATGGGTGTAGTCCCATTGGAGAATGTGTGATGGTTCTATTAAAATTGCAAACACTATCATGCAGGCATTATTATGATCAATTATTATGGATAACAAATTCAGAGATATGAGCCGTAACTGTAAAAAATGTCAGTTAGCAGTAAAAGCTCCAAGATCAAAACTGTTTTTCTTTTGGTCACGTCTTCATATTGATTTTGTAGGACCCATTTATGGGAGATGTTTTTTACTGCTAGTAGATGCCTACGGAAAATGCCTGCTATTTTTCCATGGGCCGAATTACATCAGATGTAACGATTTCAAAATTGCAATATATTTTCAGCCGCTTTGGAATTCCAGACACCCTAGTATTTAATAATTCAGTGGAATTTTCAGATTCCTGCAAGCAGGATAGTATCACCCACATACACACGTCACCATTTCATCCTTAATCGAACGCATCGGTTTAACGTTTTCTCAAATGGGAGAGAACAGAACCAGAAATCCTAGATATATACTGCGTAAGTTAATGATATACACCAAACCCCAGATCAACAGGCTATGCTGCAATGGCCACAGGTGTAAGTGGTGTCTGAGAGCTCTGTTTCAGCTCTCTGTCATCTGTGCTCTTTTCTCTCTTTCTACTGATAATTTCGTCTTTCGTCACTCCTCTAGAAGCATGCCGTCACAGCACTTCTCCAGCGGCTACAGTCTTCAGCCACCGACCCCTATCCTGACTCCTACATGTCCTTATGTCTCGTTTGCAGGACAGCTATTCCTGCTGGTCTGGAGTACGTTGCTAGTCGTCGTATACAATATCCTTTAGGATGCGACTACTGCATATTCGCTGGGAATGGCCAAGCTACCAGAATCGTCGTTGGGTGAGCAGAGCAGCAAAGGCTTTGGATGTCCACCTAATTGAAGACGCTCTTGTTTGAGATGTAATCATCTCAGGTGATTCCCAGGATTGTCCTGTGGTTTCGAAAGTGGATGGAGTTGAGTTTTTTCTCTTGGCGGGAGAAGACGGCCCATGATTCACAGCCGTAAAGAAGCGAGCTTTGCACGCAGACCCGGTACACGTTAATCATTGGTATTGATGGTCACCATCTTTTTGTTTCAGAAAGTCTTTGCAGGCGAGCCATGACTGTTCTCGACTTGCCGATACATTTGTGGAGTTAAGCGTCCAGTGAGAAATTGCTGGAAATGGTGGAGTCAAGATATGTAAGGTCTTCGACAACCTTGAGAGTGTAGTCTCAAATGGTTATGTTTGGGTTACTACTTACATCCTGGCCGAGGATTTTTGTCTTTTTTAGACTGGTGGTCATGCAAAACGCTCTGCATGTGTGCGCGAAGCAACTGATGAGACTCTGAAATGGTTTTACAAAGTGTGCTGTCGGTACTGCGTCATCAACGAAAAGAATCTCACGTATGAATGAATACCTTCCACACTCTGAATTAAAAGGTTGCCATTGTTTCTGGTATAGAGATGCACTCCAATCTCCGGCTTGTTGTAGGTGTAGGACAACAGCAGAGAGAGGGAAATGTCCAATAGTGTCGGAGCGAGTAAGTACCTCTGTTTCTTCCCGCTCTTGATTGGGAAAAGTATCAGGAGAAGCGCCGTCGTACCGTACCGTGCCCTACAAATGACGCGATCATTTTCCAGAGCCTTGAGATGCATCTAATCTTCTGCACCAGAGTGAAAATTCCTTTCATGCTGATAAGGCTGAAGGTTAGCTCGATGAAGGCAATGTACAGTGGGTGCCTTTGTTCATGGCATTTTTCCTGGAGCTGTTGTAAGGAGAAAACCATGTCGTAGCCGACGGACAACACGGACGAAGACATCCTCAACAACACTGAGGAGGGATATTCCACGCTGCGGTCACCCTTTTTCTTGAACAGAGTGATGATGCTTGCGTCACGCATCTCCTGGGGCACTGTTTCTTCTTCCCAGAATTGCTGCAATAGTTGGTGCAGATTGTGGAACAGGACTGTTTTTCTTCCCAAATAAATAATTTCAGGTGAGATGCTATCATTTTCTAAAGCCTTGTCACATTAGATGCCCATGTTTAGTTCTGCTATACCGGGGACGTCTAGCTCTTCTTCATCTAGTAGACTTGTGTTGCTTTCGATTGCTGTATTCGTAAAAAGGTTCTCTGCCGAGTACAATTCCTGCTAGTGTTCAGCCGACCTATCTACCTGCCCGCTGCTGTCTAAAATGATGTCACTGCCAGTTGATCTCACGGGTACATTCCTGTTTATGCTTGAGACGAAGGCCTGTTTCAAGCCATCGTACATGCCACGAATGTTGACAGTCAACAGAGAACTAGATACTCTAACGGAGGATTAGCTAGTAGTAATTAGCACAGCAACAATTTCAGAAGTCTCCTTGATTTAAGAACGTCTTCTATTTAAGCTTTTATTCCATGCTCTTATTTAGTCCGGAATGTACCTCTCTACTCTGCTAAAGGTGCGCATTGCTTAGTAATAGATAGCATCACGGATGTAAACCGGCCTCTTCAGCATTTCCTGTAGTGCAGTTTTTTAGGGTGCCATAAATTGTGTTAGCAAAGCATTCGCTGAGGTATGGTATAACTGTCCTGCTGGCGTTAATGTGAGTGGGGTTCCTTCTGCTTGGATCGATAGATCCACTTGGACTAGAGACGGATTTTACTTCTAACTATGCTCGGTGTCACAGTTAGCACTCTGGTAACTACGTGTGTAAAAACGCAGTTCAGTGAGGGTCTCTAGTTAATAACGATATCCAGATAGTTCCAGTGATGTGATCTGGGGTGCCGCCAGTATACTAGATGCTGCTGTAAGGAGAAAACCATGTCGTAGCCGACGGACAACACGGACGAAGACATCCCCAACAACACTGAGAGGTATTATTCCACGCTGCGGTCACCCTTTTTCTTGAACAGTGTGATGATGCTTGCGTCACGCAGAATTGCTGCAGTAGTGTGTGCAGATTGCTTGGTGGCAACTAATATGTCGTTTATGCAACGTTGATATAGGAATCGCTGTCAGTTCGGGTTCAACTTGTCGACGCCAAAATGGCCGATGCAGTTGAGCCAAGAGTCATGGTCGGAACTGACTCGTGCATTGAAGTTACCGAGCAGATACAATTTTACTGTGACTTGGTTGTCTTTTACGGTGGTGTCAAGATCTCCATAAAACTGGTAATTGCTATTGGTTAACAAGCACAATTTGGAAGCGTAAACACTCAGGATTTCTATTGGGCCTGAGGAGGCTGAAAGACGGACAAGATTCAGACTCTGCCACTGGATGAGGGTCTACAGTGATGGGTGGAGAATTATTTACTACAAATTCAACGCCATGCCGTCTTGGTTCCTCAGGTTTTTGCCATATCAGAAAAACGTGTAGCTCTGTTATCTGAGAGTGCCGCTTGATGCGAGTCTGGTTTACCGCTGTGATGCGATGTCGAGGAAAGCTGTTTTTCTGGAGTCATTGACATGTGGTAGATCATAGCAAAGGTTAGGACACATTTTCCTGACATTCCAGTTTGTTAATTGCATAATTAGTAGTCTTACGTTTGAAGATATGTATATATATATAGGACGTTGAAATTTGAGTTTGAAATATAACTTGTGTTCCGGGGTTCGCACCCGGCGACCGGTATAAATAATTCTTCTCCACACTGACGATTCTCGTAACGATGAAACGTATACGTATGTTGATAAAAACAAATATTTATGATGAATTATGCCTCGTCCGTAAAAAAGGCTGGGCTTTGTAGCGAGTAGTATTAACATAACCGTTATTGTGACTTCAGTGCAATTCTCTTTTCAAAAATCGAACACTTTAACTGTTTTAAATAGGATCAAACCCTCGCTGATTTACCGAGTTGTTAACAACAGCCGTGTGAGCTAGGATGTTGGAATTTGAGTTGGAAATATAACTCTCATTCAAGGTTTGAAGTTTAACGACCGGTGTGAACATTGTTTCTCTAAACTGACGATTCCTGTAAGTATGAAACGTATACGTATGTAGATCAAAACAAATATTTATAGTTAATTGTCTCTCTCTGTCTCTCTCTGTCTATCTGTCTCTCTCTCTATATATATATATACATATATATATATGTATATACATATATAAATATATATACATATATTTGTTTTATATACTTACTAAAGACTCAGCATATTGATAAGTAAAATTTGGAAATTCTAGAAAAATCGTTACATATATATATATCAACATTCCCTAGTAAAATTGTCAGAAAGTCAATCAGTATTCAATATGATCAATACAAATCAATCTTCGACCCAACGTACAATTTCTGCATTATGATTTAACGACAGACTGCGAGATTTTAATTGGCTTCCTACTTATACGGAAACAGAGTGTATGCAATGCTTATATTAAATTAGTACATCAATTGTTAATTTTACATGAACTATTAAAAAAACAAACATACATTACAACTACTATAAAGTAAATTATTAAAACAAACATACATTACAGTGTTTGTCTGTTGTATCTGGGTTTCATCGGTTTGGGAATACCATTTTCTGTTAGTCCGACATTTCAGTACTGTTTGTCATCGATTCAGATTGAAGCTGTAACTACACTATGGAGGAATTATAAAAATATTATAAAAATGTATATTAAAAATATAAGAAAATTCAATATATATATATATATATATATATATATATATATATATATATATATATATATATATATATATATAAACCAAAAGTAAAACTTTTAGTAGATGGAACCTATTGTGAAGAGGTTTAGCTCAATATATGAGATAGAGCAATTGTAGAAGAAAAGAGAAATTTATATTTATCACTCTGTTTCTTCTATCTCTCTCTCTCTCTCTCTCTCTCTCTATATATATATATATATATATATATATATATATATATATATATATACCGATCACATATTGCCACGGATTCGCAGTCAAGTAGGCCACCAGAAATTAGCTTTGAATTTTAGTAATTTTGTAAATACCAAGTCGGCGAGTATATATATTTCTTTTTTTTTTGGTACAGAAAAATTAGTACAACATTAGTACCGTCGGTTTCAAGCTCAGAAAGACCTAACCATCCGGCTCTCTTCAGCTTATGTTGTCACCTGTCACTCTCGTTTAGATGCGTTATTTAAGAGTTAGAGTTGTATGTATATTTGTTTTAAATTAGTGTTAGGGGGATTATAAAGTGTTTTAAAAATGGGGGGGGTGTAATCTAAAGATTAAAAATTATTTTTAAAATCTCCCTAACACTAATGTTAAACAAATATACATAGCACTAAGCAAATAACGTATCCAAACGAGAGTGACACGTGACTTCACATTTCTGAAACAGGTGAAAACATAAGCTGAAGAGAGCCGAGTGGTTTAGTTCGTTTGAGCTTTAAACCGACGGTACTAATGTTGTACTATGTTACGCTCTTAATTTTGATTCTCAATTAATCGAGCACTCTGCTGGGATATTTCCTACTATATTACATAATAAAAGTTGTATATATATATATATATATATATATATATATATATATATATATATATATATATATATATATATATATATATATATATATATATATAATTAACTTGTTACAAATATCCAGGGGGTATAAGTCCGAAGGAAGTTGAAACCGGGTTTATGAGAGTGCTCAATGAAAATTCAGAGCAAAATATATTTTTTGTTGGTGATTTTATTCCATTAATTAGCGACAATATATATGTTGTTTCGTTAGCATTCATAATGAAAGCCAACTCTCAAGCTTTAAATGGAATAACTGCCTAGAATCTTAAATTCAACCTCAACCGGAAATTGAAGATGCATAAAAGGGAGGGGGACGAAGATGGCGCTTAGCCTATAGCGAGGACAAGAAAGAGGGGGGGGGACCCCAACAGGTGATATTTTATAAATTTGGATGGGGTGATATCTAGTGTCTGGGCCATCGTGACCTCAATTTCAACCGGGGCAGAGGGCCGGGTGGGTTTAATTTAATAATGAGAATAAAATTATAAAATTATAACTGTCATTTCTGTTGTAATAGGTGATTATCGTGTAGATAAAAATATTTTTGATAGTTTTAATTTAGGGTATTAATTGCTACTTTGCATTCTATTTCAATGTAATTATTTATGGATTTTACAATGAGCTTAGTACGGGTAGTGAATTTTGTTGCGATAATATTTGTTAATTGTAATTATATTATACTAAAATTAATACTAGTGGAATTACTATATAAAAGAAGTTTGATGGTGTTACTATCTTAAGTATTAATAAAAACAATTATAATAACAATAATAATAATAAAGCCAATAGTACCTACGATAGTCCCAGTGACAATAGTATCAATAATAATAATAATAATAATAATAATAATAATAATAATAATAATAATAATAATAATGATAGTAGTAGTAATAATAATGGTAATTATTATAATCTTGTCATTTGTGAAGTCATTAGGCGAAATAAGTCTGCAAGAGATGGTAAGCTTTTATAGTTCTACTACCAATAATCAAGACTAGGCACCAGTCAATAATTAAGTGTTCAAGATGGTGATCGAAGGATTAAGTAATTGAGATTAGATTAATCTAAGTGGTATCAGAGTTAATAGCTATCATAGTTATGGGTTTAGGTGGGAGGTGGTTTTGGTATAATTGGTAGTATGACTGAGAGGCTGTTGAGGCTGAAGATTTTAGGTAATACTTAGATATTTGATGGGTTAGTGGGGTGGTTATATATCTATAGATTCATCGAGACTTGTTGGAGTGGGGTTGGGTGGTAAATTCGGGTGGGTGGGTAGGGGGTTGTAATGTGTTTTGAAGTAGTGTATAATGGGGGGGGTAATGTAATTATTCATTTCTAAATTGTTTTCGTTTTTAAATATGTGGGGGGTTAGTGTGGGGTTAAGGTGGGGTATGTGGGTTGCTTACGAGGTAGAGTCTACTATGGTTACAGTTGATAGACGTCTCTTGTTTTCTATTTAGGAGTTTATTTCTATCTTTAAAACGGATAATGTCTAGTTTTTCATTCAAACATAATCTACATTGTGAGTTCATTGATTTGCAGGTGCTAGTTTTTTTTAGGATTTTCCACTTTATTATGAGAGTTTCTTTTTTTGTTTTTATTTTGTGGTAGTGTAGTGATAGTCCAGTTTGGCCAGGATGGTCAGGGTTGTTGAAGGAGAGTTTATGAGACGTCCCACCTATCGTCTTCTCGTCTTGCGCCAGAAGTGCGCAGGTGAAGTGGAACTCCATGATACCACATTCTGTTTGTGACAAACGCCAGCTGACTTCACAACTCTATTAATGTTCTAGTGTTCATTTCGAAGAAAGTTGATTCATATTTTAGTGGAAATACTTGGTGTTTCTCATGGAAGATGGTGATCGTTGTCTTATTCAATATTCAATTCCAGTCAAATGCGTACAAACACGGCCAACTCTACAAAGTGGCTTTCTTCATCCGTACGTTCTCTCAGACCACTCACCCTCCAACTAAAAAGATGCCATTTTAGTGTTAACGAATAACTCCAAAAGAAGTGCTGATTCGCCTTGTCCCTTGCATAAAACGGAACCTCCAACTTAACAAGTAATACGAAATCAATGAGATTTCTAATATAATTACAAACTAAAGCATCAATATTTAGCAGACAGTGAACACATCGTATTTTGAATTTGAACTCTTTATTTAAATACTGTGTTTCAGCCTTAACTCACGAAAAGGGTTGATATGGCGTAATAAAGACAAATACGAGATAAATAAAGTGTTAAATGCACTAAAGCAAGATCATCACAGTTTAAACGGATAACTTACATCTACAATTTCCAAAATATATTTGCCTCCAACTCTGATAGGTCGTTCTGAGTCTGACCTTTGACATAATATGTCATCTTTAGACGGTAGATAAAAACATTTACCTTTGGGAAACGAATCTCACAGACAAAGATTAATCGATAACATTTACAAACGAAAATGATTTTTTTTATTAGTCATTACTCACAAATAGGTATCAATCAGCTTCAGTGAAGTTATTACAATGGGGTTCACGTATTTATCGTAATGGATACGATCTAAGACTATGAAATCGCCTCTACCAAGTTCAAGTCCTATCATGTCTATTCTGTTCGATTTCGAAATTAATTGGAAAAGTTATGGATCTATACTTTCTCTTCAGTTATGTATAATCTAGAAAGTTATGGTTAACTAGCAGAGCTGCTCGGTGTTGCCCGCCCGGTTTGCAAATTCTCATAAATTAAGTAGATTACAGAGAAAACAATTAATTAAACTAAACAATGAGTTTAATATTGTAATTTGAAACGTCTAAGCTCATTTTTTTAACAACATCAGAGTATAATTAGTTGTACCTTTGGTGAGGTTCGAACTCACGCAAAATATGAAACGGTCACGCTATTAAATAATTAAACCAGACTTTTCTTCTCTAACCCCCTCTCTCTCTCTATCTCTTTCTATCTCTCTCGCTCCCCCTCTCTCTCGCTCCCCCTCTCTCTCTCTCTCTCTCTCTCTCTCTCTATATATATATATATATATATATATATATATATATATATATATCTGTCCCTCTCTTTCCCGTTCGTTCAGCAAAAGTCTTCGAAAGAAAGAAAAGAAAGCGAAAATGTCAAATAAAGACTTCCTTTTTGTCTTTTAAAACCAGAACAGACGATATTATTTCTGTCTTCTTCACTCAAAATTTGTTGACTCTTTTTTCTTCACCTTTTGCCAGGTAACAAGAGAAATGAGAGAAAATAAGTTAAAGCACAAATCAAAACTTATTCGTCCTTTCCTTTCAACGGTGGATATCGAAGAAATTATTTGTTATTACATAAGTATCCATTGATCTGGTTAGCTGTATTAGGATTTATGACTGAGGATAAAACTATTTTTGATCAAATATACAAAGCAATGTTGATCAGGATTAAATATAAAAACCGCTGAAATCGTTAGAAAAATCTTTGTTTTATTAAAACAGACCAACATTTGCTTAATATAACTGACGAAATAGGGTTATTTTACGTAGTTAAGGGAGGCAACTAATAATACTCTATCCGAAGGTCCAGCATTCAAACTCATCGGCCTACTATTTACAAGTAACATGAATCGGAAGAAATACATGAAATGTTATGCAAAAAGGTGAAAACTTTTTCTACATCCCTATAAAGCCACCATCAGACCATGCATGGACTATTATTGTCACATCTAGGCTGTTCCACTAACCACAAGTCTCCCTTTCTTAAATGCGTTCCAAAAAAGAACATTTAATCTAATACGTCTAACACTTTACCAAGCTCCAGCCCCTGCCCCATCGCCGCAATTCTGCATCCTTGGGCATGTTTTACAAGTATTTTAAAGAAATGTGCTCCAACGAACTTGCTGCACTAAATACCCCCGAAAAAACCGACAAGCAGCAAAATCACACCCGTTTTCTGTAGAAGTGCTTTTCTTTGGAATTTCCTCCCTGCACCCTGTTTCCCCGACGATATCAACATGCAGAAATTTGAATGTAATGGAAACAAACATCTTCTTGCACAACTGCCCAATTATGATGACCTTATAAATATTGCCCCAATTCACAGTAGCCCCTAACGTTCCGATTTAGTTTGGATTTCCTTACAGCATATCAACAATTTTCGGATTAATCTAATGCCGAATCCAGTCATTTTGGTAAAAGTTTTCATGATTCAAGTTATTTATATCTTCAGATATTTATTTATGCTGTTTTGTTTGGTTGTTTTGTTTTACGACATATCAATCCTTTTTTGTTATTTAATGCCGAATCCAGTCATTTTAGTGAAACTTTTTTATGCTTAAAGTTCTTTATATCTTCAAATATATATTAATGGTGTTTGGTTTATTTGTTTTGTATGTCGATTATTTTTTCGCGATAAGTAATTGGCGTTCTACCATATTTTGAGGTGCAATTATTAGTAGTTATTAGTAGAGGTTGGAATAAGACTATTAGTTTTGTATGTAGGTTGGTGTGGGTTTAATATGTTGAGGCTTCACATAACCAGCCGATTGATCAGCCAAGGTAAGGGATAAATTGGAGTGCTATAGTGCGCATATCAATTTTCCCGTGTCATGGAGTGCTCAGCCAACAGTATCACGTCCTTAAGTTTCACGGGTTGCCAATCATGGAAAACTGTTGGCCCTATAAAGGAATATTACGAGGAAAGAGCAATAGAAAAAAAAAGAGGGAGCGGAAATTGTGGTGTTTGTTTTAAGCTTTGCAGGACATGATTGAGTTTTGTAATGGGAAAGGAAAATCAATGTCATCAATGTTTGGTGCATTTCGGGTGAGGAAGTTGCAATGTTGGCGGTAAATATGAGTAAAAAGAAACTTACTTTACTTAATGCTTAATATAGTCGTATTATAGAATAAGTAATTTACATTGTATTTCGCGTGTCGCCATTAATAACATGAGAAATAACTAATTCCCTCTCTTACAATGGACTATTCCGGCATGTATATAATCATTTACGCGAGTCTGGATGGGCCTGTTCATCGACATTCACACAGAATGTCTGGTTCGCCGGCTGTGTTCATGTTGTATTTCTGTCATGCTTAATGGAATGACGACACATTGATATATACAAGTATAATGATATATCTTTATTGTCGGTGGCGGTGAAGGAGTGCGGGTTAGTGATGAAAGAAGACGCACGCACAGTCATTCGACTGGGTTTATTTTCACGGGTGCAAAAAAAACTGGTCATATAAATTTCGGGTTTTCATTATATAAGAATATGTGACATCCCAGCCTCCTCCTGCAAACACAAACTGTGGGACCTTCCTGTCAATGTAGCTACGCCCCCCCTAGGGCGTTTTATTCAGTAACTGGGTATTTTCTTTCTGACGATAACTTTTTCATGTGGTTTCAATAAACCAATTATTTTCTTTCTCACAATCTGTCATGAGTGTTTTTCCTGACCATGTCGCTTGACTTGAACCAACGATTATTTTATTTTTGACAATCAATCACGTTATATATTTTTTTACGGCCAGATGCGTGCCCGTGTCAAATGTGCCTACTACTTTCAAATGACCTATTCGGTACACCCGGTCTTCATATATAATATTCATATCAGGGAAGAGGATACATCTTTGACATTATTTTGCCAAAGTGGGATTAGATCGCTAGTAATCATATATTTCTTTGAATAAGCTATGGCCCTACTGGGTATGTGAATGTGCACCCTCCTAGGCTTTACCTTCTGCTTTTGAGAGGTAGTCGGCATTATTTTGCCATCGAGGCTGCATAGTTTGTAATCAGACATTTATTTCGGTAGAATTAGGTTTTTTTCGAATTGGTACTAGAATGTGCACCCTCGCAAGCTTTACCTTATTTCCTTGAAAAGTGTTTACTTATTGCTAATGGGATGGCCTTAAACATTCAACCTTCCGGCTTTGTGCCATATCTTCTTGCGGTGGAAACGAAGTAAATACCACCGGTTTAATTGGTTAACCTTCTGTTTTCATACCAACTGAGGTTCGGCGAGACATTATTCTGACAACCTAGTCTCTCCTGTGCTTGTAATAAGACCCTTCTCTGTCGGAATGGCGTACGGTCCTAGGAAGTACATTCCCCCAGACGTTATTCATCCTGCAGGAGGGGCTATTTTTGATCGCCTGAGACACTCCTACTGGCCAATATCGACAGATCCATTCTTGGCTATGTTTGTACCAGTCTGGATTTCTCTCTCGGTGTTCCTGTTTTTCCTCAACTTCCGACCTTGTAATACATCTTGAAACAATAGTGGATACATAATTACCTTTCAGATATAGATATAAGAACTACAAACTAGTTATTAGACAAAACACATCAGACTTCCAAATAGCCGAACATTTCAATTAAACAGACCATAAACTCAAAAACATCAAATGTGTTTTAATAGACACCAATTCTTCGTTCACATAACAGAAAGAAACTAAAATGCATTGAACTCCAATATGCAAGTCTTGAATATGCATAAATATTTTATAGACTGAGAATAAGTTTTGTTTTTGAATTAAACTTTGTTCATTGAAGGGATTAGTTGGTTTAACTGTAATTCACGACGAGATAAACGCGCGTACGTGCATTTATAAAAAGACAACGCTTTTATTTGCACGTTAAGCCAATGAAGAAAGTCAGAACAACGTTGAAAATTCCAGTTTATTAATAACGTTTCATTTTCATTGATTTTTCATCCTTTTTGGCAAAGAGCGGAGCACCGCTCGAAATATTAAAATTATAATTAAATCTTTTATTTTACATGCTTTTACGTTTACCATGTGGCTATTTTTTATTTGTCAAATATGAAGAAATTCATTATTTTAGCCGATAAACAGATTATATATAGAGAGAGAGTTCAAATGCAAACCACAATAAACATTATTTTAAAAATTGCAAAACTATCACTAGAAAAAGTGTTGCATTTATACATACTAACCCTGACACAAAAATCATTTTTGGGTCGTATATTTTAGTTATTTATTGCGTAATTTCTTAATTTAAGTCAATTGGATTTATAGAGATTTGCCTTAGATCTCTTCATAGACACACACACACACACACACACACATATATATATATATATATATATATATATATATATATATATATATATATATATATATATATATAAAGTTTAATAAACACTTGTACAGTCGAAACAAAGTTTAACTTTATAAATGCTCTACTCGTTATTGCGCACATCTTGGCCTTTTGGCTAAGATCAAAGTGTAGTATCTGTTCTGATGGATACTGCACCCCCAAGACTGGTATTATCTTGGCCTTCGGGGCTTGATTTACACCGGTCTATGGGTCTGTCCTGTGTAGTTGTAGGAGGTCCATCCTCCCAGGTTTCGCCTCCCCTCTTTGGGGAGGAGTAAGGTTGTTGCTTACTGCCTAAGGCGCCCCTACCAGGTAATGCCGACGGGGCTGCCCAGCCAATTTTTAAAACCCACTTTCCCGACCCAACCGTGGGTCACATTTTTCTTGTGGGAGTAAGATAAAAACTGGCCTTGTGCCTAACTCCTGGAGAGGAGTAAATCAATACTCGTTATTGAGCACTTTTGTAAAAATAATTGTTTTTTGTTCATTTTGTCAATATGATTGAACTTGATTAATTAATATATATATATATATATATATATATATATATATATATATATACATATATATATTTATATATGCATATATATATACATATATTTATATATATATGCATATATATATATATATGTGCAATCACGACTCATATGTATCGCTAAACGTAGCGAGTACATCAACCTCGAGTTTGGCAACCCTAGCGCTCGCCACCACCAATCATGTCCGATTCTCTAACGAATTGACTTGAAGAACTGATATCGATTTTCAATAAATTTTCCTCAATTAACTGTATTTAATAATCATTAGCTTGTTCTTTAATGAAGATTAAACTCTTGTTTCTTCGATTTTTTATGTTAATAAATGTTGACGTTTGCTGTAAACGCTGTAAAGTGCTACACGGTTTCAGAAACAGTTTCAGTGTCGGCTTTAAAAGAAAACGGTTCAAAATGTCGGCTTCACACATTTATTCAGTGCTTGATGTCTTCACGGGTTTTATAATAATTAAATAAAATGTATGGATTATTCAGTCATGCCTCTTTCTTTTACGTGAGAAAAGATGAATACAAAATTACGAAGCATTAGACATAAAATAGTAAAATACCGACATAAATTGGTTCTACATTATTAGCAACAAAAAATGCACAAACACACAGCACAACATAATGGACTTCCACTCTTCGATCAGCGAAAACAGCCGAAAAAATACATTATCTTTTGTCAAGAATATATTATATAGATAATGCATTGCGGAAAATCAATACGGTGCTAAAACGAAAAAGTATGGGTTAAAAAGCTCGTCACGTTATTCATGTTTTGAAATAAAAATTGAAATAAATCCATAGAATAATAACGAATTCTACAAACCCTTCAGAGAAATAACCAATACCTTACAATGATATATCTTCCAACAACTCATCCACATTTATTAAAAAGGTATTCATATATATATATATATATATATATATATATATGTGTGTGTGTGTGTGTGTGTGTGTGTATACATATATATGTATATATAAAAGGTTCATGTAATTTGCTTTAAGCATTGTTTAGTGTGCTTATATATAAAGGTAATTTATAAAAGGCATTACAATGAAAAGGTGTAACGGATAGGCATAAACTAATTCATGTAGCTTCACTTTTTAAATCATACAATATATATATTTATCTATTTACAGTATATTATAATCTGACTTGCTTCAGTATGGGCTGATGGAAGTTCCGTATAGTATGACATTTCGGGATCATTTCTCTTCATCAGATTATGTTCTGGCGTATATATATATATATATATATATATATATATATATATATATATATATATATATAAAGTTAATCCAACAAAAGATATAAGAGGCAACTAATATATTTAATTAGTGAACATCCGGATAAAGCTGAAGCTCAATATACTGGATAGAGCAGTAATAGTATTATATGAAGTTAAATAATAAAATAAGTGCGAATCAAATTTTATTAAAATTCAATGTTCAGGCAAAGTACCTTAAAGCCCTTAACTCATGGGTTATAAGAGTTTGATTTTTTTTTGATGGACCATTTTATATTGGGGCCACAGCAAATCTAATTAAAACCCGCATATCTATGCATAATTACTCCTTCAATAACGATATCGGCAACAAGAAAACATTACTGACTACTTTAGTTAAAAATGTAAGATCAAAACATATTCCACACAGTATAAAATGGTTCAATCTTACAAAAATCAAACTCTTATAACTCAGAATCTAGATCTTGCGGTCTGTGCAACTCAGAGGTTGTGATGATTGCACTGCCCCTAAACGTTTAAATTTATCAACTCTAGAAATGGATTAGTTTCCAAATGTCGCCATAGGCGGAAATTCAAGTATGCACAAACCCACCGTAGTAACAGTAAATATGGCCTGATACGAATCAGTTAAGACATAGGCTCTACCCTATTTTTTCTTGTCCTCTGATAAACGTGCAAAAAAAGCTAATAATGAAATACTTTTATTTTTTATACAGCTATAATGTGTTTACTTTTTTTAGATAGCCGGTTGTATAACTTAGACATATACAAATATATAAAAACATAAATAATGTTTTCAGAATTTTTGAACTGATGATTTATAATTTGTATTATTTAGATTATTCGGACTACTGTTCTCATCTTAGATGTCATCCTCACAACGTTTCGGCCGATGTAATCTCCAACCTTATTCAGGTGCATCTTGTTGAACACGAGAGTTATTATGTCGAACTCGGGAATCTCGAACAATAACATTTATTTAATGCACGTAGGATAGCTTGCTATTAATCCTTCAAGGACATGTGGTGTAACTGGTATGTGCTAAGAAATAAAAAGTTCTATGTTATAGTCTTGGTAGGGTTAAAGGTTTTATCTCCCGTGCGGGCGATATTAAGAATGCAATTACGAATTACTTAAAACTTCTACTCGGCCATGATGACAGAACGATAGAAAACTATTAATGTGGATTAAATAAAAGCTTACGTTTGAAACTCCGATCATATTCCTGAGTTCTAAAAGTTGCATCTGACGTTCAAAGGTTTTATCGGCCAAAACGTTATAAGAATAACCTCCAAAATTAAAACTGTAGTCCGCATAATCTAATTAATATAAATCATGTTTTTTGTCGTTACTGTGGCTGGTTACGGCATATCAACCATCGTACGTTTAAATTTAAAAAGAACTTTGTTACATACAGAAAGCAAATAGTAACCAATTTACTTCTGACCAGTAACAACTTTAGCACTGACCGGGCTTACCCAAATAGTAACCCGTTTAGTACTGGTTAGGCCAACCCAAATTGTGGCCCATTTGATACTTGTCATGTTTACCTAAACGGTCTACCGATTTAGTAATGTCCAGATTTACATGAATGGTAACCCATTTAGTACTAACCAAGCTTGACGAAATTCTTACCTATTACTAAAATGGTAACCAATTGAGTACTGGCCAGTCTTACCTAAATGGTAATCGATTTAGTACCGAAAGCCCTTCTGTATGTGCCAGGCCTGACTGAATGGTAATCCATTTAGGTCCGGCCAGGGTTACTAAAATGGTAACCCATGTGGTATTGATCAGGTTTATCAAAATGGTAACTCATTTAGTACTGCACAAGCGTAACTAAATGGTAAACCATTTAATATTGTCCTGGTTTTACCAAATAGTAACCCATTTAGTACTATCTAGGCCTACTCAAATGGTAACCCATTCAGTACTGACCGAACTTACCAAAATGGTAAACCATTTAGTACTGGTCAAGTTTTTTCAAATGTTAACCCATTTAGTACTGGCCAAACCTACCCAAATGGTATCCCATTTAGTGTTGGTCGTACTTAACCAAATAGCAACCTATGTAGTACTGGTAAGTAAACTATTAAGTTATAGCTGGGCTTACCCCAAAGGTAAAGTATTTAGTACTGGCCAGATTTGCCGAAAGTGTAGCTCATTTAGTACTGGTCGGGTTTATGCAAATGGTAACACATTTAATGCTGTTCAGACGTAACCAAATGGAAACCAATTTAGTACTGGCGGGCTTACCCAAATTATTACCCACTTAGTACTCGAAGGGCTTACCGAAATGGTAAACTATTAAGTACTGGGCAAAGCTTACTTAAATGCTTAACTATTTAGTACTGACCGGTCTTATCCAAATGGTAACCCATTTAAGACTGATAAAAAATAGCTTAATGGTAACACATTTGTACCGGGCAAGGCTGACCCAAATGATAACGTATTTAGTACTGGGCAGACTTATTCAAATGTTAACCACTTTAGTACTTGACAAGGCTTATGAAAATAGTAACAAATTTAATACTAATTAAGGTACATGTTTAGTAATTAACAAGGCTTACCAAAGTGATCAAACATTTAGTACTGCACAAGGTGTGCACAAATGGTAACATAATTGGTACGTGGCAATACTTTTTGCAATAATAACCTATTTAGTTCTGACTAGGGGTACGCAAGTGCTACCTATTTTGTACAGGACGAACCTAATTAAAATGGTACCCATTTAGTACTGACCATACTTACCTTAATGGTAACATATTTAGTGCTGACCAGGCGTACCCAAATGGTAATCCATTAATTATTGGACAAAGCTTATCCAAATTGTAGCCTATTTAGTACTGGTAATACTTATTCCATTGGTAACTTATTTATTACTGTACCAGGCTTATCCAAATTGAAACATATGTATTATTGACTAGACTGAACTAAGCTTACTGAAATGGTAATCCAATTAGTACTGGCTACGCTTACACACAAGGTAACTGATTTTTTTTACTTGACAACTATTATTCAAATAGTAACATATTTCTTACTGGGAACGCTTACCCAATATATTACTAGACAAGGTTTATCTAAATGGTAAATGAGTTTTACTAGTCTGGCTTAGCTAAATTGTAACACATTAAGTACTAGACAAGGCTTATCGAAATGGTAACTTTTTAGTACAGGCTAAGCAGTCCCAAATAGTAACACATTTAGTACTTTACAAGGCTTATTCAAAGTGTTACCAATTTATTCCTAGGCAAGCCTTATCTAAATGGTAACCTATTTAGCACTGCCGAGGCTTACCAAAATGGTAGCTCATTTAGTACTGGCTGGGATTTCTCAAATGGTAATCAATTTAGTACTGTCTAGACTTACCTAAATTGTAATCTATTTAGTACAGGCCAGACTTACCCAAATGGTAACTATTAAGTACCGGACGGACTAAGTCTAATAGTCACTTACCTAAAACTGGCCAGACTTTCCCAAATGGTAACCCATTTAGTACGAGATAGGTTTTATCGAAATAATAACAATTTTAGTAGTGGCTAGGCTTACCAAACTGAAAACCCATGTAGTACTGCCAAAGCTTACGGAAATAGTAACCCATTTAGTATTTACCTAACTTACCAAAATGTTAACTCATTCAGTCCTGCACAAAATTACCGAAATTGTAACCCACATAGGACTGGTCAGACTTACACTAATTATAATATATTTATACTGAAGTTGTCTTATCTTTATGGTATCCTATCTAGTATCTGAACAGGGTTATCTAAATGGTAACCCATGTATTACTGGCTAGGTTTTCAAAAAAGTTTACCGATTCTTTTAATGGAAATCATTCTAAATAAGACATGAAGCCACTTGATGTAAGTAGCTAAATAGTATTACTTCAAGTTTTAAAACTAGCCAACTATAAGTGTTAGATGGACAGATTCGGACCCAGAAAACAGCGATTCTTTCCGATTTTTCAAAGAAACGGTCATGGAAAGTGAGGACTAACTGACCAAGAAAGAAGCTTGAGTAATAAAGCTGCTTAAAGTAAACCTGAGGTTCACTTTCTATTCTCTCTGTATTCATACTGGACAAGGCTTATTTAAATGGTTACCGATTTATTAGACACTATATTTACATAAATGGTAACCAATTGAAGATTTGACAAGGCTTACTCTAATAGTAACCTATTTAGTACTACACAAGGTTTTCTGAAATTAAAACCCATATTAAACTGTACAATGATTACCCAAACAGTAACACGTATAGCGCTGGATAAGCCTTACCTAAATGATAACATAGTTAGTACTGGCTTGGCTTAATCAAATGGTTACCATATAAAACTGGACAAGACTTGTTAAAATCGTAACCTATTTAGTACTGGTTGGACTTAGAAGAATTGTAATCTATTCAGTACTGTACAAACGTTATCCAAATAGAACCTAATTCAGTACTGGCCAGACATACTTAAATCGTGACTTATTTAGTACTGGTCAAGGCTTACTCAAATGGTAACCCTTTTCTTACTGGACTAAGCTTATCATAATGGTAACCCATTTAGTACTGGCAAGACTTACACACATAGTAACCTATTTAATACTTGACAGATTTTATTCAAATAGCAACCTATTTATTACTGGCAGCGCCTACCCAATATATTACTGGACAAGGTTTATCTAAATAGTAACCGATGTTTTACTGGCAAGGATTAGAAAAATGGTAACACATTTAGTACTAGAAAAGGCTTATCCAAATCGTTACTCATTATGTACTTGCCAGACTTAGCCAAATGGTAACCCATTCGGTACAGGACAAGACTTATCCAAATAGTAACTTTTTAGTACAGGCTAGACTGAACTAAGCTTACTGAAATGGTAATCCAATTAGTACTGGCTACGCTTACACACAAGGTAACTGATTTTTTTTACTTGACAACTATTATTCAAATAGTAACATATTTCTTACTGGGAACGCTTACCCAATATATTACTAGACAAGGTTTATCTAAATGGTAAATGAGTTTTACTAGTCTGGCTTAGCTAAATTGTAACACATTAAGTACTAGACAAGGCTTATCGAAATGGTAACTTTTTAGTACAGGCTAAGCAGTCCCAAATAGTAACACATTTAGTACTTTACAAGGCTTATTCAAAGTGTTACCAATTTATTCCTAGGCAAGCCTTATCTAAATGGTAACCTATTTAGCACTGCCGAGGCTTACCAAAATGGTAGCTCATTTAGTACTGGCTGGGATTTCTCAAATGGTAATCAATTTAGTACTGTCTAGACTTACCTAAATTGTAATCTATTTAGTACAGGCCAGACTTACCCAAATGGTAACTATTAAGTACCGGACGGACTAAGTCTAATAGTCACTTACCTAAAACTGGCCAGACTTTCCCAAATGGTAACCCAGGTAGTACTGTCAAGGTTTACTCAAATGATAATCAATTCAGTACAGTCTGAACTTACCTAAATTGTAATCAATTTAGCACGGTAGACCAACATGAATTGTAATTATTTTAGAACTTGAAAAACTTATCGCAATGGTTTCCAATTTAGTACTGGCTAGGCTTACATAAATCGTAAGCCATTTCAAACTGGGCAAGGCTTATCAAAATAGTAATCGATTTCGTACTGGAAACAAAATGCCCAAATAGTACTGGACAAGGTTTATCCAAATAGTAACCCATTTAGTACTGTCTAGGTTTACCCAAATGGTTACCCATTTAGTAGTATCCGTGATTAGACAAATGGTAACCAATTTAGTACTGCCTAGAGATACTCAAATGTTAACCTATTTAGTACAGGCCGGACTTCTTCAAATGGTAACCTATTTAGTTCTGACCAACCTCACCGAAATGTTTACGCATGCAGTACTGTCCAGGTTTACTCAAATAGTACCCATTTAGTACAGGCCAGACTTACGCAAATGGTACTTACTAGGCTACAATCAATGGTGGCCCATTTAGTACTGGGCAAGGCTTATCCTTAGGGTTTTATTCATATTCAAAACAGATTCAATCGCTGACGCCATTTTCGTATTAAGTTTTAAACATTATGGAACACTTAGCCAACACGCTAATTGGACATCGGACGCATATTCTATTTACTTTGTTAACTAAGGCGACAACATTACATCCCTCGAAATGTTATGGAGTTCGCGCACTGTGGCTTCTTCTCCAGTCTCTGCTCCTCGTCATGGTGTTATGTGTATTCTTGTTAATCTGAAACGTCTATATTCGGAATCCGATTTACAATATATAAATTAACAATTGAAATTCATAAAAATAAAAAGTTACCACTAAAATTAATTCTCTGGGTTCCAGGGCGAAGGAGCAAGTGTACACAATGATTCTAATATATTTATTGTCAACTGAGAGTATTCTTGATAGTAAATAAATCAATGTATATCATTATAGTTTATCTGTAGACGTGATTTCCAAAACATAGACTATTACAAATAAAAAATGATTTCGATTGAACAGAGACAAAAGAGCAGTGAAATTTGTGAAGAGAAAAATAGAAGCCAATTTTTTTTCACTTTCAAGAAAATATTGCAAAAATGGAATAAACAGGTCTAAAATTGAAGCGCAATTTCGCGTGTTCTCTTTTCTTTAGCGTTCACCGACTCAAGAATTGATACCATTTTTTTCTTTGTTTGTTCGCAGACTGGCACCGCAGGGCGATTTGTTCTTTGGAGAATTTGGGGGGAACCTTGTTAAGACGCAATAACGTTATTAACGATGACAAAAAAGATGGAAGCGACAAAAGTAATTTAAAAACATTAACAAAATAAACGTCTATATATATATATATATATATATATATATATGTGTGTGTGTGTGGGGGGTGTATTGATGTTTCAATTTTCCCTTTTACGGTTAACATTTCGCGTTATATTTTCTAATCATTCTACGTGTGTCCGTATTTTATTTGTTGGTTCTTTTCGCTTTTTCCCTTCAATTGAAGAAAGGCGAACTAAATAAGTTATGATCGTGCCCTACTCAGACCAATTTAAAATAGTTTTCTTTTATTTTTATTCATAAACATTTCGATTGTCTGTCGCTGCGAAATATTAGAACAATGAACTGAATTGTTCATATTGTTTCAGTTCTTAGGAGATACAAAAAAAAGAAGTGTATTCACTACATAAACAAAAGCATCTAGCGATCGACGACAGAGTCGAACATCTCTTCCAAAAATATTCCACAGCTTGATTAGTCAATTTGTAACAACAAATAATTAAACAAACTGTATTTAATAGTTATATTAAAATAATTTCTACTTTTTATTGAGCACTATCTTATAAAAACTGTACTGTCATTGGATTAATGTCTATAAACTAAACAGCCATACAAACACTATATCTATTTAACTATTAATATATATATATATATATATATTAATTCTGACAAGTATTCTGATGGGTTGTTTGCTGTTTTACATAGTGCCAGGTCGAACTACCATCTCAATATTATTGAAGCGTTAGTTATTAATAATTCTCGACCTAGCCTGTGTAGACAAAATATGTTAAAGCAACAGTTGGAGATCTTTAATAATTCAAATCCACCATAACGTTGAGAGATTTATGTTGTTTTTTGTTGTATTTTCTCTTAATCGTTTTCTCCAACTTAAACAATTCTCCCCTCATATCTCATTCAGCTTTCTTAGTTTTTAATTTATCATTATTACGTTTCCTCTTAGAAAGTCAGACGATAAGACCTTAAGGAAAGTTTTAGCAATTTTCTTTTTCACCCTGCCTGTTTCATTGATCAAAAAATGTTTCCTCAATTTTGTTGTACGCAGAATCTACTTACACACACACATACACACACACACATACACACATACATATATATATATATATATATATATATATATATATATATATATATATATATATATATATTATAATATGAAATGAAATAATAAAATAAGGTGTCAATAAAATTTTATTAAAATTCAAAGTTCAAGCAAAGTATCTTAACGTCATTAGCTAATTATAAGATGTTAGTAGACGCTTATATCTTTTGTTGGATTACTTTATATATATATATATATATATATATATATATATATATATATATATATATATATATATATATATATACGTGTGAGGAATAAAAGAAACAATGTTTCAGACAAAATGTAAAAATAAAAATGGAATAAATGATAAGCTAATCATCAACTAGCAAAAGTAAAAATAATATTAAAGTTCTGCTACCAACTGATGATGATTGTATTTTAACAATTGAAATATTTTGGTAGAATTTTTCAATATGTTTTTTTGAGTTTATTTTTGATAGTTGTTGATTTGCTTATCCTTTATTTCATTTTTATTTTTACATATATACGTATGTATATATAATTACATTCTATAAGTCATATAATCTAAGCTTAAATGCTAGTTCCTGTTTACGTGATTTGTTGAACAGTGTTAAGATATCTGATTATGTTGTCCGCCTGAATTAATATAAATAGGGTTTATTTTTCTACTTGTTGCATAACGATTTGCAGAGGCTTGATCGGTTAGATCCCTCCCTTGAGGCTTGCATTCACAAATATCCGGGCACCAACATTAACGACGTAGAAACTTTTCTCTCGACAAACCCCCCGGATATCCTAGCTCTAAATAAAACAAACCTCCAATCTTCAATTACCTCTCACCATTTTGACATGACTGATTACCTTCAACTCTGCCGTAAGCACTCTGACAAACATATGCATGGGCTAGGATTTTATGCCCTGAACACCCTCCCCTTGACTAGAGAACATAGGTTAGAATCAGATGACAGAGCCTACATGTGCTTTAGATTGACACTACATCACAGCGTTAGTTACTTATATTTATTATACCGTTCTTTTCGACCCAGGACTGTACACTGCTGGACTGTATCTCTGAAAGCTTAGATAGAGCACTCACACTCGACTCGAATGCCCAAATACATGTATGACCTGTATAAGTATGTGGATGATACTTAATCATTTTTATTAAATATATATATATATATATATATATATATATATATATATATATATATATATATCGATGTTTCATTTTCTCCTTTTACAGTTAAAATTTCGCGTTATTCTACGTATGTCCGTATTTTATCTTTTTATTATTTTCGCTTTTCCCTTTCAATCGAAGAATGGGAACCGAAAAAAGTTATGATCGATCCTTACTCAGACCAATTAAAAATATATTTTTCATCTTATTTCGTAAACAGTTAGTTTTTCGCTTCGAATAATTAGAGCAGTTCTTAGAAATAAAACAACAAGATACTTGTTCATATTTATTCGATGCTGAGGAGATACAAAAAGAATCGTATTCACTGTATGCACAAGAATTTACAGCGGGTTCAGGCATCCTGTAACAATATCTCAAAAATCTACCAACAGTATTGCACAACAAATAATTTAACTATTTATTTCAACTTTAATAGATGCACACATATTTATACATTACTAAAGCTCTGTGAAACTTGCTCGCGCTCTTGGTCCGCGGCAGTTCTCGTGTTGTATACTCGTCCCGGAACGGACCGTGGCAGTTATCGTTTAAACAACTCGTCATTTTTAAACATATATAATGTAAACTGTGTTTCCCGCTTTATTGTAGATCATAATATTGTTAATAATTTCATTAATATAAACTGCACAAGTTTGATATTTTGCACACTGAAAGAGTGCTCCTAATTAGGTAAGATACCAACATATCTTGCAAATCTTTACTATATTTCTAAAGTTATAGACATTTATGCATTTGTTAACCATTTTTACTGTTTCTCGCTTTATTGCAGGTTTGTAAAAATACCCCAAAATCGACGTTTGACTTCTACTAAAAAGCCAAATGGTTGATGCTGGCCTTGCAGAAGGACTGACACTTCTGGATTTAGCCAATGGACTGGGAAGGGATAAGATAACCTTGGTTTATTTTGTGGAGAAGCCCAATACTGTACCAAAGAAAGATAAGGGTACAAGAAGGAGCATTTACCCTCGCGATATGCGAAAAATACTCAGACAGATCATTAGGGAACCAAATGGCACTAGCGCCTCCATTTTTGGAAAAGCTGGCGTTGTTCCGATGTTGAGGAAGACCAGATGCACTGTCTTGAATGACATGGCTAGGAACGTGAAGCCCATTTCCAGTCCTCGCTTGAACAAACCCCATAAGGGAAAACGCATTGCGTGGGCAGAAAAATACATGAAATCGGACTTCCAACAGGTTCTATTCACAGATGAAGCAAGAGCCACACTTTATGGTCCGGATGGATGGGCTAAAGTTTGGAGTCCTACCAGAGCTGCTATCTCACATCGCGTTCGTCGCCAACAAGGTGGCGGGTGAGTTATGTTTGGATCGGGTATCATAGGTGATAAATTAATTGACTTTTCCGAGTGCCAGAGGGTGTGAAACTCACAAGCCAAGCGTACATATCGTTCTTAGATGAGCATTTGTCACCTTGGCTTGACGACCTGCCTTTACTTCGTTTACGTCAACTTATTTTTTTGCACGACAATGCTCCATCTCATGCAGCAAAGGCTACGACTACGTTCTTCGCATCTCTGGGCATCAAGGGAGAGAGTCTCATAACTTGGCCGGCTTGTTCTCCTGACTTAAACCCGATTGAACAGCTCTGGTCAATTTTTAAGAGGAAGGTTTATGAAGGTGGACAACAATTTACATTAAAAGATGCCCTCTGGAATAAAATCGTTGATGTTGCTAGTAGCATAAAATCTTCACAAATCAACAGATTGACTTCATCTGTTGATGGGAGACTGCAGAAGGTAATTTCAAGAAATGGGAGATTTGTTGATAAATGATTCAATTTTGTGGTGCATATCTGGTGATTTCTTCCTTACATTTCAGTCATATTGTTACTTATGATTTAAATGATTAAAATAATTAACCCTGCTAAGTCAAATTTTTTTATCACCTATGGACTGTATTTTAACAAACCTGCAATAAAGTGAGAAACAGTAAAAATTGCTAACAAATAGATAAATGTTTATAACGTTAGAATTATGGTATAGATTTGCAAAATATTTTGGTATCCTACCTACTTAGGAGCACTCTTTCAGTGTGAAAAATTTCAAACTTGTGCGATTTATATTAATGAAATTATTAACAATATTATGATCTGCAATAAAGCGAGAAACACAGTTTAGTTTGCATAGCTTTAAATGTCTCCCACCCTTAATCTTTCCTCGCCGCGTGGAGGAGTGCATCGTCTAGTGGTTGAATTCTTTCTTCTTTCATTCTGCCGTGAACCAAAAGCTCCATGACCGACTCAGAAGACAAACAATCTTTTAAACTTTCAATTCTTTTTATTACAGGCGTTAGGTATCTATCGGCTTGGAGATATTCGCTAACGTCGAGAGAGAGAGAGCAAATTATGCTTTCGTAATTACTTATCAATTAAGTCCTTAACCATTCGTGGTGGGGGAAAGAGATTTTTCGCCTGTATTTTCTTAGGGAATTAATTCCCCTATGTATGTTGCAGACTACATGGTATAAATAAAGTCTGATAGGTTCGCCTCCAAAACCCAGACTCCCCAAAAATCTGCTTCTCCCGCATAAACCCGTGACGTCACAGAGCCTCTATGTGCAGGTGCATTCGTCACAGCCTGACTCCTTTGAACCCCTGACCTAAAAGGTCCCATCCAAATGGTGGCCCGTCATGTTTGTGAGCTCCAACCGTGAGAACAGCCCTATTCCACACCCGACTGTACGGGTCCACCCGCACTAAATCGCGCAAGCTAAACAAAACGATTTCCAACAGATACGTCTACCTCAAGATGCGTCCGTTCCCACAGTGCCATTATCCAACACCAGTGCAGAGTAGAGGATGTCACTAAAGATAATGCCATCTTTAAAACCTGGTAACTGTTTACAGTGGGTGATGTCATTTAAAGATAGCTTCGCGTTTAAAATAACAAGGGATGTTATAACCATGCACAGCAGATAACGTCAGAAAACGATTACGGTATCCATCAAACCTGAGAGAAGATGTAGGTAAGAAATCCTGTATGACGTCGTATCTCTTTAGGGTTAGGGTTCGTCTACTAGACCTCACTATCTACACTGTAGTTAAACATTAAAAGGAAATGTAATGTATTTTGCTTGTTACGAATCTTTGTAGAAAATGTCTCATTTTAAGCAATATTCCCTCATCAAATTTTCAATAAGAATATCTTCTATATCTTTCTTACTCTCTTCATCCCGACTCTCTCTCTCTCTCTCTCTTTCTCTCTCAATCTCTCTCTCTCTCTTTCTCTTTCAATCTCTCTCTCAAAAACAATAGTTTTTATCTGTACTACCTTTTCAACTTTTCTCCTGACTCTTGAAATAAGCCGTCGCTAGAAACGTTGACACTTTGAGTTTTATTGTTTTTCATTGTTCAAATGTTTATTTCACACAGACACACGTATATATACATATATACATATATATATATATATAGATATATATATAAATAGATATATATACATATATATGTATATATATATATATATATATATATAAATATATATATGTATATTAGTAAGTTATGAAAATATATTTATGGCAATTCAGCTACATATAGGCTTCCGCGTTACATCCGCGTATGGAAATGCTAGATTAAAGTGCATGGAATTCGTGTTACTGTGTGTTTTTATATATCCATGAGGTGTTAAATCTAGAAATTTAATCGATCATATTCATTGTTATTCCCTCTCAAGCGTTAATGTTTTCATTAGCTGAAGGCATGGTTTCCTTCAAACAAAGGTTCGACTGACTTTTTCTTCTTCCTTTGATTTATTTTGTATAGGGGTGACGCACCTTTTTCTGAATGTGTCGAATTATTTGGTAAATTTCAATACGTGCTGAAAATAGTTTTATTTCTATTTTTGGTGTTAGTTTAGTTTGTTTGTTAATTATTTTTCTGAACTATTGTTAAGTTAAAGTGTATCCTGTGTATACAGTTGTTTACTATTTTACTTCTATAGTTTAATAGGTTTAGGGGATCTTTATAGTTTAGTATTTCAAATTTCTTATTCAGACTTTATATACACGGGTCGTTTTAATTTTTACATGTACTGTCGTGTCGTACTATTTTCAACTAGATTATTGGCGAGCGTCTGCTTTCTCTGAGTTCCCATTGATGGGTCGCTAGTGCTGTTTTTATTCGGCCGGGTAGGCTACCGACATAGTTAGCATGATAAAGTTTGCAACAAAAATTAAACTGTCGTAAATCTAGAAAAAATGTGGAATAACTGTATATCAGATTAGCTTCTTCAATAGTGGTATAAATGATAATATCTTCCTTAACATCATCAACAAAATGCACCTAGCTACATTTCCCGCCTACACGCTATACGAGTTTCAGGATATTTTAATCCCCAATATTTGAGAAAGAGGTCTTACCTCGAAATATTTTATGGAACACAGTCACACACATTAGATCATTGTGCATACGTTGTGACTAAACAAGGAAGATTTACTATTAAAAGTTGTTTTAAATCACTTCGTTTGTGTCCTCTTCAACACCGACATATTTCCATTTATGGCATTGTAGTAGCCTTCTTTTACTCCTCTATATACATATTTCACACAATGTTTCAAACAAACTACATCATCTTATTTGACTGAGGAATATATCTGATCTCCTTGCTGGTTGCTTTATTTTATTTTGTAATTATTTTTTGTTCTTTCTGCATAAACATGTATTTTAGGTAGCCCAAGTTAGTCTAACATCAAGACTCTTAGGTACTCACTCAAGCTAAGTCTTGAAATTAATCGCATTACTTTCAAAGTTTTCTTACAACTGAGTTCGGAACAGATTTTAAGTGTGAAAGTTGGCTTTATCTTGATGAAATCAGAATGTTACAATAAGCGATGGGTATAGAATCTCCAGCTTGTGTTAACTCAGAGGATATTTTGCACTGCTTAGCTGACTTTGTCACAATATGGATCAGATAAGCCGAACGCTACTTGGAGCGTCCTAAATAGTGTGGACGGTTGTAACTGATTTGATCGAGATTTTCTATCGTACAATATTTTTCAACCCGGAATGTCACTATTAAAGAGGCTTTTTCGTATTTGAACTGATGCACAAAAGTGTCTCAAACTTTTATTAAAAGGCTTGTCTTGTAGCAATGTGTGGCGCAGTAATGTTTGCTAGAGCTACCATTGTTTCCACCGTTTTCTACGGTGATTCGTGAACTAATGACGGGTATATGACAAAAGGTTTCTGCGAGATCTTTTTGAGGTTACCTTGCATGACTTACACCTGAAGTTCTGTATTATTTGGATCGTTCTGACTACTGGTCTTATCTTGGGTGTTATTTTCACAACGTTTCGGCCAATGTAACCTCCGACCTTCTTCAGACGTCTTTATTGATAAATGGTGGAAAGAATATATTTGTTTGTTTTTCCAACAAACCAATGTCGTTAGAATTCAAAATGTGTGATATGTTTGTGAAACGGAAAGAGTGTCGAGTCGTTTCTATGTGTTTGCATTAATTCGGATTCGTACCGATTTTTGATAGAATTGATTTGAAGTGTTGAAATGAGGATTGATAATATGTATTATTTAGATTTTTCGGACTACTGTTCTTATCTTCGATGTTATTTTTACAGCGTTTTGGCTGTTGTAACTTCCGACCTTCTTCAAAACATTATATCCTGAAAGTCTGTTGTTTTAACCCAATAAATCGCTACAAAAACGAGATACTTGAGAACGTCTACATCAGTCTTGGCAACCAATTTTACTTTTATTTTATTGTGAATTAAATTTATTCTCAGAGATCTAGATGCCCCATTTAAGTCCCCATTTAAGTCCCCATTTTAGGGTTAACACTTGATTTCTCTATGAGTTACATTCATATTCGAGCATATCTCCATCCCTAAACTTGTACGGCATAACCACGTTCACGCACCAGTTCTCCTTTTAACACCGAAGTTAAGCAACGTTGACGCTGATCAGTACCAGATGGGTTACCACTTGGGAATACCAGGCATTGAATGTTGGAAGACGGCGACACCTCCCTACAAGAAAACTGAAACAACTGACGTTGTCATCTCTCTTGACCGAGATACACATGCGACCGAGGACCGCTTGTTAATTTTATATTACCTAGAACAGTAAGAAGCCGACGAAATCTGAATCGCTTTATCAGGGCTAAGACAGGGATCGTCACGATTTCCGAAACTTTCAGTAAGTAAATTAGTTGAAGATTATTTTCGACCATTTAACTACATAATAGTTTTCTTTCTTTGTGATCTCAACTTAGAAATGGGCATCTGATCAGGTCGAGTATCCATTTTAGGGTTGTTACTTGTGGTGGTATCATCAAGCGAAGATGTACCGCTAATTTTCCCGTCTGCTCCAGTGCGTGTACCCTTGTTGAGGAGACTTTATTTGATCTTTGAATTCTTTGTTAACTTATTTGAATATTTGGTCATGGTTACTTTTAAAGGAAGTATATTTATGTCATGGTGTCCAGACAAACCCCTGTACAGAAAGACCAATGAAGATGATATCTAGTAGGCTTTCAAACACTCCCTCCGTTTTTTTTTCAATTTTCTTTTTTTATTATTTTTGCTTGTGATGGGGCATCCTACTTGAGGCCAGACATTCACCCTCTATTTAAGAGACTCAATACGTCCTTTTGGGAGCAATTGTTACGATCTCTCTTGCACTTAGTTCACCGGGTATTTTCATCAGGTAAATTTTTACATTCTTTTTCGTGAACCCAGGTGCTTCGATAACTACTAAACTGATAGAGATCTTCCTAAGATTCCAGTTTCGTTTCATGTCGTACACAAGACCTTCGTACTTAGTTACCTCGCTCTCAGCTCTGTTTAAGCCAGCATTATTAGGGACATTGACTTGACCTAGGGTTGCTTCTTTCTCCCTTTTGTCCCATATCCCTATGTCAGGTTGAACAGCTCCGTTTTATAATTATGTAGCTGTAAGGATAGCGTAGTCATAGTGGATGGTGTATGACTTCTTTGGAGGGAGGGGTTGCAATATGGACTAACAGCTTGCCCACTCACAGAAAATGGTACCGAGTAGAGGCCGAGATGCAAATGAGGACTCCTACTTTCAAACGACTCACTTCAATACATTAGAAAAAGTTTTAATTTTTTACTACTTAGAAATAGCTTTAGAATAAAATTCAAAATAAAAAAGTTTTCAATTTAACGTTAAAATAACTTGTTTAACAATTTGTTTTCGATTTTTTTCCCAACGTGACAAAATCAACCGAGTAACAATTTTCACGAAAAAGATACGAAGTAGTTTTTTTTTAATGCCTTGAGCAAATGTCTGTCTTGTATGAAAGAGAAGTAAAAGGTTTTGTATTGAATGGGAAAATAAGTGCAACCTTGTCGAATCGCATGTCGATAATGGCGCCTCGGAATTCACTGCGATCAACAAGTGGATGTTAAATAAGGCGCGAACATCAAAGTAAGTGGGCGGCATTAAAGAAAATAAAGATGCTATTCAGACGGAATTTGAACGTAAGGACGATTCCATTCTGAAGATGCGTCTATTTAATCTGCGCTTAGTGATCAAAATATTGTAAAAATGCACTAGGCTGCATGTTTAGTGGGTTGCATGTTTGCGGTGCATGCGAATAACAGACTTACTGAAGATGAGTAATATTTAGATAAGAGAAAAGAGTCAACACAAGAAATTGGAAATATCTCTTATTTTGCATTTGACCAGACAGAATTTGATTTTTTGTAGATAAAAATAATTATCTCTTTAAAAGGATCATTGCATCGTTATGAGCCACTTGAGCTTTTGCGAAAAATATCACGACTGGGATCCCGTAGACATTGTTTTTTTATGCCCTAGATTGAAAACAGATTACTATTTTCGAATGGATATCTGAGTAGTATTTCTGATAGTCGCAGAATATCTGTATATATTTCAGCAGATAGGCACGTGGTCGGTCAGAGTAGTCCTGGCAGGCTTCTGACAATCAGTTGGTTTTCTGAAGGTCTCAAAGGCAGTTGGATTTGTGTGCCTCTCCAAGCAAAATAGGTCCTTGGGCTCTAAGCCATTGGAGTTACTGTTACAGCACTGAATGAGACCAAATTGACAGTACGACTGGTATCAGAAGTTAACAACGGTTTTGGACCGACACAGCCAGCGAACGATTACGATCAGTGCAGTAGGCGTACACAGCGTACGCTCATAAATTCTATTTCCCATTTGAGCCTGACAGACCAACTTGTTGACCTACACTCGTATTTATTTACCTCCTCTTTCGGAAGTTAGACACAAGGTAAGCTGAGGTTTTGAAAAATCAGTTCACCAGCAGAAGCGCACTCTGGCCTACAAAAATGCCTGAACATCACCGTCGGCATTCCCCAGTAGGGACGCCTCGGGCAATCAGTAATTAACAAATCCTTTTCTCAAAGAGCGGAGGTAAGGACGAGGAAGGTGGCTCTCCTTAAACGTAACAGAACCAATTCCTTAGTCTGAGAGCATCAAAGCCACTACCGGACAAATTGTCGACTTATATGAACAACACTTTCTCTAGCTGCCCAAACTATCTTCAGGTCAAACACACATATCAAACGCAATGGCTAAATGCTTAGAAAATGACATCTAGTTTGTAGTAGAATGTGACTAAAAATGGGTAATCACATTTAATGCTACCAATACAAATCTTATCTCCTTTGACTACTATAAAAAAAACCTTTCGACAACTGATTGTCATTGTCGAGAAAGTCAAATATTCAAACTACTCGGACTGACATTCTCAGACAACATGAAATAGATAAGGTACATAAATGTTGCCAAGTGTGCTGCAAAGTAAGTAGGCTCACTCTGCCGGTGTACACAACTTCTTATATATGCCAGTATTCTATATCTGTATAAAACCATCATACGCATGGAGTATTGTTGCCACGCGTTGGCTGATGCACTAACCACCATTTTCTAACTTTTTAACGGGTTGCAAAATAGACTGTATACCCTAATATATACTCTACTGTATCTCAAGATTCAGAACCTGTCGCATCGCTTCAGTGCTGTATCTCTGTTTTTGTTTTGCAAGTACATCCACGGAATGTGCTCCGATGAACTTACTAAACGTTTAACCCGTCGACAAATATATACCTGACCGACCTGACTGGAAGCAAAAACCCACCTCTTCGCTATATAGGTCCTAGGAGATTTTATACTGTGATAACTTCTTTTCTCAGACCGCTTGGTTTGGGAATTTCATTGACCCACATGCAAAAATGTAATTGTAATGTGAGCGAACATCTTTCTATAGCCAGGTTGCTCTTATGAAACATATACAGATATAGTGATACGTGAACAAATCTAAAAAATAACACTTCAAACGAAAAATGCATAGAAAAAATAAAATGTGAAACTTAAGCGTGGCAGTTTATGAAAAATACTTATTCAGTCATGGTAGACACGTGACTGAGCTTCAAACTCGGGTTCTCTCCAGCGAACTCTTCTCAGTAAAAACCTGTTTTCCTACCAACACTGTACGTAACTCTTTTTTCTTCATAAGTGGACCTAAAATGAAACGAATCTTCAATAAACAAAGTGTATTTCCAAGAAGTTCCCACATATGGAACACGTTAGCGGGTGAATATTTCTCTACAGACTATAACACGGTCGGGTTCAAGTCCAATATCTACAAATATCTGTTATGCACCCCCTATTAATTGATCATACTTCTCAATCTTTTCTTAGTACTGCTCTATCATCCCATATATAATCTGACCAAGCCTTATCCTTGAGTGGGTGTTGGCCTTTATAGGTGGTGAAGCATTAGTAGAAAAATAAAATAAAACCGTTATCAGGTTTGCATCCTGCATTTAAAATGACGGAAAAGAAAATGCGTACTAATATTCATATTTATATAAAATAACGTCTCAATGGGTTCAGTTAAGAAAAGATTAAAAAATAAAAAATAACGTATCAATTGGTACAGAAAGGGGGGAGGGGAACGTCTCATCATAGAAATAGAGTGAAGGATTAGTATATAAATAAAAAATACAATCATAACTGGCGATCTTAGTCGTTTAGACGAATGTTTAGATGAAGCACGTTGAATAAGATGTGTCCATTTAACATGTGTATTGATTCGATGCTACTTCTGGAAACAACCTCCTGCATATCTTTGCCATTTTATGTCTCTCTCGTCAGACCACTGTTAGAGTTTGGTGTCCAGGCCTCTGCCTCATATCTACTACGTGATATCCAGCATCTCGAGAGAGTTCAAAGACTGGTCACTCAAATGGTCCAGGGTCTATTGGATTGGCCCTTCGAAAGCCGACTCAGGAAACTTAACCTTTTCTCCCTTGTGCGCCAACAAATACGCAGTGATCCTATTTTGGCCTACAATCTCCTTAATGGCCATTACGAGCCCCTCTGGATCTATTATTCATTCCTGCACAAGAAAGAGGTTGACACCAGTATTACCAGAAACTTTTTCACCGCCGATTTCGATTGAACTGGAGGACGGCAGCTTTCTCAATCAGTATACCTGGACCTTGGAATTGACTTCAAGGGGATCTAGTAAATACGGCAATGATGCAGCAATTCAAAGTTAATTTGGACAGGTGCTGGGCTACTGTATCCTTTTTATGTAAATTTCTACCACCCTTTCATTACATGGCAACTGAAGCAGGCTGGTTTTATTTTTTGCTAAATCTATTGAAATGTATTGAAATTAAGGAAAGTGAAGATGGCATAAAACTGCTCGATGAACGGCTTACCCATCACAGACACATTTTCTTTTTCAAATTACAAACTGAATACAAACTACTATTTCATCCATAACGGAAAAATGTTAAATTTTCATGCGATTTCCCAATTCTATTAGTGTGGAAATCAATTTTTGGTAAGTTTACTGATTATGTAGTCCACATTAGTAAACTTTAGTGACCTACCCCCTGTTCAGTAAAAAAGTATATTTGTTTGAATCAGCAAGGTATGACTTTTTCACCGGCTTTTTTTTTGCATTGGTTTCTCTGATCTTTTTAAAATTGGGTACATACAGGAGGTACTATATCAATTCATGCTCAGCATGCCGATTATTAAGTACACATGAGTAAACTTCATTTCCCAACCATTTCACACAGTAATTTGCATTTATATTTTTACCATAATATATTTTTATAGATTCTGTTAGAGGGTGCTCCCGAAAAAATACCAGTAATTGGATCGTTAATAAAGTTCGCAATCCTTTTTACAATCCAACGATATTTGATATAAATAAACTAGTCTACGTCTGAATTGTCCACCAAGTTTCAGTCACGAAATCCCAATAATATGTGTTTCATCGCCGTTCAATAATATGAGGGGGAACTTTGGTGATTGTCTCATCAGTAGGAGGTGTGATCCGGAATGGGCATCGTATTCAGCGGCCCTTAACTCCTCTTTATCTGTTGGGTTATATGAAAGATAATATCATCAAGACTTCATATTATTCCTGAACTAAAAATCAGTCGTATGAAGGTGGTCTTGAAACGTGTCAAGCGAGCAGTGTGTCTGAATAAATGTAATTGTTTTATCGTTGTTCAATGATATGCACTCCTACATCGCATCATCAATAATAGGTGTGATCATGAATGAGATTCATACTCACCGGACTATGACCTCCTTGATGGCAAAAGTAGGTCAATGTTATTGACAATTTTGCACGTCGTATCTCGGTGGGTTTATGATCGAACAGCGATAAAACAAAGACTGTTGGTCATTCATGTATGATACTTGGTGGAAAAGTCAGTCATAATGTGGAGTTTATTCATACCAAATATGATACGCATGGGTTGCATTTAGAGGGGAGCTCAACCTGTTTTTTATGACCAGGTCTCCCTTATTTTGTCCTTAGCGATGTTTCTAATAAAGGGGAAACTGATCTTTGACCTTGAAGTGTTTTTTTAGCTCCTTACATCAAGCGGCGTAATGACTTGTCTGGAGCGATTTCTATAGAAAAAAAATGATAAACATCTATTTTAAATCTTGTTAATATACTAATGGTTTACTACTTATCAAGACCAAGAGCTACTCGAGGATAAGGGTTAGTGAGATTTTCAGATGGATCAGTGGGCAGTACTATAAACCGATTGAGAATCATGATTAATGATTAATACACACGACGACTCGACGGATAGTATTTTTACATTGGACTTGGAACTGAATAAAGACATTTTTCTTGGTCCATTCTCCTCTGAATCGGACTTCAACGTTGTGAGTTTGATAATAATCAATATATACAAAATCAATAAAAAATAATAAACATCAATATATACAAAATAACGATTGTAAAATCAAACATAACATAAATAAAAGTTATACAATAGACCCGTACGAACTCGACCCCGGCACGCCGAGTTCACAGTCGACACCGGTTACAACTGGACTCCCCATTGCATTTAAGTCATGCATAACTATATTTTGATAAGTTTTATTAAAGTGCAAACGTTGTCTCAAGAGCCAAAAGAATTGTGATTTTACAGACTTTCATCTTTTAAGATACAAGTTTGTCTGCGAAAGAATGAGGAATGACGGGAAGGTAATTACCGTCCGCCATTTTGTAATGAGGATTTTGCGTGTGTCGATTGGTTTCGTTTTAAGCAAATTATTTCGCATTCTTTTGTCATGTCTGAAGTTTGTTTTTTTATTTCGTTGTTTTTATTTGTGCCGCAACTCATGCTTAGAAGGATATATCCTGTGCCAGTTTGTGTAGGAAAAGAATTGAAGATGAAAGAATAGAGAAAAAAAGATGATATAGAGTAGGAAAGGAACTAGGTGACATGAGCGAGAAAGAGAGAGTCGGAAATAATGATGGGAAAAAAGATCGGAGAAAAGGGATAAAGAATGAGGGGCGGAGAGTGAGAAGGAAATAGAGACCGGGAAAAAGATGAACGGGAAAAATATGAGATAGAATGAAAAGAAGGATTGGGGGGGGAGAGTAAGTTGAATATAAAAAAAGTGAGATAGAGTGAAAGTAGAAAAAAGTGAAGAAGAGAAAAGAAGGGAGAACGGGAAATAGTTAGTAAGAAAGAAGGATAGAATAGAGGAAAGGAGAGATGAGGAGAAAAAGAAGGGAAGGAGTACAAGGAAAGAAAGAAATGCATACAGAGATAGATACGAATAGATATAAAGGTAGATATACATAAAGATAGAGTGAAGGGAGGAAGACGAGGAGGCTGGGAAATTAGGGGGTTATTGTAAAAGGCCCATATATTGCTGCAAATTGATTTGGATTGGAGTTAACTGATAGTGGCTCGGGATTAAGGTTCAAATCGTTCGACTGGTAGTACAATTATGTGAGCCACACTAATGATTGTTAGTAAATATGCAACACCCCCACCCCACCCCCACACACACATATATATATATATATATATATATATATATATATATATATATATATATATATATATATATATATATATATATATATCTGGATAATAAATATTCATATATATTTATTTATTTACTGAGAGATAGATAGATAGAAAATGGAAGAAAGAGAGAAGGATAGAGTGATCAACAGAAAGTAAAAACGTAACAGATAGAGAGAGAAAGGAGGTAAAAGAAAGAGGAGTAGATAGAGAGAGATAGAGCAAGAGAGAGGGATAAAGAGAGCAAAAAGAGAGGGGCAGCGAGAGTGAGCGAAAGAGAGAAAAAAACAAGAGGAATGCAATAAAAAGACGGATAGAGCGCAAAATAGGAATTGAGGGCAAAATAAAGCAAAAGACAGAGAGAATGGGACGTAATTTTCTCCAAAAGTGCTTATGCCATTTCTTCCGCTGTCGGTATTCTTTCAAATCAATAATTTACACCTTCTGAGAAATTCCCATCATCAATCATTCGTCCTCAAAACAACAATACGCACACATAGAAACATGAGACGAGGTTTACTAATAACTTTATGTGAATTTACTTTCAAACACACACGGACCAAATACATATATTAGTCTGAAGCAATAAGTGTATGATCTTAGAGAAGGTTATTTCATTCTAGCTTATAAATGTAAGTAACATATCTACAATCACTATTATATGGAAATAAGATTGAATCTATATTATATATATATATATATATATATATATATATATATATATATATATATAATAAGTACGAAACTAAAAGTAAACTTTTAGTAGATAGAACCGATAGTGAAATGGTAAAAGCTCAATATACGAGATAGAGCAATTATAAAGATAGATGGACGAAGAGTGATAAACATGCACGAATGTCCAAATTTATTTAAAACTTCAATTTTTCAATGCAAGGTATATTCTGTAATAACATTTAAAGTTTATTGTTCTTTCCTTAAGCCAAGGCTTTTCAAAGATCGAGATCTTATCACCAGAGGAATTATACAGATAGATGAGTTGGCAATAGAAAAGCCAAAGTTCAACATTTGAAAAAATATTAAGAAAAAGATGGGTGAAAAAAAGTTCGGGTAAAAAGATATTGGGTTTGTCCAGGTGGTAATTGTCCGCCGATAAGGTGTCCAATGGAAGAAGGTTTCAATGGAGTAGAAAAAGTTTCGTAGAGGCACACAGGAAGGCGCTCAAAATGAAGTAAATACAATGGTGAAAATTGAGTTCAAGTCGTAGATAGAGCGTACTTAAACGGAATTAAGATGAAGATATCCGGCCATTTAGAAAAAGCTTCATCGGCCGAGAAGTGAATCGTAAATATTGGCTTAAGGAAAGAACAATAAACATAATTTTATTACAGAATATACCTTGCATTGAACAATTGAAGTTTGAAATAAATGTGGACATTCGTGCATGTTTATCACTCTTCGTCCATCTATCTTTATATATATTTACATAATATATATATATATATATATATATATATATATATATATATATATATATATATATATATAAAGACCACGGTTTGTTCGCCTGTATGTGTGTCTATATGTGCCGGTTTAAGCCCTATCGCAAACCATATCACAAGAGATTGTAAAATTTCATGTATATATATATATATATATATATATATATATATATATATATATATATATATATATATATAAGCAGGCTCTGTTAAACAACACGGAATTTTGGGGGGAGGTTTTCGAATCGTCCAGTAATCCTTTGGGTTTCGTGTGGTAGTTTATATAGGATTTCGCCGATTATACGGAATTCGGCCATTTTTGGTCGTCCTCAGGCGTAGGTTTTTTATTATAAATGAAAAGACTTGAATTATTGTTTATATAGATATTGTGAAAGATAAATGGATATATATATATATATATATATATATATATATATATATATATATATATATATATATATATATATATATATATATATATATGAGGAGTGAAAGAGTAGTTTGATATTTCACGTACTCTTCTTACGATATTTTGGTGATTGGGCGGATGGTGCTAGAAACATAAAACTATGTACTGGTTTAATTTTAATTTTGTCATAATCTGATATTTAAACGCATTGTGTTATTTATCGGGAATGCTTATTGATAGAATCGTATGCTTTTGAAATATCGAAAATCAAGCGATCGTGCAGAGTATTTATATGCTAAAATTGGACCATTATTTCGAATAAATCTTTTTTTAATTGTTTGAAAGTGAAATATTCTTTTTTTTATTATGATGTGATTATTCATTTTGGTAAGTGTAGTGGTTGGATTTAAAGTTTGCGAGTGTTTATTTCCGGTCGATGTTTTGTCTTATATTACTGTGAAGATATAACTAATAATAATACTTATTTTTGTTTTAGACATTGTTTTGGGTTTTATTTTTAGAATTTTACAAGTAACAAAGTACCCATTCATAAATTGCATGAGCGTTTAATCTGAAGTTTTCAGAATGTCCCCAACTGAAAGGATACTCCTAAACTAATTGCCCAGAATCACATAACACACAGAAAACACTCACTATCTCTATCTATATGGTACTCTGTCTCAAACAAATATAACGATAATTCAGTATCTAATATTTTGAAACTACGAAACTTATTCAATTACTCATACCTTACCATTTTAATAATTTAAATCGCTTTAATAATAATATAAAATTAATAATATGATATACCCTCTCCATATCCCCCAGATTCATTATTATAAACACTATACAATCATTAATTTCTACTAACGTCAATAAGCTTTACATCCCCACTCCCACACAACTCCAAACAAAAGGTATACAACAAAAATAAGCATATACACTAATAGATATCACAAGAGCATACAAATATATTTAATAAAAAATATACCTAACAACAATATTCAAATATATATCAAGACTTTATAAACGTTATATATATAAAATAATTAACACATTATAAAACAAAATTCAATCAATACACATATCTAAATGCTATATATATAAAATAATATATTAATAAAGTAATAAATAAAGACAACCGAATAAAATAAAACAATAACTTTACACGATTTTATAAAAAAGAAAATAACATCCTAAATATTAATTAAACCTGAACCAAACCCGATTCGTCAACTAACCCTTAATTATTCACTAATATAAATAATTATCATATACAATTCCCCGTCACAAAATGCATCATTCTACTTAAATCTCGATATATAAGCCTAACCCTTACCCTAACCCTAACCCTTCAACCAGCTATCAGAATTTCAATTTCCATCCCTCCTTCAATATATAAGCTACCTAATTCCCATTTTACTACCTAGATTAACGTAAACTACCCAAACTCCAGATTACCTACATAGATTTACAGTTCATCGTATTTTACTACTTTTCATATTTCATAATTAATACCCAATTTACAAATCAACCACATAGATAAACATAAATGAACTACCTAGATTAACATGAAGATCAATTCCCTACTATTAAAACCATTTAATCCGACCGATCTTTTCAGAAGGGCCTTACCATTTTTTTTTGATCAGTGATAAACAACGCATTCACAACTTACCCAACTGACACCGGAAAGCGAGAGGCAAATAACAGAAAATAAGTAAATAATAACTAACTTTTAAACTTTGATATAAACACTCACGAAATATAAATTTAAAAAATGTAGACCTTTTTAATTAAATTAAATATAACTTTAATATTACATAAATAACAGACATCCACATAAGACCTCAGAAAATATTATAGCATCGCACGCTCGGTGATATGAACAATAATATTTTTTTAATAACTTTAAGCTAATATCTCTAAACCGAAATACATATGAAAAATAACTTTTTTAAATTACGATCGAAATAAACCATAAAGAATTGAACATAAAAAAAACATCCGAAAACGATCGATCTAAACAGTTCTTTATGAAAACGGAATTTCCTCTACTAAGTGACTTTTGGAAACAGACACCGTCTACACCGTATACGATGGATGTTTTTCCCCGTTTTGATTATTTCTTCACAAGTTTTGTATATCTTTGTAAGCTGCTGAAGATTTGAAGCGGGTCATAAGACGGGTTCTCCCCGAAGACTGTTTGTCCGTAACGATGAAACCCTGCACGCCCAACATGCATTAGAATGTATAGGCTTTTAAGAAAACTACGATCGAGCACTTTACTGGTTTCTATTCAAGATATTTATATATATATATATATATATATATATATATATATATATATATATGTATATGTATATTTTTATACATATATATATATGTATTTATATATATATATATATATATATATATATATATGTGTGTGTGTCTGTGTGTGTGTCTGTGTGTCTGTGTGTGTGTGTGGATGAGGTGTGGGTGTAGTTATGTATAAAAAATAATGTGAAAAATCTATATTTTTATTACATTTCTAATTGTTGAATACCAAATATCCCTTATAATAAAGTTATTTTAAAAGGACAATATTTTCGACCGCGATCGTTTGGTCTTCTTAAGTGTAATGAGGTTATATATATATATATATATATATATATATATATATATATATATATATATATATATATATATATATATATTAAAGATGATTTCAGACTTTATCAGAAAAAGACGAAATAGATTTGCTGGGCATTGCTAGAGGTATAAGGATAAAATTATCAGTGATGTTCTCCTGTGAATGGCAAAACAGGGGTGTGGCTTAGTGGGTAGACTGCAAAAAACCTATCAAGCAACTGACAGACGACTCACAATACACCTATGAAGACTTACCAGATGTGATGGATAGTAGAGGGGGATGGAGTTAGAGAGTAAGGATGACCCGTGACACCATCAGGACTAGGCGATGAAGAGTGATTAGTAGTGTTTGAAGCATCAAAATAGTAATTTAATTTTCAATGTTTTTATTCAATATTTTGACCGCCGCTGAATTTTTCGCCCGGAATCCCAAGAAAAGAAAGAAAAGAAAAATTGTGTTGTGCAATAATATAAGTATATTTATTGTATATATTCGGATTTCATGAAATTTTTACCACTGAAAGTTGTGAGTAACTCCATTTTATTTTTTATTGTAAATAATACCGTAAGAAATATTTCAGTTTCTTCAGGCTAGCAGACTGAGAATTGTCAGAATAACGATAGTTGCTCGAAACGACGGGCCGACATTGTGCAAACAGTGAATCAGCAGCAGCTACCATGCCTTGTTGTGTCTGTCGGGCATAAATAGTAAACCCATTTTATTTATTTTCATTTCTTTTATATGGAGGTGACGGCGCTTAAGTGGATAACTTAACGCGGACTGACAACCTTGGTGTGCCAAGTTCGAATCTAGTCGATTTCATGATGCCATTTTCACTTAGAGATGTTGGCAACCATTACATGGTTCTTCCTGCAAAAATGCCGACAACAGAATCAAACCGGTCAACAAAGTTGTACCATTTTGATTCAATCGAATTTACTTTATAGAATTGTTAATCACCGGTTCAATCGCGCAGTGCCGGAAGTGTGTTAGTGAATTAATTAAGTTTACGTAAGCTGGTAATTGAAATTAATATTAGCTTATTTATTTTATTCTTTTGGTATGTTTTGGTATATATAGAATACTATCTTTGGGATGAGTTTTTTTTAACATAGTTCAACCTAAACAAGGCAGGCCGCCACTGTAGACGTAAGGGGCTACTGAGAAAAAGGGAGAAGGTTTGGGGAGTCAACCTAAATTGGGAGCTGCGCAGCGAGATGTCTGTTTACATTAGTTTTAAATTTCTGCATGTCAGTACAGTCGGGGAAACAGGAGGCAGGGAGGGAGTTCCAGAGGCCAGCAGTAAGAGGAAAGAAGATATTGGAGTAGTAAGCTCTCCGGCATCTGGGGACCTTCACAGTGAATGGATGGGATTTAGCTGATTGTCAAGTTGGTCTAGTGAATTTAAATCGAGGTGGGCACCACAGTAGCCAGTTCATTGGAGCATAATCCATTGAAGTATTTATTTATTTGTTTATATCGGTTTGCGCGCGAGTTTTTCATTCACCTCTGGTAGCAATGTGTGTTCCCTTCCCAGTTTTCACCCAAGGTTGGTTTATATCCTGGCGAAAAGCCAGTCTTCCAAAGGAGATGAGATAGCTGGCTTGGAACGTAAAGAATACTACTATTAATGTAAATAGAAATGATGATATATATAATGAATGTAAATATATCAGAAGCCACACTTACCACCAGCTTGCATCGTGAATAATCTTGAAACAACGTCTAGACTGGCTCGGATATGCCCTAAGATTGGCCCCAGAACGAAAAGCTAACCAAGTGAAATGGAGAAGAGGAAGACTAAAAATAAACTTGAATCAAACAATCGGGAAAGATTTGCAAGCAACGGCCAGAAGCTGGAGGGATGCTGAGGATCTGGCTACAGGCTGTACGCGATGGAACACTTTGACTGACTCATGCGTCTCAGGATTCCGGGAGTTTCTAAGTCTATGTTACTAAGTAAGTAAGAGTCTGTGATATCACGGGAAAATGCCGCTAAAGGCACTTTTACATTCCTTGACAAAGTACAAAATTAGGGAAAAGTACAGAATATTTAACACTTGAGAATTCATAAGGCATAATAAAACTGGATATAATTCATGTAAAATGCATTAAAATAAAATGCTTTACCGAACCCGTATACTTTTAACGTGCAGAAACGAGTGTTAAGTTAGTATACCGTTTTAAAAATGCTTACGTTAAAACTACGCAATTATCGCCATGTTGTTTGGTTGAGGAGTTTGAATATAAAGTATTGTGTATTTTAACGTTTAAAGAAATGGTTTCCACACGTTAAAACTATGCGAGTTAGGTAGAGAATTGTATTCTAATGTGTTTTGTATTAATTATAGCTTTTTTGATTTTTGTGTTTGTTTACACGTTTTTGAGTTTAAAATATTCTGTATTTTTACAAACACATCAACTCTGAAATCTAGTGTTCTGTACATCCCCTTTTACTCATAGAAGATACGTTTTTAGTCTTTCTCTACTCTATCGTTATTTATATAGAAGGTGTGCGACTGAGCTCCAATCTCTGGTGTATCCTTGTAAGACACTCACGACAACAACCCGCCTTAATACCACAACTCTAAGGCACTCTTTTCTTAATCGGTGTGCCTAACATAAAATGGAATTTCCATGAGCAAAGTTTCTGACCAAGAACTTTCGATCTGTGAAAACATTACTATGGAATTGCTTATTTGCGGGATACAGCGTGGTCATCTTCGTATCCAATGCGAACCAATATTGTCATAAATCATTCTTTATAAGTATTAAAATTATGTCAATCATTTTAAATCCTCTCATAATATTCGCAATAATTCAACTGACAATCTATCAATGTCAGTAACCCTACCCGCTTAATTAAGCATTGCTATATAGTTTATTAGTCTGGAATGGTATAAACTGAATTGAGCCTTAAAAGATAATACAATAGTACTAGTAATACAAGTCAAGGTATGGTTTCGTCTTCCAACAGACAGACACAAAATCTCCATTAGTAATGGATAGTAAATTATACAGATTGATTTAGAAATCACCGTGGAATTTCCACAGGGTCCTGTTAGTTATTTTTATATTTTAGCATATTTGTAAGATACGATTATATATGAGCATACGATGCTCCATTTATCAGTTCGTCTGTCAAGCTTAAATTTTAAATAGCATTTTCGTTAGTCTATCAGGCTTATGTTTGAAATCGCACTTTCATTGGTCTGTCACGTTTACTGTTGAAATCTCATTTTTTGTCTGTCATGCTTACATTTTAAATATCATTTTCGTCGTTTTTTCACGCTTACGAATAAAACCGTATTTTTTCGGGCTCCAACTCTTTGTGCTGAAATCAAATTTTCATTGGTCCATCACGTTTAAGTTTGAAATAACATTCATTTCAGTCTGCCAAATTTCGTCTTGAAATCATGTTTTCGTTAGTCTGTCACGATTATGTTTGAAATAGCGTTTTTGTTTGTCTATCATGCGTAAATTTTAAATAGTATTTTCGTATGTCTGTCACGCTTAAGTTTGAAATAGTATCTTCTTTGCTTAGATTAAATGGACGCCTGGTAAAGATATCCGAAAAATGTATTGGTCGATATATGATCTCTCTTTTCACCCAAATAAGGATATTCCCTTCCCTTCAATGTCGCCTTAAGACTCATTCGCAATTCACATTAATTCCTAAGATGGCCGCAAAAAATCGTTGAATAGAAGCTCTGACACTAAACATCTGGATTATTCTTAGCTTTGCGCACGTCAGAAAATAACGCGGAAAATAGCATCATCGGTAGTGACCCTTTTCCCCTTTCGATGAATAAAACCGAATTGCCTCTCTCCATAAAAAGTAAAGGCTAATTCCTTGACAATCGTTTGTTTGACTCGAAAGCCAAACGGAACAAATGTCCGAAATATTAGCGTATGACTTTTTACTGTCTTCGACTCAAATCAGATTAACTGTTTTGAAGGATTCTCTGATGTCGTAATTCTCAGGGTTCACGGGTCTTATATTAATCAGGACAGAAGAACGATTATTATATTAAAGAAACTAGCTGAGAAAAACGATCCCAGAAGAGCGAATGTTTCATTTATTTAATGCTCTGATCGCAAAGAAACTTACCAGTGATCAAGTGCACTGATGTGTTTGAATGTGCCGATATACAGCTGACTGCATCCTTTTTAAGAGGTGTATAAATGTTAGGCGTCGAGGACAAGCTAAGGTAGTTGTCTGGATCAAATTCAATGCATATCTGAAATATTTTAATTTGTAAATGGGAAGCTGTGCTCATAGGCTGCTTCTCTAAAAATGGTACAAATGCTCCAAAAACGTTTAGAACTGATGAGTGTACGTTGACCCTCATTCGATAATTTATCTATGGTTCTTATTTACCACGATTTTAATTCGCTATCCATACCCGATATTTAGTCGACGTATTATCTCTGACAATGAGTCGACCGAATGACGTCTCGATATAACCACCATCTTTTTCTCCTCCATTCATTATATTTATATTTTAACCGTGTTACTGTAGTAAGGAAGAATATATATATATATATATATATATATCAAGGGAGGCGCGAGAGCGCTCTATCCCTTAATAGACTTCAAAAACGGCCTATGCTAGAAATCTCATTGCTTTAATCAATCATAACTCAAAAACCAATAAACCAAATTAGTTTCAACTTTGCACAACATTTTTATTTGATCGGTTCTATAAGTGTGTATAATTTCAGCATCATTAGTCAAGGCAACCCAAAGATCCAGAAAGGTCAGCCATGATTTTGTGTTATCCGTGTGTACGTATGTACGTATGTGCCACCCTGTATCTCATCAACTATTTGATGGATTCAGCTGATTTTTGGCAGAGATAGAGGTTCTAGGGTCTAGTTGAGGGCATTTTAATTTCAGTTTACCATATACCTTAGTTTTGCAGAAAATTAAAAAAAAACTTTTTAAAATATTACCATTTTATTGAGGTATAGTCTTTACAAAAGTAGTGACATTCTATGATAAATGCCAGTATACTGAAATAATATGCCCTTAATAGGGTTAAGATGAAAATTCATGTACAAAAGCAAGGAAATTCACAAATTTTTACACTTTTATTGTCATTAAGGGTATGCGAGCACAACAGGGCTATGTATTTTACTGGTAAGAATTTTTCTTCAGCGCACCTCACACAGTTCATCCACTCATGCATAGAGAATTATACTGTAGTGATGTGATAATGAAATGGTTTGGTTGATATGTAGTCGTATCCTTAATTAATGACAATAAAAGTGTAAACATTTGGGAATTTCCTTGCTTTTTTACATTTAGTGTATATGCATTTCATCTTAACCCTATTATATATCCAGTATATTGAGCCTCAGTTTTTTCCGGATGTTCATTAATTAAAGATATTAGTTGCCTCTTTGTTGTATTAACCTTATATATATATATATATATATATATATATATATATATATATATATGTAAATGTATATATATATATATATATGTGTGTAAGAAATGATTCCTAATCGTCTCTGAAACGATCGTAGCTACACCATTGTTGACATTGAATGCTTGGAACTGTAATAAATAATGTTATACATCTTTTGATGTATTTATGTATCCCTATTCATGCATTCTCTCTCTCTCTCTCTCTCTCTCTATATATATATATATATATATATATATATATATATCTATATATATATATATATATATATATATATATATATATATATATATATATAAAGCAGCTTGCTCCTAAAATATTATTTGTTCTATTTTTCTTATCAAATATCTTTATTTCTCTTAACATATCATTTATTTCACTAATTCGTGTGCGACCTTTTTCTTGTCTTTTCACTGTTTTTCTTCTAAACAGAAACGATATGTGGTTGAAGTCTATGTTCCCCGCCTCGCAATGTACGCCACCCTCCTAGTTACCCGCCGCCATGTAGCTCCCCCTGTCACCCGTCCCCGTGTCGCTTCCCCATTACAGCGCGCTTATCTTCCATTAAGTGCCGTCGATTGATTGAAACACAAGGAATTAATACGAATAAAGCCATTAAATGAAACAGAGTAGATTATTACTGGAGAAAGTCGATAACGCCGCGCGCTTTCTTTCTTTCGAACAACACGTGCGTTTATTCGTTCTGAGCGTCTTCGCATCACTGGGAGAGGCTCGGTTTGTCGGTCAGGCAGTTTGACACGCTTCAGTTTGAAATCATAGGATTTCCATCGCCACACGTTTGGATTGAATCATCTGCTATTGTATAATTGAGATCAATGTGTATTTATGTGTATATGAATGCATAGTATAAATTATTTTATTTATAAAACATTATTGGCTACATATGTGCATACATGTTTCAGCTGCGATTTCTTTCGAAATAGAGCTTCCTTAGGCCACGTAAAAATTAAGATACTGAAAGAAATAATACATCTTAGCAATTCGTTTTGGTGTTTAGAAGGGGTAGCAAGGGAGAAGGAAAATGTAAAATGACCAATCATTTATCCACATTTCACTCAACAGTTAATTTGTGCATATACATATACTTAGATTGAGAAAGGAAGGATGAAGGTAATCCGACGTGATGGGAAATGAAAAAGGAAAAACCAAAAACGATGTTTTTTGGATTACATTTTTCTTGATATTTTTATCCTGAAGAAGTCTTACGAATAAAGACGAAAGTTGATGAACATATAAAAAAAACATCCCTTTTGGTTTTTCTGTTTTCATTTCCCATATACTTAGATTCGACTGTTTTTTTTCTCTTTCATTCCATGAGTTGGCTCACCATGCCACTTTATGATACAGTAATATAACCTCGAAACCCAGTTCAACTGTGATTGACCTCGGCGCATTAACCCATACTTATCTTCGACAATTGATACGATATTAAGTGCTAACCTAAATTTACTTGTTATTGAGCACCATTGTATACACATCGGAGTTTCATTAGATTAACATCTAGGAAACACGAACACAATCACTTTTGCCATTGAAAACGTTATTTCATTTTTCGACGGTGCGTGTAAGGCACATCGTTACGTGCTCCGACTACTAAGTTAAATATGATTTTCGTATCAGGGTTCGAATCGTGTGATAGACAGAGATTGTCTCCTCTAATACTGATGATTTCAGGTTTGGCATGAAACACATGTGTATATGAGTCTATTAGAAAAATATTATTAATAAATAATTATTTATATATATATATATATATATATATATATATATATATATATATATATATATATATATATATATATGATATATTACATAACACAAAACAATTACATAAATAAGTTGTATATTATAATAATATTTATAAACAAATATAAAATTATATTTACCTACAGACATCGTCGTTTTGAGCTTATTTCTCTCTTCAGTGTAGGGAAATGATAATTCCAGACGATTTCACGGCGCGAACCTGGTTCACAGAGCCACCTTTCGATCTGAAAGATTTGACTCTATCTTCACGACAATTTAAAATTACCATGTGTTACAGAGAATTAAAGTTATATTCATGCCCATTGCAGCGTAAACATTAAGACAGACTAGAGGACTCATCGACTTTACTCGGAGTCTTGCTTTGTAGCTAAGTGAATGTCAATTTTAAATATATCCTAACAGTGCCTAAGTTTGTTTTACTTAAAGGGGCTTAATAATAATAATTATACACAAATATTAAATTATGTTTACCTACAGACGACGTCGTTTCGAGATTATTGCTCTCTTCAGTGTAGTGAAATGATAATTCCAAACGTTTATAAGGCGCGAACACGGTTCACAGAGCCACCTTTAGATCGTCACGTTTTAACTTCATATATATATATATATATATATATATATATATATATATATATATATATATATATATATATATATATATATATATTAGTACTTCATGTACTAAAAGACAACAATAGAGAAGAAAAAAATAAACAAAGTGGAAAATATAACAAAAATAACACTACGAAGAACAAAAATATAAACAATACTAATAGAAATAAACAAAACACTAATAATAACCACCCGAATAGAAACGAAAAAGTTAACAATGAAGAGAAAAGATGTAACTGCATAAATCGTAAACTTTGTCCACTACAAAATAAATGCCTAACTAAAAGTGTTGTATACCAAGCAACGATATTTGCAAACGAAAGACCAAATAACAAGAAATACTACGTGGATATGACATCCCTAGACTTTAAGACCAGATACTATGACCATAAAAGCACATTTAAAAACAAAGAACGTCGAACTAAAACAGCACTAGCTAACCATTATTGGGAGCTCAAAGAAAATGGACAATCACCAATAATTGAATGGAAAATAGTAAGACAGGCCAGTACATGTAGAAACTTAGACGACCCGTGTAGATTATGCCTGAATGAAAAATATGAAATCCTAAATTTTAAAGATCCCCGAAACCTATTAAACTCTAGAAGTGAAATAGTAAACAGCTGTTTACACAGAAATAAATTTACCTTAGGATGATATATCATAAATAAAATGAATAAATAAATAAATAAAAATAAATAAATAAATAAAAACTGAATTAGTTAAAATTTAAAACCTAAAATAGAAATACAAGAAACCACGTGTTAAAATAAATTCGCCCACTGTATTGACAAAACAAAGGAAACAGGATATAGGAAAATCCATTGTTAACAAAAAAATAGGAGCGTCACCAACAAAGCCTTTGTTCGAGGGAAGCCCAACGATTGGCTGAGAGAACAACAAAGAATCTGATTGGTTAACTAGCAAGCCATGTATATAAAAACACCTGACAAAAATAACTCCATGCACTTAGCCTGACGATTCCCCCCGGGGATGAAACACGGGAGCCTCTGTGTAGCTTGATTGCATATCAACCCTTTTCGGCTTATTTGATGCCGAATCCGTTTATTTTGGTAAAAGCTGTTATGCTTCAAGTTCTTTATATCTTCAAATATTTATTTATGGTGTTGGTTTTGTTGTTTGGTCGAGTAACATTGCTGTTTTTGTTTTTTGGCCTTGTAGAACATGATTTACGTTTGCAAATGGAAAGGAAAAAAACCTTAAGATCAATGTTTGGTGCATTTTAGGTCACGAAGCCAGTATCTGCAGACAGCCTGATCTGGTAGCACCAGATTGTTTTTAATATTTTAAAAGAATAACTATTGTAAACGTGTTATATAGGGTTGATGGAAATATAGTAGTTGTAAAAATCAGAGTTTTGTATAATTTGAGTTATTTAAAGTACTATTCTCATCTTGGTTGTTATTTTCCCAACATTTCTGCCGATGTCACCTCCGACTGGTTTATCATGGTTTGTTAAATAGTTGGCGAGTAGACGTGCTGGTATATAATTTGGTAAGTTGAACATAACAGGAAATAAGGGTTCAGTCCTGGTCAACTTGCTGAACTCGAAGATTTTACTACACAGTGAGAATTGATAGAAACAGACGTCACGTCACATGACACGAAGAGAGAGTGAATGCGAGAAGTCGTCAGTTCTTTGTAAAAACTAGAAGTGTATACATGTGGTTTTAAAAATGTGTTGATAAGATTTAGACAGTGATTATCGATTTTCATTTGTCTCCCCCATACCCCTCTGGTCAGTAGTTTGGATCGAAGATTAAGCGGAATAAATCTTCACTGTCTTCAAACAGTTTTGTCAGTATTTTGGTCATTTTTTCGAGGTATGAAAGAACTAATTTACAGGTGAAGTGTTCTTAGTCTCAGCCAACAACGCATGATTAGGAACTTTCACGTGTTACGTGTGTGCGTCAAGGTTTAAATGTAAGAGCTTAAGTTTGAAATATTATTGGATCACTATACGCGTGAGTTGAATGGACGCATCTTAAGAATGTATCGGGATTTTTATTTTTTATTTTTTTTGTGAAAGGGTATTAGTCAGAAAAGTGAGACAAAGCACTGAGTAACGGACCCCCTCCCACGACGATGGCTTTTCTTGATCACTTTAACCTTGCATGAAATCGGAGGACATAGGGTGTCTGGTGCCTATGTTTTGCGTTGTCACTAATGACACGCGAGTTTCTCTTTGAGAAGTCCGATAAAAAGGTCAACGGAGTAAGATGATAGAAATGGTAAACCTCGATTAATTGCTTGCTATGGCATCGCACGCGTAATTCATCAGTTTAGGCATAGCGATTTCAAAGGTCTCCAAAATGACCCCTTTAAAAATTGATCTGCTATTTGTTGTATCTATATATTTATTAATAACTAGAAGAGTACCCGACTTAGGACGGGTAAAATTTATCCCCCGAACAGAACAATTTCGCACCACATTTATGGCACTATCGTTGATATTATTATATTCTTGATTTAAATCTTTGTAAATTTAAATCAGGATATAATGATGCTAACCATATGTCTAGAATCGTTATTCTAAGTTTGATCAAAATAAATTACATCATGTTGCTTCAAGAAAATGTCTAAAATTTAAGGCTGAAAATTTAAGGGTGGTAAGAAGAAATTAAAATTCAAGGAATCTTGCTTAATTGGCGTCGAATGGGTATTGATCAAATTTTATAGAAATTTTAAATATTAGAATTTTCTAGTTGTGCCTATAATATTCCTCCTTAGAAAATCTTTAAAACGCTCCAAAGAAAATGAAATATGGAGAATATTTATTAACTGATACCTTTCGTTAAAATTTCACAAAAATCAGAGGTCGCTTAATTTTCAGGAATGAATACAACTCTTTTTTTACCCCTTTGGCATAAAAATCAATGAAACTAAATTAACCTACATTTCGGCTTTTTACGCCGACCAGCTGTGTTCCACAATTCATCATGATCGTTTATTAATCTTGGATTGGATCCTGTAAATACAAATGTATAACATATGAACATACTACTGTTGTTATGATTTATCGGAATCGGGAATCGGAAAATTGGAACATTGCTGTGTATCGGAATCAGAATCGGTATCGGAATCAGAAAAATATGTCCCAATTTTCCGATGCTAAAAAGGATTTTTTTAATTGTTTTTTCTTATTGCTTTGTTTAAAACTAAATTCTCTATTACTGATACTAATGATAAAATAATAAATATTTATTGATTTAAGACTAACAGTAAGACTAAAATGTATTCATCACCACCTCTCATAAGTGTAATTTTGCATTTGGGAAAATATATGCACATATTGCATGGGTGTTTAAGGTAATCCGACAATAAAAAAAACAACTCTATATTTAAATATTTAGAGATTTAAACTGAACTAGAATCGGAATCGGGAATTGTATCGGAATCAGGAATCAATTAGAATCGTCCCACCACTAAAGCATATCTAACTTTATATACAGATAGAATTGAAGTAACCAACCTAGATCTCTGTCTGGTTCGACGTGTTCATGTGATTGCTTCAAATTAAATCCTATTCTAAACAATTATATCAGTTATTTAATGATCAAACAATACCAGAATAAGATTAATTTCACTTTCAAAAAGGTTATAGTAAAAAACAAAGAATAAATACTTAAATATAAAGCAACTAGCAAGAAGACTCGACGTTGCTCGGGATTGAATGAGGATCAGCAATACACTTTTTAACTATGATCATGACATCATATTGCTTTTTTTATTGACCCCTTAGTCCTTTCGCCCTCTAAATCAGTCGGAAGAAACTGACATTGTGGAAAACTCCCTATACACATATATTTTAAACTTCATTAAAATAGGATACACATATTTGAAGTTTTAAGGAGTTTCTGTCACCATGTCTAACTTAGATGTGGGGGCACGTAGATATTTGACACATAGAGGGTAACGTAGAGATTCAGAACCACTTCCATTGTCTTCTCCGCATAATTTTATACATATGATATACATTTTATCAGAATAGAATAAATTTGAAGTTTTGAAAGAGTTTCGACCCCTATAGCTTAGTTGGGTGAGGGAGGAACTTAGTGAAGACTACTTTCATTGCCTTTCCCAGAAAATGTTATACAAATTACTTACATTCCCTAAAGTGTAAGTTTTAAGGACCTTTTATAACCCCATAGTTCCCTAACCAGTGCACTAAGAGTTTCGGAGACACTTCCATTGTCTTCCCCCGATTTTTTTACATAAGAATACAACTATCTTTAATATTCACCTTCGTTTGACTGAAACATTCGGGTTTTCTACATAATAATAACAACCACCGAAGAGACTGATTAAACATATATATATATATATATATATATATATATATATATATATATATATATAATTATTTATACACAAACACATTGCAGTTTATAACTGAATGATGAAATATGTATTTCAGGCAACAGGATATTGACGTGGATACGTAATTAGTTTTGTTTGGTAAACGTTACAATATCGAGGGTGATCACCAAAACTGTACCATACGCTCTCCCCCACGAAAAGTAAAAAAAACATTGAAATCTAGAAATAAAGCAATATGTAGACGGGTATTCTACTACGATATATATATATATATATATATATATATATATATATATCAATTAATGCGAAAGTGTTTTCTATTCATCCAAACTATATTAAAATCAAAACTGAATATTTTGAAATACTGTATATATAAGCATCTCCAGCTTTCCGTATGAAAATCTCGATATTGCTTATTTGCATATTTTTAAAAGTGTTTAATAAATTAATAATCCGTAATATTCATTTATAATTTGTTACCAAAGTTTCTTCTATATACGTGATTGTTTCATCGATAGTACTATTATTTTATTCATTAATGAAATTATTTAAATGAATTTTATAAAAAATACCGTTTTAAAAACTTTTAAAATTTCATTTTCAAGGGAGATATTAAACATGAAACTTCTGGCAAATTTCGCTGGGATGTGGAGAACAGATACTAAACTTTGATCTTAGCCAGAATGCCAAGTTAATTACGTCGAGGGGATTAGTCCCAATGTCAACGTATTTTTATTTACCTCGTCTCCAAGAGGCTAGATTCAAGGTCAGATGTGGCTAGCAAATTTTAGCCTACACAAAATGTCTGAGCAACCCCGTTGGCAGTCCCCGGTTGTGGCGCCTCAGGCAATTAGCGATACACTTAACCCTTCTCAAAGAGAAGGTAAGGCCTGGGAGGGTGGACCTCCTAGAACTGTACAAGAAAATACTTCAGATCGACGGAATCAATGCCCGAAGGTCAAGACCGGAAGAGATACTACACTCTGATCTTAGAAAAATGCCAAGACACTATAAAAATAATATTTTTGTGACTAGGCATTATTAAATGAAAAAAACTCGATTTACTTGGAATATCTTTTAATGTGGAGGCAGTGTAATATCAGTTCTGTTAGCATAAGCCCATCCACCCAGTAATTACCTCATCTGTAAGAGCTCAAAAGATCTTCCTGAAAAATTATAAACATACACAGTCTGAAATAAAAACGTTTTTTTACTTAAAGTAAGGACCAATAAAAATGTTCTGTTTAAGTTGTAAGTCTTTGATTTAAAGTTTTCTTTCATTTTCGAGAAAATCCTGTTATTAACATTTCTCGACACCCCTCAATAAATAATTTTAAAAAAAACAGACATGAAATAAAAAAAATAAAAACAGCCATGATGGACTTTCTCCTCTTATCTGAATTTCATTCTTATTTCAGTCACGTTAATTATTTACAGTGAAATAGGTTTCGGCATTACTCAGAAAACAACTGATTTATTTTTTTAACTTAAAAAATGTTTTTTTTTTCTTATGTCAGGTTTCACCGTACACGTGAAACACTGAAATAAAAATTACGTCGGAAAAATATAGTCGCCATTTGAACAAGCGGAGAAAGAGGCTAGCTAAGGAAGAACGATAACTCAATTTGATGAACTAAAAAGTATGAAAGGAAGTAATCGTTCTTTGTTTAGTTACCATATTTCTATTCGTTTATAAAAATGGTGACCGTATCTTTCCGAGGAATTTTCATTTCGGCGTTTCACGTTCATATTGAAAGTTGCAATTGTTTTTAATGTCATCTAAATGAATAAACACGGGATTGTGTTCCACCTATCCTAACTATATTAACATAAATACGGTTTATGCTTATTTAATTATGCGTAGTATATTTTTATTGGTCATGATACATTCCTCCCAGGCTTAACCTCCTGATTTTATTTTTTTGTGAATAGGGCAGTATAGTACATGTTCGTCTCTCACGATACCATCTTACCAGGATTACCTTCTTATTTTTGTGTGTAAGGGGTGTATCTATTCTGGTGTCATTATATAATGCTATTAACTGTATTCGTCATAATATCATTGTCTCAGTCATCACCTGCTTCTTAAATATCAGTGTATGTAGTTTGTTCAAAATGATATAATACTTACATATATTTGCTAGTATATATTTATATAGGTATAGGTATTCAACACTAATAAAAGGATCATAAAGAATTGTGGAATATATATTCTAGGCAACACGGTGTGTACATGGATACATTATTTGTTTGTAAACTTTAACATTGAGAGTGCGCATGTACATAATTTAAGTATATATATATTTGTTTAATTCGTCGTACAAGATAAAACCGTCACTAATGAACCGACCATTACAAATTTCCGCACACAGCTGATACATGTAAGTAAAGCTCATTTCCTTCAGCAACTACAAGAAACCTCTTCAACCACTGATTGCCATGGTGAATAACACCCTTTTCTTAGAGTCCAACGTTCAAGCTCCTTGGCCAAACATTAACAGGTAACATGAATTGGAACAAATACATAGAAGGCATTTCCCAGACTGCTGCAAAAATAGAGGGCTCCATCTACTGAGCTAGAAAACGTCTCATACCTGACATTATATTATATTTCTATATTTCACAATCCGCCCATGCATGAAGTATTGTTGTCACATTTGGGCTGGTGCACCATCCACTAGTCTCTCCCTCTTAGACAAGGTCCCAAAAAGAGTCGCTACTCTAACATTTCCCTCACTATCCAACAAGCTCCAGCCCCTGCCCCATTGTAGCAATGTTGCAATGTAGCTTATTTCCTCGTGCTGCCGGTCTTAGGAACACCTACCCTGCTTCCTGTTTTCCCGACTGTACCGACATGCAAAAATGTTAAACTAATGTGAACAAGCATCTTGTAGCAGAGGTAACAATTTAGGATTAAGGATTAAGGATTAAGGATTACACCCAAAACCTTCACCTTCATTCTCAGTTGCCTCTTACGTCTACAGTGGCAACTTGCCTTGTTTAGAGTGAACTATGTTAAAAATTGATATATAAGTTATGTTCATTTTAGTTGAATGCAACGTGGGCGACAACGGAGGTAAAGCCCTTTCGCGAAAATTCAAACACCTTAAATAATAGATATAACATGAATTATTATATATTCTCCAAATTTCAGTTTCTTAAGAGTAAGGGGTTTTAGGGTCCACAACTCCACATTTGTAAATTAAATTTTTTTTCAGATTTTTGCATTACATTTGATCCATATTTATTAAACACCAATGAGTAAGACCGTTTCTAGTATCAAAATTAGTCATTTCCTAGAATCAAATTTATGTGATGGACAAGGTTTAGTATCATTATATATTGATTTTAGTCTTCGAAAAAGACATAAATGTGGTGTAATACTGTTCTGTGTATACTTTAAGTGTATATATATATATATATATATATATATATATATATATACATACATACATACATACATACACAAATACATCTATATATATTATGTGTGTATGTGTGTGTGCATATGTGGGGCTTTGAGTAGAGGTAGTAACTTTCAAGTTCAGCAACCGTCATCCTACCTGATATGGTGGACGGCATCAGTGGTACTCACTCATCTCCTAAATCTCTCATATGTTGTTTCCAAGTGCCATACCCAAGGAAATCGCTTCAGCATGTAAAGGTGAAGGTGTGTTTACACGGCACAACTAGGCGGATGAATCTCCTAGATCACCGGCCATGGCAGAAGAATTCCATAAAGAACATTAATTACAACGTAAAATCCGGCCATTGGATTATGACCCACCTGTATTGTGGGTGTCTCAGGGATGAGAAAGGCTATGTGACTAAACCCAGAAACTAAATCGGGTTTCAAATATATTGCTCAGCTCTCATTTGGACAACATCAGCGAGAATGAAAAGGAATCCTGATGTCTGAGGAGCTCAGGATCTCTATACATATTGCCCAAGCTTGAGTCCTCGATGCTGCAATTCGGCAACAAACACATTTGAGGCACCAAATTCCATTGTCTCCTGAGAGCGACGGATGCCAACAACAGTAATATATATATATATATATATATATATATATATATATTATGAAAATCGCTCCAGACAAGGCATAACGAGAATTAATGTAAGGAGCCAACAAGAACGAGATATTATTTTTGCCAAGACAGGAGATTTCTATTGTCTTTAGTTTTGAGGATAAAAAAGACTATAGGAAGGGGGAAAACAGCCAGCATGAAGAGAGTCCCACAAGCTGTCAGTTCTTAGAAAATAAGCTACTTAAATAGGAAGATGTATAACCATTGGGTATCGAACAGAGAATTTATTGAGACCACAAGACAAACAAATCACACGAGCTGAAGAAGAAAAGCAGGAATAAATCACACAATTCTAAAGAACACATACTATAATAGTATTTACAGAAAAGACTGAAACTAGCAGCATCACGTTTGTGAGAGAGAGAGAGAGAGAGAGAGAGAGAGCAGAGAAGAAATTGTGGGGCTAATCAAATTACAGATATTTTCAAATGAGACAGAGATTCGCCATTTCAAATATAACAACAGTAAGGATATCGCGAACTGCCACTAGCTTCAAGGCATAGCTCATTGGGTGAAACTAATTCGAGTTCCCGGCACTCGACAATGTTTACATTGTAGATTTCACTTACATTGAGCCAGTGTCGTATATAGCGCAACGGTTGAGTTTCAATCCCGGCATTAAGGTCTGTATGTGAATGACTATATATATATATATATATATATATATATATGTGTGTGTGTGTGTGTGTGTGTGTGTGTGTGTGTGTGTGTGTGAGTGTGGGTGTGTGTCTGTGTGTGTGTGAGTGAGAGAGAATTAAAAATAATATGCTGTGAAATCGGCAATGGAAGGAATCCATCCATGCAGATACTAACATGGATACTGATTGTTAGTCTTATCATGTCCTATTTATAGGTGAGCTCTTCAACCTTTGGTCACAAGTCAACACCCAGCTCTCACGTGCGGCCCCAAGTAGCTGCACGCAGAACACATCGATCACAAGTCGATGTAAATCGGCTGATCCAGCGGGTCGAACCAGGCGAGGACTTCGATTAGCCAATGACCTTTTCTCGAATACAGAACGTGCTCATCACGTTTTAGCAAGAATCGACGGAAGAGGCCGATTGAAAGCAGAACAAGCGATCTAACCCGAATGTCGATGTGTGTATGGCGTACTGTGAGCGGGGTGACAATTACAGAAATGTTATTGCAACCATCGACCTGTTCGGTCGTAGTATTATCACACGTACCACTGGATCCAGATTTAGAATCCGAGAAATTCTCCCTCTCTCTCTCTCTCTCTCTCTCTCTCTCTATATATATATATATATATATATATATATATATATATATATATATCAGGCTGAATTAGAATCCGATCTTAACCTTAGATCATATTCTTTCCAAATATGATCTAAGATCAAGATAGGATTCTAACTCTGTGGTGTTGATATGCTTTATTGTAGCACATTTCCGGAAAGCATTTTTCTGGAACTCTTGGGTCTGGCAACTAAGTCGGTCAGTTTCAGTTTAACAATATAATGTATCAGCATATCGATGGGGTGGCGATGAGTAGTCATTTGGGTGCTATCCCAGCAAATATTTTCATAGGTTTTCAGGAATCCTTGCTGTTCACTCGTTTTCTTTTGTTATTAGCGTTACGTGGACGATACTTTTGTCATTTTTGAGTCCCGTAACGAGGCAAGTGATTTTTCCCTAGAAATTGAATACGCTCCACCCAGCACTACAGTTCACCATGGAAGAAGAACAGACTGACTCATTACCATTTCTGGACGTTTTAGTTGAAATGACGGGGAACAAATTCACTACAACTATATATAGGAAACCGACGTTTACGGGCCTGTATATCAGTTGGGATTCTTTTGTCCCCATGAGTAGAAAGATCAGTTTGGTCAAAACACTTGTTCACCGCGCACTTATGATTTGCACTGCGAGCAAACTTGCGGCTGAACTTAGAAAGATAACTGATATCCTTGCTAACAATGGTTTTCCTGAGGGTCTACTTTCCAAATGTAACTATCAAAAACTTGCGAAATTTAATGCCAACATTTTCTTTGGCCCACCCAAATGTCCCGTTTATTTTAAACTTCCTTTTATTGGTTCTATCAGTAAAAGTTTTTCGGATAAAATTTCATCGGTTGTATCTCGTTGTTTTTATGCAGTACAGCTTCGAGTGGTGTTTGCCACTAGAACTGCCTTCCCAGCCTTGCAGAAAGATTTACTTCCTACATTACAGAAAAATGTTATGATATATAAATTCAAATGTCAGTGTGAAGCTGACTATGTTGGTCGTACTCTTCAACGCTTGGAAGTCAGAGTGGTCCAGAATATTCCTGAATGTTTTCGCAGATCACGTGTCGTAAAGAGGAGTATATAGACGGACGCATCCGGGTCTCTACAAAGAACATCCGGACGTTTACAGAGCACATCCCGGCGCTCACAAGTCCACGAGTCATCCATTGGACAGCACTTGTATGACAATAAAAAGTGCTGTGAGGCGTATTCCGATGTATGTTTTCGCATTGTAGACAAGGCCCGTTCCAAACACTATCTCAAGGTTTTGGAGGCCGTGAGTGTAACAATGCGAAAGCCATCGCTATGTAGGCAAAAAGAGTTGACTCACAAATTGGACTTATTTAGAGACCTCTAAAAAAATAATTTGCCTCTATCACGTCCATATATTTCCTTTTCTGTTTAGAATGGCGGTATTCAATCTCTATGGTTTTGTTCTCTTCGCGTTGCTCTTTTCCCCGTTTTTAAGCGATATTCGCTGACGTTTCCTTGAAAATGTGTCGATTGAAAGGTACTTTGGGATTTAGTTTGTTAATTTTAGTCGAACTTTTTAATCTTTTTTAAAAGTTTTTAATCGAATGTCTTCCGATGATTAAATATATTACTATAATTTTGCTCCCTTTTTTTCTTGTGATATTGTCCTCAACTCGCTATGACTCCGTTTATCCTATTTAAATACTTGATAAAATTCGGTACCACAAAAATATGTTCATATATATATATATATATATATATATATATATATATATATATATATATATATATATATATATATATGCTTTTCGTCTGTAATTTCTAATAGGTATGAAAATGATGTAGTGTACCTATAGGTAAAGTGTTCATAAATTCAGAAGAAAAAATCTTGACCTTTAAATATGCGCTTGATATTAATAATATACAACTAGATTTCAATTATAATGGCGTGGATTATGTTTCCTCGTGTGAACTCTCTCTCTCTCTCTCTCTCTCTCTCTCACACACACACACACACACACACACACACACACACACACACACACTGTTTCTCTTTTTTTTCCCCTCTCTGGATTTGCCGATTAGCTTAGTCTGCAAAAAAAAGATGAAATATTCGATTTTGACATGATAGCAATCGGTATCGTTAGTTTTCCGGCACGTGCTACGTCTGTGGACGCAAAACCGAGCGAGAAGTGTGGGGACGCGCTGGTTTCTGGGTTGTGTGGGGAAGGGACTACAAAACAACAAAAAAAGAAAGAGCTAAATCCTTTTCTGCAAGTGATTATCAGACGTTCTCATCAGAATCAAGGCGCCATTGAACCCTAAAGAAAAGCTTGAGAATTACACTTCAGGCGTGAGATTTTTTATGTGTATATTTTTATGTGTGTATTTTTTTACATTTTTATTGAGAATTTCATATGTGTACTTATGTATATATGTATGTATGTATGTATGTATATCTGTTAATAATGGAGATTATGTATCTGTCTGTCTGTCTGTATGAAGCCGAAATTCCATCAGAGTAATGTTACCATTTTCTTAGTCTGCCAGCTTCTATATATAGTACTACAAAAACCGCCGTAAACATATAAAGAAGAAAGAAATTTCAAGAGAAGACTGCGATTAGAACAGAAAACGTGTCAAGAATCTTACTTAAACTTTTATTTATCAAAAGTGTAAATACAGGAGTATAATACAATAATGATGTGGCACAAGGCCAAAAGGGGTATGGGGAGAATGGAGGTCGGGTGTCGTCCACATGGTGTATACCCTAGAAACTAGCTTCAGTTACCACAGTACCACATTCACTCTATGGACTTAAGCTACTTAAAATATCCCCAGATATTTACAATGTGTAATGATGGGAGTGGGAGAACAAAAACTAAGCCTTAAATAATCCCCCCAAAATAAATAAAAATGAAATAAAAATAAAGAATAAAATGAAATGCTTATTATTGTAAGTTAGTAGAACCCCCCATCCTATCTAAGGTATAAACTGCTCGCTGTCTTCTGGTAAAAACTGAAAACAAGAAAGTCAGTTCCTAAGTGGGACTGGGCGTTTCTACGGGGACAAAATAAATGGTGGGATGGTTTTTTTAGGGATGTGCGGTGTCCTCCCGGATAAGTACTTTTAGGGCGGGTCAGGGAACAAAAGTAAATCTGGGGGCGGGCATCCTGGAGGAGTTCTGACACCTAAAATAAAGATTGGGACAGGGAGCTCATTTATACTACTAGCTAAAAGGGACTTATCCAACAGCTTGGATAGTCAAGAAAAGTTAAATTATAAAAGACCTAAGGTCGATGTGTGCCATGCCTAGGCAGGGAACACGAACTCGAATTTATTCCGCGTGAACACGCATAAACTAGCGGTGGGTATCCACCTTCTACTAAACAGTGAGGTAGACAACCTCCTTCTATCAGATTTGATTTTGATTTTAAGCTGATGTTTAAAATACGAAATCAAATGATGATGAGAAGGCGGCGCCACTTCACGCCCTATTTCTAAGCGTGTAGTGTACACAACGAGTCTAGCTACGGCTAAAATCGCGTGCAAAACCAAACCATACGTTTCTCCCTTCACCACAAGGGGTCCATGTTGAAGACAACGGATGCTAAATCCAGGCACGTCACCCGCTCGGGGTGATGCGAGCCGTCACCTCGTTGACATACGTCCAATATTCACGAAGTTTGGAGCAGGTGAAAAAGGCGTGCTCAGCCGTTTCAATTTCATCGTCCTCGCAACGTGGGTAAAAGGGGTCCATAACAAGACCAATATTGAATCGTATGCCATTGAGGGGTACCATATTTCGAACTAATCGTCAGGTCAGAGAGAACTCAGTATTGTTGAGATGGCTCCGGCCTGACGCCCAATTCCATTGAGAGAGAACTTCTCCCTCTGACAATCCAAGTCGCCCCCCAAGTGGATTCGAAGCGGTCCCCACCACTAATTCCCGATATAGTGTTTTCCTAGACCGGGCGAGGTCACTGGACCCCGGCAGCACTCTGGGCGCAGCTCGGCATTCGTTGAAGAACTACGATTGACCCCTTGGCCTATGACAGCATTCAGCCAAGTGCTCAGGGATGAGGTTGGGAAAAGCGTTCCCAACCGCAGGGCCCCATGCAGACTCCTCTGTCAAGGTTCGGCTCAGGAATGTTAACCTCTCGGCATACATATGGCTCGCCAAGTCGGGGATTCCCAAACCCCCCACATAAGGACGTTGAGTACAGACCTGTCTACGGACTAGCGGCTTCCCTTTCTCCCACAAAAGCGAGAAAAGCAGACGCGTTAAAACCGCTCGGCGATTCGCAGGCAGAGGTAGTACAGTTAATCGGTAAAGGATAAGCGGAAAGACGTAAGTGGTGCCCGCCTCAGCTCAACCTTTAAGGGAAAGCCCCCTTCGAAGCCAAATCCTCACAGATGCTTCGACATTAGACTGTACTTCCGACCAGTTCTTATAAAGCTGGAGACCCAGTCCGAACCATACGCCGAGGATCCGAACCGGGCCATCTGTCCAGTTGAAAAGGCCCGGGAGCGCAGCCGCGCTACTCCAGGCAGCTAACCTTAGGCCGTTGGATTTGCTAAGGTTGACTACGGCCCCTGTAACTTCTTCGTACATTTTGAGTGCCTTAATCACCGCGATAATGTCTCGAAAGCACGGCACAAACACGGTGACATCATCGGCATACGCGGAAACCCTACCTCGCGCACCGCCAGGAAGAGCAATACCGCGTAAGGCCAGTCCAGGATCCCCCATCCTAAGCCTGCGGAAGAAAAGGCTCCAAGGCAAGGACGTAAAGCAGGGGAGAAATCTTACTTAAACTATTTATTTATCTCAAAATTACAATTGCAATTTAAAAGATGTGGCACAAGGCCAAAAAGGTGGGGTGGTAAGGGGTTCGAGGGTCGTCTACTTGTCTATTCCCTATGCTAGTATCTGTCACCACAATACCGCATTCACTCTATAGGCTTAATCTATTTAAAATTCCCCAAATGATTATTTACAATTCGTTTTAAACGTACGAGTCTTTTGGTTATATACAAATAGTCTCTGAAAAAGTGAATGGTATTTACAAAAGTGTTTTGTTTTTTGGTTTTTTGTGTGTGATTTTTTTTGTGTGTGATAACATGAAGATTTACATTATACTTCTTTATTTTCATTACCTTGTTAAGATAAGGTGTTTTGTTGCAAATTAAAATTAAGCAAGGCATATCCCAGCCCTCAGTAAATGGCTGACCATTTTAGAAAAATAAATTGCTGACTCATCCTTCTTTATTTTCATTACGTTGTTAAGACAAGGTGTTTTGTCGTAAATTGAAGTTAAGCGAGGCATATCCCAGCCATTAGTAAATGGGTGACCATTTTGGAAAAATAAATTGCTGACTATTCCTTCCGGAAGTGACGTCATGTGAGAGGATTTTTTCACATTATCATTCTTTATTTTCATTACGTTGTTAAGACAAGGTGTTTTGTTATAAATTGAAGTTAAGCAAGACATATCCCAGCCATTAGTAAATGGGTGACTATTTTGGAAAAATAAATTGCTGACGCATCCTTCCGGTCCTTCCGGAAGTGACGTCATTGTGAGAGGATTTTTTCACATTATATTTCTTTATTTTCATTACGTTGTTAAGACAAAGTGTTTTGCTGTAAATTACAGTTAAACAATACATATCCCGGCCATTACTAAATGGGTGACCATTTTGAAAGAATTAATTACTGACTTATCCTTCTGGAAATGACGTCATTATGAGAGGATTTTTTCACTTATCATACTTTATTATCACATTATATTTCTTTATTTACATTACGTTGTTAAGACAAGGTTTTTTGTTGTAAATTGAAGTTAAGCAACAAATATCTCGGCCATTACTAAATGGGTAACCATTTTGGAAGAATAACCAAACTGGTTCTTTGATATGAAGTAGGCGCCTTCAATAGCATATTTAAACATGAGTTCTTTGATATTAGCGAGGCGCCTCCCATTTTTTTTCATTTTTCAACTATGTATGGGGCAATTTTTTTTAACTAAAAGCATTCTTATGGGGAAGGGTAAAAAAAATTATGGGTGGATAAAAATTTAAAAAAAAATGTTTTAACTGAAAATACTACTTTGTATGGGGGAGGGTAAAAAAAATTGGGGGGGGGGTAATTTTTTTTAACTGAAAATATTACTATGTATGGGAGATGGAAAAAGATTGGGGGCGGGGGGGTCAAAAAAATGTTTTTTCTTTTTAATTAAAATATTTATATGTATGGGGAGGATAAAAAAAAATTAGGGGGGGTTAAAACAAATTGAAAGGGGCGGATTCTAACAATTCTAAGAAGAGGCAGGCTAATACACCGCTTAGAGGGTTGTCCATGGGGAGTCCAAATTTGTGTTTGTAGAATTCGTCGTTGAATTGGAAATATGTTACGTCAGTGATGAGTCTAATTATTTCTATTAAAATGTTGGGGGAAATGGTAAGTCGGTTTTGATTTTCTTTAGATGTGTGTGAAGTAAGTTTAGGCATTTTTTAACTGGGACATTAGTATAAAGCGCTGTTACATCTAGGCTATGTATGTTTTTTCTACGTTAATGTTTTTTATTTTGCTGAGAAAACATATTTCCAATTCAACGACGAATTCTACAAACAAAAAATGTGACTCCTATGGGCAACCCTCTAAGCGGTGTATTAGCCTGCCTCTTCTTAGAATTCTTAGAATCCGACTCTTTCAAATTTAGACTACCCCCTAACATCGAATACTTCAGATACATTGATGATAATCTTATTTTCCTCCCCGTAGATATACAAATCAATAACCTCAAAGAAAAGCTCAACACAGTAGAACCCTCCATAAAATTCACACATGAGACTGAGATAGACAGCTCGATACCATTCCTAGACACTCTTATAATAAAGTCCAACAACAAACTAGCAAAACGACTACATACACTTCTACTCTCACCACAATAGCAAGATAAAAACAGGTGTAAGTATAGGCTTCTTCCTACGCGCTCTTGGAATGTGCAGTCCTCAATACATAGATGAAGAAATAAAACACATCATTAATTCTTTAAAAACGCTGCAATATCTTACACATTTTATATTAAATATCAAGAAGAAAGCCTTTCAAATATTCTCCAAAAACAACACACAAAAACATCAAACACCAGACACCTCTCTCATAGACAGACCCCTTCTCTTACCCACGCATTCCAATAACACATCCATATGCAACACACTTAACAAACTAGGCATTCCAACAAACCACATCACAGACTATAAAACAAACATTAAATACAGCAAGACATTTTAAAAAAACACATCCCATGCCGGCTTATATACTGTCCCATGCAACAACTGCCATCAAATTAACATGGAGGAACGCAACGTGAATTGAAAAAAAGATTGAGCGAACACAAAAGGGACATAAAACACAAGAACTCTCTCAGTGCACTTTAATCCGATGTATTAGAGCACAATCATGCATACATTCATAACAAAGCTCGGCAAAGACTACTGGAAACTGCACTAATCACAGGCTCCAACCCAATCAGACAATGAAATGGCTTCTACAATCTTTCCCTCTTAATAAGCAAAATTATCCTGACCGAACGAAAACTAAACTTAGATCATGGCTTACCTTTCTTCTCTTCACTCTCAATTGTACTTATATACAAGTCCTCGCATACACACTCACGGACAACCCTCTCCCCACATAAATGTTCTTTCACCACGAATCTAAACCATTTAACCATAAATAACAGCCTCATTATTGAACACAACCACGACACCCTCACAAATATTTAGATATTAAAACCCTTTTTGCCCTCAATGTAATTTCAAACCTTCAACACTGCCTGCAAAAAAACTACATTTCACCTATTTCTCGCCAAAATTAATATAAGTCTTTTCCTTCTCATTCTTTTTCTTTTTCTTTTTCCTTCCCCTCATTGGCATATTCTCAGCACATTTCAACACTTTCCTTCTAAGTTACTGATATTCACACATTCCTGACATAGCTAGCTGGTAAATACTCTTACCCTCCAAAAATCTCACACCTTACCACAACAAAATTTCCATTCTCCCCCCTCACCCATCTCACCCTTTCAACTACTTATTTCCCACTCTTATCCACTCAGCTCCCCCACTTTCAAATCATCTTCATTTCTTCAAATCTTTTCCAAAACTATGATACTACTTACACACTAAAGACACAGAGCTTCCCCCTTCCATCTTTCCCCAGCCCCTCAAAATCCATGCTACACCTCACCACGAAAAAAACCTCAGCTCCCCTCTGTCCCACCCTAAGACAAATCTACTTAACCTGTCACCCTCCCCTTTTCACTCACAGCCATTCACATTTATTTCACTCCCTGCCACCGACTTCTCTCAGCCCGGACCTTGGTCGGGCGCTCTCAGTAGTGGCTACTACTTCCATCGACCCAGCATGTCAACCCAATATTTCTATGTACTTGCATGACATTTTTCTTAAAATCATCATCCTGAAGAAGTCTTACAAATAAAGACGAAACGTTGATGAATACATAAAAAGAACATCTTTTGTTTTTTCATTTTTCATTTCCCATTACGTCGGATTACTTCGTTTCTCATATATATATATATATATATATATATATATATATATATATATATATATATATATATATATATATATATATATATATATACCTCTTACCACATTCAAGCACGTATTTATAGCAAATACTACGATATTATCTATTAAGAATAATACACACACACACACACACACACATATATATATATATATATATATATATATATATATATATATATATATATATATATATATATGTATATATATATATATATATTACTTTTTTAATTCAATGTTATTATATATATAATTTATAATTTTTATATTCTGTTCGCGCGAATGTTGTGAATGTGATGTGTTCATTATGTGCGCGTGTATGTGTGTGTACGTAAAATGCGACGTTTTAAATTCATACGTGTCCGGTTGTCAGACTAAAATAAATAATTAATAAAGAATTAAAAAGCTTATTTGATTGGTTGATCATATTTTATATTTTTAGATGATGAATTAATATTTATTATTTGATCATGTTTTCATTTTTGAAAGAAATCTTGACTCATTCTCCCCTGAAAATATGAAGTAAACACTTTGACTTAAATACCGACACAAGTTTTTGTAAACGTGTAGTCGAATAGTGTTTGTATAAAGGAAAAAAATTATACGTATACACACACACACACACACACACACACACATATATATATATATATATATATATATATATATATATATATATATGTGTGTGTGTGTGTGTTATTTTTTACAATGTTTGCCTATATATATATATATATATAGGCAAACATTGTAAAAAATAACAGAATTCGTCTGTTTAATTATACTTTTTTTTTATTTTTCACTTTTTCTGATGCTCTTCTTTGTATTAAAATCAAAGAAATTAATAAACGACATCCTTGAACAATGCGAAAAACGTTCTCTGTGCGTTCATCGGCTGTCTTTAAAAAATAATTCTCTTATCTCTCCAGCATTTTTGTTCATTTGCTTTTGACACCTGAGGATGTTTCGACGAAAAATCGAAAACGTTTGTGAAACCTATGGAACATTTATCATTATTTTTATTTTAATACGAAAAAGACCATCAGAAATTTATTTTAAATAAAAAAGGTATAATTAAACAGACGAAATCTGTTGTTTTTAACAATGTTTGAATATATATATATATATATATATATATATATATATATATATATATATATAAATAAAATATATGTATATATATTAAACATACTATTTATTGATGAACAATTATTCAAAGCTCGTATAAGATATAGCAATTTCAGTTAAGTTGAGAACAAGCTGCCATTCTGCGTAATGCATAACTCTGGGCCGCCACCTATTTGAGTACTCTCAACTGCTTGCTAGATAGCCGCCGTGTTTGCTATTTAGATGTTATATTAATTTACTGTCCATTTCAAGACCATGAGTGGTGAAGAATAAATATACATCTCGACTACTGAGTCAAAAATGACTCTCGTAACGGGATTCTAACCGTATGACCGGCACGGATTGTCGCCTCCCATACTGACGATTTATGGTTTGGCATGAAACACACGTGTATAAGTTTTTTTTTAATAGTATTTATTTAAACATAACTTAAAACTCTCCACGTTCTAAGTTTTAA
>OY744515.1:107840021-107877521 GCA_963556195.1 Sepiola atlantica
ATTTCCAAGAACAGTCTGCCTGTGGAACACAATACAACGGGGCTATTATCCAGCTGACTATGTCATGGTCGTTTTTAAGTCCTATGTAAAACACTTTTTGTTCAGCCGTCCTCTTAAATAACTTAATTCTCATTAGTCTCAACAAACTCATTTACCTTTATACCTAACTGGCAAAATTTAAGTATGGCAGACTAAATAAAATTATGATCTAAATTTAAGAATGGCAGGCCCAACTAAGTACTAGTCAAAATTTACATATTACTAATTAAATAAAATGCGAGTCTAAATGTAATTATGTCTAACAAAATACAGTGCTAGTCTAAATTTAACTATGACAAACCAAATAAAATGCTAATCCAAATTTAAGTATGACCGACAAAAGAAAATGCTAGTCTAAATCTCAGTATGACAGAAAACGGAAAATGCTAATTTAAATTTAAGTATGACCGACAAAAGAAAATGCTAATCTAAATTTAAGTATGACCAACAAAATAAAATGCTACTCTAAATTAAAGTATAACCAACAAAAGAACATTCTAAATAAAATTCTAAATTTAATTATGACCGATAAAAAAAAATACTAATCTAAATTTAAGTATGACAGACCAAATAAAATGATAATCTTAATGTAAGTATGCCCGACAAAAGAAAATACTGATCTTTATTTCATCATGACTGACAAAAGATCTAAATTTTAATATGACCGACCAAATAAAAGCTAATCTAAATTACAGTATGAAAGACCAAATAAAATGCTAATCTAAATTAAAGTATGACCAACAAAAGAAAATGCTTGACACAATTTCAGTAGGACAGACTAAATAAAGTTCTAAACCGAATTTAAAAATGATAGGCCAAATGAAGTGCTAGTCCGAATTTAAATATTACTAACCAAAGAAAATGCTAGTCCAAATGTCAGTATCACAAACAAAATAATATGCTAATCTAAATTAAAGTTTGACCGAGAAAAGTAAATGCTAATATAAATTTTAGTAGTGACAGACTATATTAAATGCTAACTTTAATAGCAGTATGACTGACAAAAAAACTAGTTCAAATCTAAGTATAATAAACCTAAGAAAATGCTAGTCTAAATTTAAGTATGATAGACCAAATAAAGTTCTAATCTAAATTTAAGTATGGCCGACAAAAGAAAATGCTAATCTAAATTTAAGTATGATAGACCAAATAAAGTGCTATTCTAAAGTTAAGTATGTCCGACAAAAGAAAATGCTAACATAAATTTTATTAGTAGCAGACTATATGAAATGCTAATTAAATATTAGTATGACTGACAAAAAAATACTAGTCCAAATCTAAGTATGATAAACTAAAGAAAATGCTAGTCTAAATTTAAGTATGGCCGACCAAAGACAATAATAATGTAAAGTAAAGAATGGCAGATCAAATAAAGTGCTAATCTTAATTTAAGTATGACGGACTAAATAAAATGCTGATCGAAATTTAAGTATGACCGACAAAAGAAAATGCTAGACCAAATCTCGGTATGACAGACTAAATAGTGTTATAATCTAAATTTAAGAATGATAGGCCAAATGAAGTGCAAGTCGAAATTTCAATATTACTGACCAAAGAAAATGCTAGTCCAAATCTCAGTATCACAGACGAAATAAAATGCTAATCTAAATTAAAGTATGACCGAGAAAAGTAAATGCTAATATAAATTTTAGTAGTGACAGACTATATAAAATGCTAACTTTAATAGCAGTATGACTGACAAAAAAACTAGTCCAAATCTAAGTATAATAAACCTAAGAAAATGCTAGTCTAAATTTAAGTATGATAAACCAAATAAAATTATAATCTAAATTTAAGTATGGCCGATAAAAGAAAATGCTAATCTAAATTTAAGTATGATAGACCAAATAAAGTGCTAATCTAAATTTAAGTATGTCCGACAAAAGAAAAAGCTAGTCTAAATTTTCAGTATGACAGACTAAATAAAATATAATCTAAATTTAAGAATGATAGGCCAAATGATGTCCTAGTCCAAATTTAAATAGTACTAACCAAAGAAGATGCTAGTCCAAATCTCAGTATCACAGACAAAATTAAATGCTAATCTAAATTTAAGTATGGCGGACAAAAGTAAATGCTAGTCTAAATTCCAGTAGTGACAGACTTTATAAAATGCTAACTTTAATATTAGTATGACTTACAAAAGAAAATACTAGTGCAAATCTAAGTAGAACAAACCAAAGGAAATGCTAGTTCAAATTTCAGTATGACAGACCTAAGAAAGTTGTGACTCAAACTGGAGTATTACAGACTGTAGAAAATGAAAGTTAAAACTTTATTAAGACAGACAACAAACTATTGATCCAAACTAATGTATGACAGAATGAGGAAAATGAAAACTTGAAGCATAAGTTTGGCAGACCGAAGAAAATAATAGTTCAAACTTAATTATGACAGACGGATGAAAACTCTCATTTAAGCGTTAGCATGACAGATGAAAAATATCGATTCAAACCTAGGTATAACAGACGGAAGAGAATCATGAGTTCAACCTGAATATGATAGACCAAATACAGATTGTAAATTTTTCAAAAAGAAAACATAACTCCGCTTTTGTTAATAATTGTTGTAATAATCACATTAATATATCTGCTAAGGAAGTTATGCTTTAGCTGAAGTTTATTTTTGTTGTTTTTTCTTTGTTTGTGTACAGCCTAGGATCCACATCACTTGACTAATCGTCACCAAACGTGATCAAAACATCGGTCACGGTCTAACTTCGAACGTATTTTAGATTTCAGTTCTAGGTTACATGTTAACATTAACGTATCGAGAATAGTGAAAGCCAGACTTTTCGTGATAACTTAAGTTTTGTATATCATAGAGATTCGTTACTTTGCCTATATTGTACCCAATGAAGTCCCACATATTACATGTCTTTGACCATAACCTTTGGCCTTTACCTTGAAATATTCTGTTCATGGTCGAAATTTTGACTGAATATGAACTTCCGATTTTTTCTAATTTGATAACAGTAACTGCCATGCTATTTATCTGACGAGGCTGATATTTATCAGCCTAACGTTTCCGTGGCATAACTAAGGGGACACTTCATACGATACGGACGCCCATATAAGATTTTGGTCTATCCTTACGTTGCCAGGCGGGCGTATGACTTATGTTTTTGTCGTATATATAAATCTCTGAACATCTATTAAAGGTCAGTCGGTATGTACTGACTGACCTTACAATGTAATAACATTTGTATTTTAATCACTTTCGTATTATGTGTTGCGTATCGACTTTACTGTTTAGGGATGAATGTAACGCTCGACTTATCAATAGGTGACTTCTAAGCGAGACGTTAAAGGCTATAAAGTATCACTATTAAACAGTCTGTTTGTGTAAATACGATCTAACGTACAAGATCAGCGTAATGGGAAGTAGGAACTGCGATATCAACTAATAAGAATCAACTAATAAGAACAAATCAATGGAGATATGACATACATATGTATGTATGTATGTATGTATGTATGTATGTATGTATGTATGTATATATGTATGTATGTATGTGTTTATCTTCGTTAACAAAGAAGAAGCCTAGTAGAAATTACTCATTTCTTACATATATTGCTGCACTTTCATCTACCGATGAGTGTATAAACTGTTATACACACATGTCGTCGTCGTGAACACTAGTTCTTTTGTCAACTGATGAGCCTGCTCGGACGTTGATGTTTATAAAAAAGGTTCATTTTAAAAGAGAGATAGTCACATAAAACATCAGAGCGACAGTCCACTTGTGTGCGCGTGAGAGAGAAATAAATAGAAAGAGAAAGAGATAGAAAGAGAGAGGGCGAGATATGGAGGGTAAGACAGACAGATAGATAGACAGATAACTAGTCTCACTACACCCAGCTACTACGTGTGCGTTGCTCACCATTTCAGACAGCACCCAGACCCGTCTATTCTGCTTGAGTCTCGCCCCCCGCCCCCAAAAAAAAGAAGACAGAAAAGCCCCGGCCGGAAATCACGTGGTTTTCCCGACTTCCACTAGAGTGACTACTGACCTTTAAAGAGTCACTCAAACCCTTTCACTCAAACACGATCCTCGTTGTGTAACAATTATGTTTTGAAATTTTTTGAATGAGGATTAATAATTTGTATCAGTTGGATTATTTTGACTACTATACCCTATATTAGTGTGTCTATTCACAACGTTTCGGTCGATGTAACTTCCGACCGTCGGGTTAATATTTTCGAAGTTCGCAACTTTCTACTCGATCTGCAATATGAGTATTGATGTACTCCTCTCCAGGAGTTAGGCACAAAGCCAGTTTTTATCCTACTCCCACAAGTAAGATGTGACCCAATGTCGGGTCGGGAAAGTGGGGTTTGAAAAGCCAGCACCCGAGAGGCGAGCACTCTGGCCATTTAAAAATTGCCTGGGCAGCCCCGTCGGAATTCCCCGGTAGGGGCGCCTCAGACAGTAAGCAATAAACTTACTCCTCCCCAAAGAGAGGAGGCAAAGCCTGGGAGGGTGGACCTCCTAGAACTGCACAGGACAGACCCATTGACCGGCGTGTCAAGCCCCGAAGGACATTACAATACCAGTATGGGGTGCAGTATCCATCGGAACAGATACTACACTTTGATCTTAGCCAAAAGGCCAAGAACAAGAAGATAAAAAAACGTAATTATATAGTAATAACTAGTAATGCGACACATCGAGATAAAGTCACGCTTAAGTCATGAAAGGCTTGTCTGCAACAAATGCAAAGAAGATATAACTCATATGACATCAAAAGGGACTCAACTCTCCGAAAACATATCGTTCGAGTCGAGCCGGAAAACATTATGTCCAAGAACTGTGTATTTGCCATTCCATGTAAGTGTGGATAAGTAAACAAGGGCGTGCCACCCACTAAAAGTTAGGCTATATGTAATAAGTAGATATATTGAAAGGTTGAGTATGTCTGATCACAAATGGTCAGAGAAACCATCGACCCCTATGGGATGAAGTAAACATTATAAACAGAAAAACAGTAGAGAGTAGAACATCTCAGAGAAGCAGATATATGTTGGGCGACAATCGCTTCCTAAGCAGACCTTGTATAGAATTGAATAACAAATTTAGAACCGATTATTATAAATAATCGATTAGAACACGTAGTAAAAAGGCAAGAGGGTGTCTACATTGACCCGTGGCGTAATGTTTAAAGACGTTAGTTAACATTCATTTCTAAGTGACATTTTTCTTGGGGGTTGAAGGTTCAATCCTTACTTCCTTTCCGTTTGCAAAGCTCAATCATGTTCTTCAAAACCAAAACCAAAAAAAAAAATGTTTCCTCGATAAAACAAAGCAACATTATATTTTTGCCAAACTAAGCGGATTCGGCATTAAGTAACCCGAAAAGCGTTGATATGCCGTAAAACAAACAACCAAACCAATAAATTCTTATTGCAGGTTATAATAAGTAAGAATAACATTATATAACACTTCTACACGGTCATGGCTTACGCATAACAGTCAAATTTGAAATGCTGTGTTTCTAAGTAGTGCTAAACCAGGGAGAATAGGGGAATTCCCCCTGGGGGAATTTCAAAGTTTCAAGGGGAGAGTGATTGGCATTACAGATCAGCAGACATAAACTTGATTCAGGGCCACAATAATCCAGTGTGCATCATCCATCGCTACTGAAAGGTCATGTTGGATTTTCTCTCCGTGAGTGTTTGTATTAAATGCTATTGTGTTAGTGTTGTGGTGCCGTACCTGTACGAAGAACAAATGGACTCGTCCATCCATAATAAATTGCGAGAAGCATTCCAACTCACAGACTTTTTCCAGCCCAGCTATTTGCGTTCTTTCTGTTGGTTTGTGATTTGCGATTTGCGATTATTGTTATTTCTTGCCGTTACCATTGTTATTGACTGTTGATTTTTATTTGTTATTCAGTATCTCTTTTAGAGAATTATTTTTAAAGTTGAACCTTTTTTTTCTCTCTTTTTAGTGTTTTTTTCCGGCCTATTAGTGCCGTTTTGTTTTTCACCCTGGCCATGGCAACGCCTTGCCCTGTACCCACCAAAACAGTCATAATGGAGAAAGGGGCGGTTGAAGATACATCTCAACCCACACCAGGCCCTTCGGGATGGGTTAAACCCCCGACAGTTTCTATCGACATAGAAGAATTCCGGAAAAATATGGAATAGTACTCGGAACTAATAACTGACACCGCACTCATCATAAACATCCCTAAATTGGAGGAAATCGACAGGAAAACTCTAACAGTTTTTGTTGTGGATAAAAAAAACCAAAAGGTCATACGAGCTTCCGTTGAAATTATAACCAAATTGTTGGCGTCCGTAAGTCATAGACCTCTGAAAATCATCAAATCCAGAGGGTACTACCATTGGAAGACATTATTCTCAACTGAAGATTAGTGTTTAAAACTGTCCAAAACGGAAATCGTCACAAATGATTACATTTTAAGGATGGAATACAGAGAAAGACGAAGAACGACAGTTTCAGTGTTCCATGTACCTTTTTACATTGAAGGAGAACACGTTGCAGCCTTTCTACAGAAATTTAATGGCAGTTAGCTGTGATAAGTATGTATCAGTATGGCACTTTGATATAATGCTAAACCCAAAAGCCTTCGGCGAAATTCCCTATTTTTTGCAGGTCGGAGACGACAAATTACCAATCATTGTCGCCGGGAGAAGGCCGTCTTGTTGAACCTGTGGGGGCATTGGCCACCTTACAATTGAATGTGATTGAAAAGAACCACTAGTAACCCCAAAAACCGAGTGGGGGAACACCTGGGCCGAAGGTCGTAGAGCAACGACTTGCAGCAGTTGGGAGACCATTGAAACAAGTGACTGATGTTCAAGAGGAAGAGGAGCGATTTGTGTTCCCCGACTTAACCAAAATGGACCAGAGACAGCAGAACGAGTGGGTACTAGTAACGAGAAAGAAGACGCCTGGTCGTGAGTCCCTGGAGTTGATGAAAGAGCATGAGGAAAAGACAAAAACTTCAAAGGATCCAGGTGGTGCTAAATACACGGAAATTGTTAAACTTAACAAATACCTCAGAGGCAATAACAGGTCCAGCCCTCACTCTCCTCCCAAAGTAGCTCCTAACCCCAAAAGTACCCCAACATAACCTATTTTCTCTGTTTCTGCCCCTGTTTCTATTTCTTAATATAAACCAAGCCCCCCTAAAAAAATGCCGCCACCAGTCACCGCTCCCATTAAGAGCAGATAGTATAAATTAATTCCTCTAAGCCCCACCCAAAAAAAAACAAAGAACCGACTCCCCAAGACTATCACCATTTGTTTCCCCCCAACACACTCCTAGGAACACACCACCCTCCTCCCCCAAAAAGTCATAAATATTCCCTCCCCCTTCACCATTTTTAAAGCACGCCCTCCGACCAACTTCGCCACACTCCCCAATGAAGACAGACATCACCTCCCTTCCCCCAACACCAGAAATGTGTGTTAAACCAACCCCTTCAAAAAGGCGACAACTTTTTCTTCCTGGGGAAGATATGTGCAGGATCTCTACGGAGGTTTGACTAGGGCGAAAGTTCACCATCTAGTAGACCTGAAAAAATTGCTCAACTTTACAGGGGTGGGGGGGGGGGCAAGTCTATAGAGAATCCATACAATTTCCCTAATTCCCCCCGAATTCTAACTGTGGTACGAACCCAAGAGAAGGCCAAATCTGTGTGGCGAATGCTACAGGAGGCAAACATAACTTTTGACATCTCTCCTCCTGTAGTAATTTCCAAAAATACTCACTTGAGGAATTTTAGAAGGACATGCCTTGGGAGGGTCCCCGTTCTTTACACCCCTCGCTTTACAGAGCAGCAAAATTAATGTTTCCCCTTGATGTCGGCAGTTTGACCCAGGATGGCTCTATCAGTGATGAGATGACAACCATTCCATGGGAAGAGCAGTCGGCACCGTGACAACGGCAATGTTCATTTCTGAACCCCAACCCAAACGCAGCTTTTTATGGCTCTCAATCTAGCGAGTATGAATGTTCGGGGGCTGAGGACCGCTGCTCGCAAATTTCGAGTTTGTCAGGATCTTCAGCGCCTCGGAGTGGATATATGCTGTATTCGGGAGACTCACTTTATTCCAAGTAAGCATCCAGGTGCGCTGATTAGGGATTTTCATGTCTATTTAGCGTACTTCGATTCTCATGCAAAGGGTGTTTCCTGGCTAGTGAAGCGTACTTTAGATGCGTCGTGTGTCCCTTGCTTCATAAATTCCGAGGGAAGACTTTGCGTTTTGGATGTTACCATAAACGATAAGGTATTTCGACTCATTGGTGTTTATGCGCCCAACGTACTTGCTGAGCTTGCTCTTTTCTTTCGGCGAATCGAGCAGTTCATGAATACTTCTCGGACAGTTATCTTAGCGGGAGACTGGAACGCGGTCTTTGATCCCGATTTTGATCGTTTGTGGAATCCTTCGAGGACTACTAACAAGACCGGGGATGCTAAGGCATTTCGTGAATTTCTCGACAGGTTTGATCTTGTCGATAAGTTTCGAAATGAAAAAACCCGTGATGTAGTATGGACTTGGACAACTAGCCGCTGCGGCTCTGGTTCGGTACAACTTGCAAGTTATATCGACCGGTTCTTGATTAGGAGAGTCGACATAGATTTATTAGAATGTCCAAGTTTTCATAATATAGTTTACACGCCACACCGACTTGTTCGGGGTCGGGTAAACTTAGCTAGACCTAAACCTAGAATGTCTGGTTACTGGAAGCTCAACACGTCGTTGTTCGAGATGAAGGGCTACAGGGATCAGCTAATACTAACCATATTGCGGGAAATGATGAGGGCTATTATCAGGAATAAGCGGTGGATTAAACTTAAGTAAGTTATTAGGTCCTTTTCTGCCGACTTTAGCCGACGACTCAACCTAGAAACTAGGATAGGAAAAGTGGCACTAGAAGCTAGATTAGATCGGGCGGTAGAGGCGGGTGATAGTCCTAACGTAATTATAATTAAAGCGAACTTAGCCTCTTTGGCTTCCAAGGAGAACTTGGCTTCTGTAGTGAGGGCTAGGGTAAAAAGAATTCCCTAGGAAGCAACAAGTATGGCACCTGAATTGCGTGCAGAGGAACGACGACGTGCTACGGACCGACATATCGCCTGTGTCACATGGCCGGATAGACGTATCGTGACCACAAGCGAAGGTATTTTGGAGGCGTTTCGTTCTCATTTTCAGGAACTTTTTACCAAGGAGCCCGCTCTGTCATTAGTGCAGTTCGATCCCTATTTATCCAACTTGGCTCGCCTTGAGGCGACCCGAGCGACTAGATGCGAAAGTTGCATAAATGAGGAAGAAGTTCTGGAAGCCTTGAGTCAGATTGGCCGGGACCGGTCTCCGGGGATCGATGGTCTGCCCTACGAGGTGTATTTGAGGTTGTAGCACATCTTTGTACCCTATCTGACTGTTTTATTCAACTCTTGGTTTAGGAACGGGTCTATACCTCAGTACTTAACTAGGGGTATCGTGAAACTGGTTCGCAAGAGCAAAGATGGTGGGGATGGGTTAGGTAATTTTCGGCCCTTAACAATGTTAAATACAGAGTTAAAGATTTTGGCCAAGATTTTAGCTAATCGTCTGCAGCTTGTCCTGCCTGGTCTGATAAGTCCTGAACAGACTTGTGCTGTGAAGGGTAGGACTATTCAGGATAACTTGCATGCGTAACGCTTGATCATCGAGAAAGTCGACACCGAAGCCGAGCTGATCAATTTAGATCAGTCCAAAGCTTTCGATAGAGTGAACCATCGTTATTTGGAGGCTGTTTTGTCTCGGGCTGGTTTTGGCCCGCATTTTCGTTCCTGGATTCGCCTCTTGTATGCAAAACCCGGTGCGGTGGTAGAAGTGAACGGTTTGAGATCGAGGCCCTTTGATTTATCCAGATCTATTCGTCAGGGTTGTCCTCTTTCACCGATGCTCAACGTGCTTGTGTTGGAACCTTATCTTCACAGGCTAAGGGTGAATCCGGTCCTACGTGGTTTTACTTTGACAGGTGCTTGTACCACGTTAAAGTACTCCGCCTATGCCGACGTTTTTCATCAGCTTTTCGTCATTGTTCGTCGGCTTCTTGTTGTTGGACAAGCAGTTTTTCTTTAAACCTAGCTTCCATTTGAGCCTGTTGTTCGGTAGGGAATTTAATGAGTTCTAACATTATGGCTCTAAAATCTTCCATGTTTACCGTTGTGTCTTTATACAATACAGCTTTTTCTTCTTCTTTTATATTATGCTGCTAACGTAATTAGTTATTCAACCAGAAAAAATAAAAAGTCAACCCTTTTTTTTTGCCTGACAAAAAAAAAATACGGTTTTTAATTTCGGCGATAGTATTTTTCTTTTTTCTCTTTGGAGAGAGAAAAATAATTGTATTATATTCCTTTGTTAAAAATCTTAACTCAGTACCGGAATAAAATAATGACTCACGAGTGTTCTTCTAGAAAAAATAACTTAGTTTATATTTTTTCGTAAGAAACGAAGAACAAAAAACAACCCGAGAATTTACTTGCCTAAAAAATCCGATTTTCGAGATTATTTTTTTTTGTCCGCCGGATAAGCTTGTTTTAAAACTTTGCTCCTTGTGTAGCTTTCTCCATGTTCGTCTTTAATTTCCTCGTGCATTTGCCAGTGTTTGTCTTACGGTGGATTTCTTTTTTCATTCGAAAAACTTTTCGTTTGTTCAAAGATGAGTACGTAAAAAAAATATGACATAATTCCTGATTGCCAGTTGTTGTCTGGTGGTTAGAAAATGGAGAGAGAGTAGATCTTCGAATCATTCGTCGCCAAGTCGTCGTGGCCCTGTTAAAGGGGCCGAAATGAAGACACGAACACGGTATGAAGTAGAAACAAGTGTATTAAGAAAATACTGTACAGAGGGAACAAATATGCGCCTGGTAAGTAGAGTTCGACTATCTTACTAGATTCCGGCGAGAGTTAATTGCTGTTGGCATTTATTTGGCAAAGAGGAAGAGTCCATGTTGTACATAGGTAAGGCACCATAACAGTAACAAAATTCAGGAATGATATTTCCTTTTCTTTTCTGTCTCTTCTCTTTCTGCTTTCAATGTCTGCACCCTAGCTGCCATTGTTAGTCGTTCCGTCGCCGCCACCATTCTCTGCAGACGCTTTGTCGTTGTCACAATTTCGTCCCGGTGGTTTCTTTCTGTAACTGAAATCAATCTACACATAACAAAATATAAGAAGCCTTCGCTTTTTTGTTTGAGCCATTTATTTTCTATTAACTTGTCGATACTGAAGCAAGTTACGTCGTAGTAGAGAGAGACGCTTACGCTAGTTAATTTCCGAATTACTTGATTACTTGCAAAGGAAGGAAGAGGGGGACATCGCCTGGCTCTCATTTTTGGGGATCTGAAATCCCCTAGCTTATGTAATCGCTACATAGCTAAGGCGTGTTTACTTGTCGCCTTCCAGTGAAAAACTGACAATCTCACTTAGTTTTCCCACCGGGAAAACTGTGACGTCACGAAATCTCGTGATCACAACGCAGATGTGACCGTACTTTAAACTAAGGTCTCATCACCCGTCACTGCGACCGTGAGAAACAACATTGCACTAAAATTGCACGAGATGACTCGTTACAAATCGCGCAAGTTAAGCGATCTCTCTGTACGTTCATCTACACATGCGTCCCATTATATAACAGATGGTCCGCTGCATATTTTCGGGCAATCGTCCGCTTTCTCACTCTTTCTTTTCTTTAACACCTTAACATTCGCTGACGTCTCTCTTTCTCTCTCCTCTCCGTCTCTCTTTCTCTCTCCTGCCTTTTCTTTTTTTCTCAGACCGCAAACGTTGTTCCTTATCGTGGTAATCGAATGCCCCATGTAGGGAGCACTGGTCACGGCAACCAAAACGCATTTGTTACATAACGGCGGCCAAAACCAAACATTCGTTACGTTATCAATGATGAAAATAATCGCCACAAATAGTCTATTAAACGCTTCCCAACATTACGAAAGCAATACGACAACCACACGAAAAGTCTATTAAACGCTTCCAGTAATCCGAAAGCAATAAGGAAAGTTTATGAAAGTTTATGAAAAGTCTAGAAGCGTTTTCTAACTCTCGTAACACTCAATTTTAAGGTACCTTTAACATATTTCCTTTAGAGGCACTTTTATTGCACTTTTAAGCCTTCAAACTGTCGGTTCATTTTCAATACTTCTCGTTAAAAACATTTTCTTAAATGCTTTTCTCATTAAACACAGTTCATTAAACATTGTATCTCATTTAAACACTTTTATGGCACTTTTAGCCCATTAAACTGTCGGTCCATTTTCAATACTTCTCGTTAAAAACCTTTTCTTAAATTCTTTTCTCATTAAACACAGTTCATTAAACATTGTATTACATTTAAATACTTTTATGGCACTTTTAGTCCTTTAAACTGTCGGTCCATTTTTACATTACTCTTTAAACACTTCTCGTTATCAACACCTTTTTCTTCCTAAACATAGTTCTTTTTAAATTCTTTTCTCATTAAACACAGTTCATTAACCATTTTACATTAAACATTGTATCTCATTTAAGCACTTAAAACATTTTAAACATTGTTCGTTAGGCATTTCAAATTCAGCATTGTTCATTTTTTCTTTCGATTTTTAGTTCTTTCCGCTTTACAGATTAGGACACAAAATGTTATGCACAAAAGAAGTTACCTTACATATTCATGCCTCACTGTTGGTCGTGGGTTTGCTCGCACACTCATCTCCGTTTCTGGCTCGTGATCGTAGTGGTGTACCGATTTTTTGTGGGCAAATTCTATCATGCACAAGAGACAAAAAGGCTCGAAGACAAAACTTTTTGAGAGAGATTCCATACTTGTATTTCACACTTCAGTCGGAGGGTTTTGTTTCCATTCATTCCTTCGATCCTCCTTCATTCTTTCTGCTGGGGAAATGCGACGGGGATTTCTGCTGGATCTCCAAGAGATCCAGCCATTACGACGAGCGATTAAATGTTCGATTCCTCGCTCTCACTTCCCGAGCTTCTCTGTTTCATTTCAGGACCCACAGAGGAGGACCACTGTCCAGCTCGCCGCCAAACTAGTAACTAAATTTTAAACCTTAGTTTCTCACGAAAGAATGAGTAACGTCATAGTCCTTTGTCCTGTCATACAGATCATCACCAGAACTAGCGTTGCCTTTATTAGACCCAAACATTTGAAGTTGGCCAGGTCTCACCAGTTGTTATGACTTCTTGGGATTAATCATTCCGATGACAAATCTATCTGTCCCAAAATGGATGTCTTTTCGACCTGCACCGAACTCGAACTAAGTTCACCCCTTCTCACAATAAAAACTAGTGGACCTACTCGCTTTTAGGCATACATGGCCCCCTCATAATATAACACTTCCTCATGGTTCTCACTTGTTTACGCTGTACTTCATTAGTTTGCTTGCCTTAATGGTGCTTATCTTAATAAGAATAGGTATAAATGTAAGCAAATAGAACAGAGATAGCCAGAAAAGAATAATACTGAATTATATAAGCATTTACGTTTCAATAATAGAAATACGGGTGAGTATTATGTGTGTATGTATGCATACATACACAAGTATTTATACACATGTGTACGTGTGTTTATGTGCATGTGTGTATATATACAGATATATATGCATATTTATATGTGTATATATATGTAATATTAAAAATATTGGTATATATATAAATATATATATATGTATATATATATATATATATATATATATATATATATATGTACGTGTGCGTGTATATGTATATGTGTGTGAATGGATGTAGGCAATCATTGTATAAATATCTCTAGATGTGTGCGTGCGTATGTATATGAATACATTGATTAATTTCTAATGTGTATGGGGATTTTTATACAGGTGTAAAAGTTTCATATATTTATAGCTTCTATATTTATTTTTTGTGTACGTATGAGTAAGTTAATGGGCATATTCAAATGTCACTGTGTGTAGTTGTGTATATGTTATATGTATATACACATACATGTCAATAGGTGTTTATATATGCATGTGTATAGCTAGTATGCTAATACTTGAGAGTATAAGTAAAATATAAGTCGCAAATCTATTTACATATATATACGTATGTATAGGAAAATGTAGGTGGCTGTAATTATCTATATGCATGAATGCAAGTTAACACACGTGTTGAGTATGTCTGTATAAAATGTATTTATAGCGAATTAATTCAATAATCGTTAGAATAATGACAAAAAAAAATAAATATATGTATATATATATTGAATATATTAGTCCACACTAAGCAGTGGAAAAGGAGCTGTATGTATGTGTGTATATATGTGAATAGCTGTGCATATGTGAATATGTATGTATGCATATATATATATATATATATATATATATATATATATATATATATATATATATGCGATTTTATGAAGGCTTACCAAAGCATTCCTTTACGGACACCAATGATCACTATTAAATATTTTTTCTTACAAATATTATTTATTCAAATGAAATGTTCTATTCCTACGCGTGTTTCACTACCAAGCAGGTACTAGCTTGGTAGAGCATCAGGGAAATTAAATGTCTGGACCAAAGGTTTCAACTGCCGACAATACAAAATGTGGCGTTGCAATAGTTGAGGTCACTTAAGGATAGAAGAGGAAAAAAATAAAATAAAAAATAACAATCGGCAGTTGAAACCCGTATCCAGACATTTAATTTCCCTGATGATTTGCCAAGCTAGTACCTGCTTGGTAGTTGAACACGTGTAGGAAAAAACATTTAATTTGAATAAATAATATTTGTAAGAAAAATCTTTAATGGTGATCATTGGTGCCCTGAAAGGAATGCTTTGGTAAGCCTTCATAAAATCGCATATAAATGCTCTGTACTTTGTAATCGAGTATCATCGAGCTTGTTTTTATTGGCACAACCCCGGTCTTCACTGAATGATCTATTTTATAAGTGAAAAAAAAAATATATATATATATGTGTGTGTGTATACATATATATTTATGTAGTTTGTTCTATATATTTATATATATATATATATATATATATATATATATATATATATATATATATATATATATATGTGTGTGTGTGGGGGGTACTTATGTATCTGGAGATGTGTGCGTTTATGTATTTTACACAGATATCAGATAATGTAGATATGAATATGTATGTATTGTTATCTAGGTATATATTTCTGTAAATATATATGATGAGATATTTATGCGTGAACATGTATGTATGTAGATTAAGACTTTGTGTGTAAAATTAAGAAGTAAGGAATCCAACAAAGCCGCTAACAAGGTAATAAAATAGCAAAGTAAGGAATAGGAGTTATAAAATGAATGATAAAAGAAATACAAATAATAAAATAGATAAAAACGACTTGATATGGTTAACCAGTAAAGAATGTAATCTGTGAAGTTATAAACATGTCCCATCTCCAAAAAGATATACTTAATAAGAAAGTGTTTCATATATATATATATATATATATATATATATATATATATATATATATATATATATATATATATGTGTGTGTGTGTGTGTGTGTGTATGTGTGTATGTATGTATGTATGTATGTATGTATGTATGTATGTGTGTGTGTCTATATATAGGTAGGCAGCAATTCGTTATTTATGCAAGTTTCGTTAAAGACCACAGAGTTCAATTGTTTTGCAATTGTGTTCGTTATTCTTTCGAGGCGGCGACCAATTTTGCGGTTCTCGGCTGTCACCTGCTATAATGTGGCAATGAGTATTGTGTCATGGGCCATCCCCTAAGCGCTTTCAGTATCTCAACTGTCTTCAGGAGGTTGTGAGCCAGAAACGCGTATCTATGGATTACTTTTATTTACGTATAAAATTTATAAAAATATATAAATTAACGAAAAATACGTCCTATAAAGCTAAGGGCGACTAATAATTTTCTGCATCTTAATCACTTAGGAGGCGAGAAAATCGAAATAATAGTAAGCAAAATAACAACGAACGCTGCAATCACCAATAAAATAATTACATAAAAATACATTAAATATTTAGGTGATAAAAATCGTACATATTTCTAGACAAGCGTATTGGTCCAGTGGTAAAAACGTTGGACTATAGGAATCAATATCGAAGGTTCGATCCTTGTCTAAGTTAGCTATGCTGATGACGGCTGTGAGCCAGAAAACGTGTCCATGGATTACTTTTATGTACGTTATATATATATATATATATATATATATATATATATATATATACATACAAATATTATTTATTCAAATTAAATGTTTTTTCCTACACGTGTTCAACTACCAAGCAGGTACTAGCTTGGCAAATCATCAGGGAAATTAAATGTCTGGATACGGGTTTCAACTGCCGATTGTTATTTTTTATTTTATTTTTTTCCTCTTCTATCCTTAAGTGACCTCAACTATTGCAACGCCACATTTTGTATTGTCGGCAGTTGAAACCTTTGGTCCAGACATTTAATTTCCCTGATGCTCTACCAAGCTAGTACCTGCTTGGTAGTGAAACACGCGTAGGAAAAGAACATTTAATTTGAATAAATAATATTTGTAAGAAAAAATATTTAATAGTGATCATTGGTGTCTGTAAAGGAATGCTTTGGTAAGCCTTCATAAAATCGCATATATATATATATATATATATATATATATATGCATACATACATATTCACATATGCACAGCTATTCACATATATACACACATACATACACATATATATATACGCCACTAATTCGCAGTCAGGAGAGTTACCAGTTGTCCACCAGAAATTAGCTTAGAATTTATGAGGAATTTAACTTTGTAAATACCAAGTCGGGAGTATTCACATCAAGCGGCGTAGAGTGATCGACAACAACAACAAATCGTGTTAGAACTCGCAATGAAGCTAGTAGTACTGCTTGTTATTAAATTCACTTAGAGTGGCCAGCCCTAGTAAAGGGGGCTAAGGAGTGTGAGATGGTTAAGGTATAGGTGATCCACCGAATTGCTTTCCGTCATTTCGACGCATCAGTGTAGTTAGACACAGCCACCGTACTAACACCGAGAACTGAAACCGAATTCATAAGTATTTGAGTTCGATATCTTTTTCTGTACCAATCCGTCAATCGTTTAGTCGGAGGAAAAATAGTAACGCAAAATGTCCTTTGGTTGCATTCTACACTAGTTGTAAGCACCTACGAGAGTGTTCGATCTACTAGTAGAAAGCTTATACTTATATGAGATATATGTAATACACACGGCTGTTTCGTTGTCATTATGACTCATCAGTGTGGGTTCTGCGTGTTTCTGTTCGTCTGGGTTGTAATTGTGCCATAACTTTTGTTCCTATTTACATTCTTTTCATATACCTTTCTTACAATGGCACCTGCGTTGCCGCTTCCTTCAATGTTTCGCTCGGTTGATTTTTTTTCTTCTTTTGCAGCTTGATTTTCTCGACGTCTGTGTTGTTTTTTATTTACTATTTTCAATGTCTCAGACCCCTTTTTATCAATTCTCGAACCTATTTTACTTACTCTGCAATAATTGGACTTTTTCCCCGTTTTTTTTCTCTCACCTTCACCTCATAATTCTTTCACTCAATTTCTCTCTTCATTATATATTATTTCTATGATTTTTTCATCTTATTATTATTATTTCTTATTCGTGAGGAGTATTCTAACAAAGCACTACCACTCCTTTTATGTACTAATGAGTCAGCGCTTATCAAGGTCGAAATGCCATTTTAGGATAAGGGCTAATGAGTTTGTCAGGTGGGCAGTAAGACAACACCGTGAGGATTCATAACAATGGTTGAAAGTGGCCAGAATTTGATTATTTAAGAGAACTTCTCAACAAGAATGTATTATTAAAAAGGACCATGTTGTAGTACGCTGGGAAACAGTCCCGTTGTATCGTGTTCCACAGACAAGTAGTTCTTAGTAAGAAACTTTGCTCATGGAACCAGCCGTTTACCATTAGTTTTTCGTTGATCAAAACCGATGGCTGTATCTGAAATTTGAGTGGCAATAACCAGTATTCAAGTACTCTCCGTGCCCTTTTAGTCTATGTTTAAATGTTGCTATGCTTCCTTGCTCTTTCCATCCTCCCTCTACAGTAATTTCCTGTAGTGCCAACTGCAGTTGTGACTAACGTGTCGTTTAGTTTTCGATTAATAAACACATGGAAGATTTATTAGCATGAGGAAAATGCAATATCACAATTACAGAAATTAGACAGAGAGACATATATAAAAGTATTCAATCGACTAAGAGTGAAAGAGAGGGCGAAATAGATAGGCATTGACCGATCTTATGCTCGGCTATCACATTGTTCGCTCACCTCAACCCAACGACGCTGTAGGGCGAGCACTAATGTCTGCGTCTTTCCCTACGAGATTTGTCAGGAAAGAGACCATTATACCCTTGTCGGTACATGATTTCCGATTCCCAACTTCCGTGTATTCGCTGGCGTTACCTTATAACCTCTTAGCTGTCAATCATTCCTGGTTTGCCTAACCACTATTCTCTCCCAAGGGGCTTCATTATATAGCAGCAGTAGAAGCTTTCCATTCAGTTCCCGCTGATAATATCTGTTAGATTTCTCGGGAATGTATTTGATATAAGACCCCTTAGAATGCCAGTACTCTCAATGCCATTCCAGTAATGTTTTGTAACGTGATTCAGGAGAGAATGGTAGTGATGCCCGGCAGCATCTCGGGAAACCGAGGAGAGATAACGTGGTGTTGGTATTATTGTTATTATTGATATTACTATTGTTATTATTATTGTTGTTATTATTGTTGTCATTGTTGTTATTATTGTTGTTATTATTGTTATTATTATTGTTGTTATTATTGTTTTGAATATTGTTGTTGTTTTGTTGTTCTTCTTCTTACACTAGATGATGCCTGACATCACCTCCATTATTTCCTTATTATCATTGTTATTATTGTTGTTGTTATTATTGTTATTATTATTGATGTTATTGTTACATAGTCACCACTCCTGCCTTGACGGCGGCAGTTCTCAAAAACCACTTAAACGACTGGTTACGGTCCCAAAAATGCATTTGTTACATAATCCTTGGAAAGGGGCGTGGCACCAAAGGGGGATTTGTTACATAACGATGTGAATTAAATATTCTCGTAACCGAAAACAATACGAAAGTTTATGAGAAGATTATAAAGCGTGTTCAACTTTTTTTTAACACTTTCCATAAGGCACTTCTATACGACATTCTTAACAGGCACTTTTAATACACATTGCCTTAGGGCGAATTTTAAGTCTTCAAACTGTCAACCTATTACACATCACTTTTTTCTTATTAAACATAGTTCTTTTTAAACATTTCAAATTACGTATTCAAACATAGTTCTCTTTTAAATTCTTTTCTCATTGAACATTGTTCATTAACCATTCCACATTAAACATCAACCCTTTAAACATTGTTCGTTAAGCATATCAAATAAAGCATGGTGCACATTTCCTTCCTGTTTTTTAGTTTTTTTCGTTTTACATATTAGGACCCAAAATGTTATGCACAAAAAAGTTACCTTACATATTCTTTCGTCGCCTTTATCGGATATAGGGGAACGAAAACAGAAACCCCTTTCATTAACCTGTAAACGTAAATTGTCAGCCTCCAAGATCTACATGAAGTACCGCAATTAAATCACTTACTAATCTGGACCATACATTTCGGACATCCCAGTGCCCTCGGCGCGAATGTCCGAGAAGAATCACCCGTGTTTCTAATTCCCAGCCCTTTTCATCAAACGTGGAGGACATCATCCCCTGGTTCTAACTAGTTGATACGGTAGCAGAGTGAATGTCACATCGAATCATCTTAGCTCCCGGAACACGCCGAATGACCAAACATTAGGCCCAACGTATAATCTTTTAATTAAATTCAATTAACACCCGGAACCTCCTTTTAAAATCGATCCCCTCCATGGTTCTATCTGCCCCCGACGCGAGCACTCGAGTTAAACCACACCCAGCTTGACTCCATCCCCACTGGTGTGTAGCAGACACCAATTCCATGTGTTCCTTTCCCGTGGCCCTATCTATGCAATAAAGGGGTGAGGTATCTTCGCAGCACACCCGTCGGCAAACATTTGAAATCCACAAAAAAAAATGGGACCACAATTGCAAAGCTTAAAATCTTTACCACTTTCACACAATCTATCGGCGCAGTTTGGGTACACCTGGGTCACAAAAACAATCTCCCTGACTGACCACCGTCCTTTTTCGTGGTCCCTCTGAATGGTTAAACTTCCATCATTCCATCCCGTTTGCTATTTTAACGTACGCAGGCTTTACTACAAGCCTCGCCACTATCCATGGGTACTCTATACAAGAGAGCATACGAGCAAACGCCGGCAATCCCTCATTGACTTTCCAAGCCTGTACATACTTTGTACACGGGGATTCTTCCCGAGAAAAAAACACAACCCTGCCTAGGGGTTTCCGCGATCCGACCCAAACCCACTCTCACGTTCGCCAACTGCCCAAACCTAATCAACTAAAATCGCCCGGCTGACTCAAACTTATATCCATTAAATTATCTGCTTTTTTTTCTTTTAAATCTTTTACGTAATTGCTATAGTATTCTCACTTAACCGACTAAACTCTCAAAAATTCATACAAAAACAAAAAAAAATCAAAATTGAAACCGACAGAACGAATAGAAAACCCAACTCAACTATACACATTACACAGTACAACATTACATAAATAAAACAATTTCCCCTGAGCAATGCAATAAAATACAATCAACCACAATACATAATTCAACAATAAAAGCAAAGAAAAACAGTGCCCGACACCACAACGGGCCGACATGCCGCCAATCTCCAATTCGGGCAGCGCTGAGTGTCCACGCCGGTCCCCCGCAGTCGTCGGTATCAGTATGCGGGGAGAACAATGGCTGCCGCCTCCCCTCCCTCACACTCTCAATTTTCTCCTTCTCTTTTTACGGCAACAGTCATGGACGAAAAAGAAAAAAACATGTACTACGATCACTTCTCTTTTTTTTTCTTTCTTTCTTTTCTCTCTTATTCTCTCTCTATCTCTCTCTCTGTTTTTTTCTTTTTTTTTTCGTCTGCATTAGTCGTCCCCAGCATGTTACAACCATTTTAAAACAAAGAAAATAAAAACATTTAAAAATATTCAACCCAAAACCCCCGTGTCCAACATATTCAAACTGCAAATGCGTGTGTGAGCCAAGATATTTTTTCTCTTTTTTTATCTGTTTTAATTGTTCTGCAGCGACACATCAGCCCTTTTCTAACAAGCCACATTCAATGTTCAATTTCTCTAGACCACTTTTAAAGTTACGTATTGTTTTTTTACTTGTGTGTGTGTGTTTTGACGATCTCATCTTTTCTTTCGCGCTGTCTCTCTTTCTCTCCCTCTGTCTCTGTCTTTTCTTCTTTTTCTTTTTTTAGACCGCAAACGTTGTTCCTTTTCGTGGCGACCCCGGTCGAACGCCTCCATGTGGGGAGCACTGGTCACGGCAACCAGAAGGCATTTGTTACATATTACCACTCCTGCCTTGACCGCGGCAGTTCTCATAAACCACTTAAACAACTGGTTACGGTCCCAAAAATGCATTTGTTACATAATCCTTGGAAAGGGGCGTGGCACCAAAGGGGGATTTGTTACATAACGATGTGAATTAAATATTCTCGTAACCGAAAACAATACGAAAGTTTATGAGAAGATTAAAAAGGGTTTTCAACTATTTTTAACACTTTCCGTAAGGCACTTCTTAACAGGCACTTTTAATACACATTTCCTTAGGGCGAATTTTAAGCCTTCAAACTTTCAACCTGTTACACATTACTTTTTCTTTTTAAATATAGTTCTTTTTAAATTCTTTTCTCATTAAACATTGTTCATTAACCATTCCACATTAAACATTAACCACTTTAAACACTGTTCGTTAAGCATATCAAATAAACCATGGTGCACTTTTCCTTCCTGTTTTTTAGTTCTTTTCGTTTTACAGATTATGACCAAAAATGTTATGCACAAAAAGGTTACCTTACATATTCTTTCGTCGCCTGGTCGTGATCGCCGTTGGTACCGTAGCTTTCGTTGTGTCCCTTTGGCCGTGATCGGTATCTGTAGATACAAACCTTATGACAGGCAGAAGACAAACGCGGAGACGATTTTCCTCAGAGAGATTCAATCGTTTATTCGTTGTGGGGGTTTTCCCATTCGCTCCGCGATCCTCATTCATTCATTCTTCCTGCTGGGGGATACGACGATGCACGGGAAATTGATGCTGGATCTCCAAGATATCAAGCCATTACGACCAGCGATTACATTCTCCAATTCCCCGCTCCCACTTCCTGAGCACTTCAGGTAGGTCGACCGTTCAGATGGCTCCCAAACTAGTAGCTGATTTTCAAACCTTAGTTTCTCCTAAAGGAGGAGTGACGTCACAGATGTACACGTGTAACAGTCATGCAAACATTTTCGTTCACTCATGTTTTCTGACCTTTTCTGACCTTTTCTGACCCGATGTTGTCTGTGCCGGCGTCGACATTTGGAACCTTTTTATGGTCTTTTTAAAACATGATTTGACTCACAGCAGTTCCCTTCGGTGCGTGTCAGCGTGACCTGCACCGCGCTCGACAAAGTTCATCCCTTCTCATAATAAAAACTAGGAGACCTACACACTTTTAGGAACACGGGGCCCCCATAATATAACATTATTATTGTTGTTGTCATGGTTATTACTATTGTTATTATTATTGTGTTTATTATTATTGTTATTGTTATCATTATTATTGTTGTTATTATTATTGTTGTTGTTACACAAGTAATCAACAGTGATTGCTCACTGATAATAACCAATGGTGTTCTCTGGAATCTGAGTGACAACAAGTCTCCCTAAATAACATTGCAATGATTTTGCGTTATCGTAAAAGTCGCTTACCATTGATTCCTCGCTGGCACTTACCATTGGAGTTCTCCAGCAGGTAATTATCCGTAATGGTTAACTGATAACAACCGGTAGTGTGTCCCAGTACTCTTTATTATTATTATTATTATTATTATTATTATTATTATTATTATTATTATTATTATTATTATTATTATTATTATTATTATTATGTCTGCTGCACTACTTTTTGTAAATGTAATGTCATCTATTTTCACTAAAAAATATAAGTAATTATATATAGCTCCATAAGAATCTATTTGCAATAAACGAGACATAAACGTATATATGTATCGATATACACGCATACACATAGGTAAGCATAGGTATAAAAACGTCGTGCTTTCTTTTCAAAGCATGAGATATGAAAAGGTATGTCTACCCGTGAGAATATTTGTCAGTTACTTGATAGATAACGTAATTAGAATAAAGTCCCCGATCACCTTAACGGTTGAAGTAGATATAGCAGTCGGTACTTCGATAAATGCACACACACGTGCATATATATATATATATATATATATATATATATATATATATATATGTGTGTGTGTGTGTGTGGGTGTGTGTGTGTCTGTGTTTATTTTTATTTATATTTATAATTTCATAGATATTTTCAAATATAAATTTTATAACATAAAGTAATTATAATAGTCTAGTGTTATGTTATATTCAATTTTTTTTTTATTTTATATCATATCAATGTATGTTTTAAAAGACAGATTCTCGCCATTTCATGAAACTTGTTTTTATTCAGTATACAATTGTTCTGGCTTGAACCAAAATATTTTTAAATGCCTCTGTGCATTTATTTTTTGGTGTGGGTATCTTCAGTGCTTATTATACAAAACAAACTAAAATAATGAAAAAAAAACAATGAAAAAATTAAAAAATTAAAAGAACAAGGCAAGCAAGGCCTAAATTACAATCAGTACTCATATTGGTTCTGGAGTATTTAGTAGATACTATAGGATGATAGGTTTAGTTAGAGTCATTATTTTTTTTAAAGTAATATTAGCTTGAGGGGTTATATGTGACTTACTGAGAAGGTGTGATCTATTGTGCCTACAGTTAATTGAGGTTTCTTGATTTTTGTTTAGAAGGTTGCCTCTATCACTTAATCTAACTATCTCAGTTTTTCAGTTAGGCAAAGGTAACATGGTGAGTTCAGGGAACTGAAGGTGCTGTTTTTTTTCTAATAGTGTTCAAGTCACTGTTGGTGATTGATTATTGTGGGTTAATTCCCAGTAGTATATAGAGAGTGAAGTTCTTTTTTGGAAGATAGAATTATTTAATGAGCGTTTATGGCCGGTATATCTTTATTTGAAGGTATTACCAGCCATACCCATATAGTATTTTTTCAGGGTTGGATTTTCTTTAGTTGAAATTGTTGCTTGGTACACTGTTTGAGTTATTTGGCAATTTTGTTGTAAGAAGCATTCTCTATTGTTTGTGCAGTGGCAAGCCTTAGCTTTTGTTGTTTTTCTTTCAGTAGTTTTTTTTCAATTTAGAATTTCATTTTTACGTTTTTTTATTATGTTTTCTAAAGTTTCTCCACAGCTATAGCTTTATTGATTCTTAACGGTCCCAACCACGTGACTTTCCAAATTTTAAAATTCTAAATTTCATTTCTTTTTTCTCCATTTCATTCTTTCCAAATATGATCTAAGGTTAAGATCAGATTCTAACTCTGCCTGATGAGATCTCAGTTTATAATAGCTGTTGATCGATAACATCGACATGCAGGTGTCGCAGATTTTGTAAATGTCTGCGTAAATAAAAATAATCATATATATATATATATATATATATATATAGTCAGGTTATATTGAACATAAATCAAGAAAGTGCACTATCACAGAAGAGTTAGAGCTAATATAATTTATTTAAAAAGTATATGTTTCATATTTCAGAAACGTAACTCTGGATGAAACCGCGATACATTTTTGAAATAATTAACACGTACTTCTCAAATAAATTATATATATATATATATATATATATATATATATATATATATATATATATATATATACTTACAGACGGTAGAGTTTCAAGCGTATTGCTTTCATCCGTACAGGAAAGTAACAATTACAGAATGTCGGGAGGGCGAACCCGGTTCACAGAGGCAGCCTAGAATATGCAAACAATCGCCATATCTACTTTGCCACCGAAACTGCCACCTGATATATATATATATATATATATATATATATGTGTGTGTGGGGGGGGGTGCGTGTGTGTGTTGTTATTCTAGATTATGCCGATTATGTGGCAAAAATGATTGTGATCTTGTATGACGTTGATACATTTTAAAAACTTGGACATTTTTGTACGCATGATTAAAAAAAAGATTACTCAAATTGGTTCCTGTGGAAATATTCGATCTTATCCGACCAATAGAGTATATAAGACTACGTCTTTATGGGTTACCAAAAACACATAAGAACAATATACCCGTACGACCTATTCTCTCTATGGTTAGTTCGGTTCAGCATAAATGGCTGGCTGAATTGCTTCAACCTGTTCTTAAAGTATTTTCGGCAAACTGTACTGAAGATTCATTCACTTTTGCTGAATACATTCGTAATTGTCCTTTTTTTGCTGAAAGTAAGTTTATGTGTTCTTTCGATATCAGTAGTCTATTTACATGCGTTCCCTTACAAGAAACCATCGATGTTTGTTCTGATATACTATATCGTCGTTTCTCAGTTGGTCCCACTATATCTGAGTACGTCTTCATAGAACTGGTGCGGTTTGCTACCATGTCTGGGAATTCAGTTTTGATCATCACATGTGTCAGCAAACTGACAGCATATCTATGGGGTCCCCTCTTGGTCCTGCGTTGGCTAATATTTTCGTGGGTTTTCATGGGTAATCTGTTGGCTCGTATCAATAGACCACTTTCTTATTTCTGATACGTCGATGATACATTTTGCATGTTTAACGATAAGTCAGATTCCATATTATTTCTTAATGGACTCAATCAATTACACCCAGCTTTACAGTTAACCTGTGAGAGAGAACACAATTTCACCCTTCCTTTCCTGAATGTACTAGTGCATACATCTGATTCATTGTTTCCTACATCTTTTTACCGTAAACCAATATTTAATGGCTTATATTGCCACTGGACCTGTTTTTGTCCCAAACAAAATAAAATAAATCAGATAAAATGTTTGGTTCATCGTGTCTTCAAGATTTGCTCTAACCCTGATTGATTCGGGGATTTAATTTATCAAAGATGTTCTAATCGATAATGGTTATCCTCTCGATATTGTTAATTAAAATATCGTTGCTAAGATACAACAACTTTCATAAGCCTCAACTGTTTCATCCTTCAAAATGTCCGACGTACCTCAGATTATGTAATGTTAGCATAAAATGTGCCAACCAAATTTCTTTACCTCTACGGCGTTATTATCAGACTTCGAACCTAGAATCGTGTTTTCTGCTCTAGCTTTGTTAAAATCCGTACATAAGGATGATCTTCCACCCCCACAATAGTAATATTATTTATCAATTTAAATGTCCGTGCGATGCCATATACGTGGAAAGAATAGTGAAAAGGTTTGAATCCAGAATAAAACAACACATTACCCCTGCAATACGTCAGGGCCGACTAAATAATTTAAATAATTTAGTCAACACATCCAGGTCAGCTATTGTTTACTATTTTATAAATAGCACCGAATGTGCGTCGACTTTAGCTAGTGACAGTTTTTACTGTCATAAGTGGATCACATTCACTATTCCATCTTAAAGCCATGGAATGAATAAGTGTGTGAGGAGGAGTTAGTACGTGAGTGTGTATGCGGGGAGTTGACTATAAGTACAATTGAGAATTCATTCACTACGAATGAAAATTACTTAAACACCAAATAACAGTCTTACCAATGAACACAATCTAGGCACCCTCACAAATGTTTAGATATTTAAACCCCTTGTGCCCTCAATTTAATCTCAAACCATCAACACATCATAAACAAAACTACATTTCAGGTATCTCTCGCATAATTAAAATCATTTTTCTCCTTCTTTTTCTTTTCCTTTCTTTTATCGTCATGTTCACAGCACATTTCAACACATTCCTTCTAACTCACTTATATCCACACATTCCTTACATAGCCAGCTGGTCAATACGACTACCCTCCAAATATTTCACAACCTGACCACAACAAAATCTCCCCTCTCCCCTATCTCACCCTTTCGACTACTTCTTTCATACTCAGCCATCCATCCGCCTATTTTCAAGTTATCTTACTTTCTTCAAATCTTTTTCTAACACTATCATACCACCTACATACCCCTCGAAATCCATGCCACACCTCACCACGACAAAAACCTCAGCACCCCCTCCTCTCTCTCCCACCGTAAGACAAATTCAATAACACTCTCACCCTCCCCTTTTTCACTGCTGCCTTAATGTACCCAGTCAAAGCTTTCCATATTCATTTCACTCTTTGCTACTGACTGACTTCTCGCAGCCCGGACCCTCATCCAGCGCTCTTAGTAGCCATGGCTACTACTTTTCCTTATCAACCTATCATGTCAACCCAATATTTCGATGTACTTGCATGACATTTTTATTAAAATTATCATCCTAGGAAAGTCTTACAATAAAGACGAAACGTTGATGAATATATAAAAAATATCTCTTGGTTTTTCCTTTTTTATTTTCCATTACGTTGAATTACTCTGATCTTTCTTTCTCATGTGTGTGTGGTTTTATTATTTCATATATATACACACATATATAATATTATAATATTATAATATGATATAATATATAGCGCATATTAAATATATATGTTTTCTGTATTTACTTCAACACTAAAGTATATACGTGAGTAGTGCTTAGAATGTGTATGAAAATACATTTATGGCATAGAACTGTACTTATGACAGGTAAGTTACACCGAAACGTTTATGTTTTATCACAGGAAAAATCGCATAATGACTTCTTACAAGAATGAAACATAAACATTTCTGTGTTGCTTACTTGCCATTAGTACAGTTCTATGCTATACATATATATAAATGATTAAATGCGAAAGTTTTTTGTCATTTATCACACTTATGCTACCATTAAACTATTAATACATTTTGAAATACTCTTCATATCTCAAAGACGAAAGATTTTTATTAAATCATTTGATTAATTGTTGTTGATATTGACAAAGCTATTGCATGCACATGGCGAAAATAGAACAATAATATTTGGAATTAATAACACATAACTTTAATTCATTATGAAGTGTCTAAAAAGAGTTATGCAAATTAGGTATTCAAAGTTCTGTGTTTGAGTCGTTTATTAAGAAAATCTCGAATATGTAACGTATAGTTTTTAAATAAAATATTTGTATATATATATATATATATATATAGTTATATATATATATGTATATATATAGTTATATATATATATATGTATATATATATATATATATGTATATATATATATATATATATATATATATATATATATATATATATATATATATATATATACTGCAGATAAATTATGGAAATAAAAAGTTGTACAAAATTTATTTAAACATCAGGAGTTCAAAAGCAATGGGTTTCGTTATCCTATATCCATGGATTTTCTAAAGAAACAATATTTACATCAGAGGATAGAAAATCGATAATTTTACGCCTATTTTTAAATAAATATATAAGCTTAACCTTTCATTCTATACTCGAACAATGTATATGAGATATGTAACATATAAGTACGACTATGAGAATAAATTGTTAAATTTGATTAATTTGCATATTGTGATGGCGGCCATCTTGAATCAATAATACAGTTGACCATCCGCTCATGGAAGATTGTCATTTTCCAATGTACACATAGTCAATTTGTCCCCTTTGTTCTACTACTGTGATTGAAATCAAGATAACTCTTTGCATTTGGAATCGTCGCTTTGAATTTAAATTAAGAATAGAATGTAGAAAGTGCAAGTTTATTTTGATTTAAATAAGAAATACACGCGTCACGTGATGCCCCAGACCAGACATTTAAATTATACGCGCCTAACATCTCGGCGAAATTACATCAAGCGCATTAACAGCTCGGCGAAAGTAACCCACTGTGGGACTTTATCTCCAACGTGAATGAATTGTTTATGGATTTTAGAGGAAAACAATATACATCGTTATTTGACTTTCTTCATTCTATTCTTAATTCAAATTTAAAGCGACGATTCCAATGTTTTAGTTTTATTTCAATATATATATATATATATATATATATATATATATATATATATATATATATATATATATATATATACAGTAAGCTATGAAAATATATTTATGGCAATTAAGCTACACAGAGGCTCCCGCGTTTCATCTCCAGCCTAAAATGCATGGAGTTAGTTTTGCCGGGTGTTTTTATGTACACGGCTAACTAGTTAACTTATCAGATTCTTTGTTGTTCTCTCAGCAAATCGTTGGGCTTTCCACGAACAAAGATCCGGTTAGTGTTACTTCTTATATCCTGTTCTATTGTTCTGTTTTCTATATAGTGGCCTATATCATGTTTCTTTATTGTGTCAATATAATGGGTGAACTTATTTTAACACGTGGTTACTTGTATTTCTATTTTATGTTTTAGTTATTTACATAGTTTTTTTTGTTTTGTTTTTACTTATTTGTTTATTTATGTATTGTTAGCCTAAGGTAAATTTATTTCTGTGTAGGCAGCTGTTTGCTATCTCACTTCTACAGTTTAATAGATACATACTGAAAATTGATACATAAAACATTAAATCTCCTTATAAACTTTTATGTGATTACATGAAATAGTATTATATATATATATATATATATATATATATATATATATATATATATATATATATATATATATATATATATATATATATGGGGTAAGGTACACGATAAGTCATGAAAATGAAATGCCGTGGTAGACAAAATGTGTGAAAAATGACAAATGGAAAACAAAAACAAGAGATTTTACCGGTTTCGTTCGTGTTGGCGAACATCTTCAGAAAAAGTGAAGATTTGGAAATAATTTTATTTTGAAGGCACACACATGGGAGGAAGAGAGGATGATCCGATTGGACCATAAGAGAAGACTTTAAGTGATATTGAAATATGACAAGTGGGTGACACATTCTTCTTTATTTCTTATTCTTCTTTTTATATTTTTATTTATTTTATTTTTATTTTTCACCTAGCAAAATTCGTACTAACGAAAAATAAATACAAATATAAAGTGTTTATTTTGAACTTGGTTCACCGTGATGGATAAAATGATTTCGGATATACAAGAAAATTTGACAATACTAATTAGAAATGTATATTACAGATTATTAATTTATTAGAAACTTCGAAATAAATAAATATGCAAATGAGAAATATCAAAATTTGTTTGGGGGAGGTTAGAGAGTAGTATGTATATATATATATATATATATATATATATATATATATATATATATATGGTATTAAAAGATATTCTATTTTCTTCGGAATTTAATAACTGGTTTTGCATTAATTCATTAACTAGCAAAACCTACCCAACCTCCAGGCAGCAATTATTGAGACAGCAGTTTTCTTTACAGAAAAAGAATTCCGGTTGACATTTTGGCAATTTTGAGGAAAACAACAAAAAATATGATTGTCGTAGTGTTATTCGATGTATTCCAATGTTGTGGAAGTTAACTGTGCTTGAATATAGTCAAATTTTATTTATTAGAAGAAAAATCAACAAAAATGGTTAATTGATATGATATTAAAGATATTAAAAGTCGAGGAATTTGCTTTTGTTTCAGCATAAAAATTAAAATTAATTCGCCATTAAAAACTGGTTGTATAATAATATGAATGAGTGCGACGTCGATTGGTCAAATAAAACTATTTCATATTACTGAGTTATTCGAAATGGTTACTTAGTGTTTTTCGCCCTTATTATTAAAGACAGAAAAAAGACTAAATGAATAGTAAAAACTAGAATATTTTTTTGTAATTTTAAATTATAAGAGTTTTTTTTCTTTCTTTTTATTGATAAATATTAAAGTCATCATCATCGGCAGCAGCATCAGCATCAGTATCATCAGGTGTTTCAGGGTATTGACACGTAATCGCCTAAAAAGAATAATCTCATTGGGGGGGGCTAGGAGTGTCAATCTACAATATAAACAATTTTTTAAATATTTTTATTTACGCGTTAAGGATAAAATATTTTATAACTCAACTTTAAAGAAGTTATTGATTTAAATTTTACGGGAACGGTAAGCAAAACTAATCAAATCAATTGCGTAAAATTAACATTTTACGATGTATGTATAGTTTTTAAAATATAAGATTTAAAAAAATAAAATATGGGTTAATTTGTAGATTAACAGCATCCGTTAAATCCTCCCTTATGAAATTCTACTTTTTAGGCGATTACGTGTGAAGAGTGGCAACTGTTGAAAACGGAAAACGAAAACAAAATTATTTTAGAACCTTGAATGGCAATAAGTTGCATATATATTAAACGTACAATGATCCCCCATCTCAGGGGCATTCTAACGTTTTAGAAGAAGTGAATGTTGATGAATGGAGCTCTGAGTGGAGGGGGGTGGCAAGTTAGTCGGCGTGATATACAAGTCCTAGTCATTCCAATATACGTATTGTTTGCAGATATATATTTTCTGATAGGGCACTTAAACACGTATATGACATTGCTAGTTTTAAGTAAGCCATTGTCAGCCGGGTTATTATTTATTAATAAGTTGATGGTTTTAGACTTCTTGTAATAAATAATAAATCTAATTTTATATATATATATATGTGTGTGTATGATATATTTGATTATTGATATATATATATATATATATATATATATATATATATATACATATATATATATATTGTCATTTATTTATATATGTTTATGTATGATAGTTTGTATTCACCATTCTCCATTCACCAACACCTCGTGAAACATAACATCCTCAAAAACGATTTTAGGAGTAGTTTAACTGGTAACACTTCCATTCTTGCGGTTTCATGTTGTAGTATTCGCCTCCCCATAATGGAAGCGTTGTTCATTCGCATAAATAAACCTATCATCAACCATTCTCGTTATGTGGAAGGGGTCGAAAGTATGTTGAAATGTTGCGGAAATGTTTAAAAGAACGTTCTCTTAGTGGGTTCACCAGTTTTATCTTGCTTACTCGTTCATCCGCCTGAAGACGACCGATGTCGGTCGAAAACGTTCGCCAAAAATATGGGGATTTCTTTCACACCATGGATAACAACACCAAATCGATCTTTCGACGACTGGATAAATAAATCAGAAAATGAATGAACAGAATCTAGCGCTCCTGTTCAATCAAACGTGTATAACGGAAAAATGCTACCTAATTATACATATATATATATATATATATATATATATATATATATATATATATATATATATATAGTACTACATGTTTTGCTGCGTCTTTGAGTTGTTTTGCTTTCCACCGTCTTTCTCTGTCTATGATTTTGATTAGTCCAATAAAGTTTCCCTTTTCCCTCCATATGTTGTCGACATAAGATACTAGAGTTCTACGAGGCGTACCAAATAAGGTTGGAGGTTACACTGTGAGAATAACATTCAAGATTAGAACAGTACTTCGAATAACCCTAATAATACAAATCATCAATCCTCACCTAATAAAAACCCGTAGATTCTGTGAAAATGTTAACAATTTTTGAAACCGAATTTAATGTACTAACTCTTAACATAGCGATTTCTAAAACACAGAACCAACAAACATTGATTTATATATAGATTAATGTATCAAAAAAAAATACAGATGTATAAAATATTTTAAGCATATGGTCATACGAAAGTTTCCCACTTTTTACATTGTCCTTTGCATTATCTAAACTGTACCGGTTAGGTAGTAGAGGGCAGACACGGCAGTGTTGCATCGTATGGACCTTCTCTCCAGAGTTGCAGATTGTTGAGTTAGTTTTGTAAACCCATTTTGGCTAAGATCAAAGTGTAGTATCTGTTCCAATGGATACTGTACCCCATAGATTGGTATTGTCTTGGCCTTCGGGGCTTGATTTTCGCCGGTCTATGGGTCTGTCCTGTGCAGTTCTAGGAGGTCCACCCTCCCAGGCTTCGCCCCCCCCCCCTCTTTGGGGAGGAGTAAGTTTATTGCTTACTGCCTGAGGCGCCCCTACCGTGGAATGCCGACGGGGCTGCCCAGGCAATTTTTAAACCCCACTTTCCCGACCCGACCTTGGGTCATATCTTACTTGTGGGAGTAAGATAAAAACTGGCATTGTGCCTAACTCCTGGAGAGGAGTATATCAATACTCATAGCAAGTTTTGATCGCCCCATTTCTGTTGTCAGGCATTTGAGTGTTTTCTACTGGAGCCAGGGTGCGTCTAAACCGAGAGGGAGGCTCTCAAAAAGAAGGATTCCCATGTTCGTAGGAAGGGGGGGGGTATTCTCTAGCCGTCGTGTCCAAAATATTGGTAAAATATATACGATATGTTGTTTATCACGTGTCGTTATCTGTGGAACCCCTTAGGTTATAAACATGATACCGATACAAACACGTATTTAAAACTATCAACTTCTAAGATAAATGGGATTTAATAGGAAATGTAAAAAGGTTAATTACAAGTCTTTGATCTTTTTTTTCTCACTTTGATTTAATGATTTCAGAATCGCAGGTGAATAGGTTAATCTCTCTTTTGTGGACGCAGGAATCCATTTTCCGCGTTTTTCTATCCACTCGTATGTATTTTTTTCTACAACAAGATATTTGATATGACGTATTACTTTGAAACCAAACGAAGTCCCATTAGAACAACAAACATTCTGTATCTCATGAGTCATTTCGATTTTAAGATCGTTGACAAATATCCGGCTGGGATTACATTTCTCGCGATAACGAACAAAGGTCACAGAATTAAAAAATCAGTTGTTTTGTTGTTGTTTTTTTGTATTTTTGTTTTTGTAGACGGAAACCTCAAAGACATTAAAGCTGATCATAACGAATAAATACATGAATAAATAGAATGTTCCTTCTAAGTTAAATTCTAGATGTTCGTTACGAACATACAAACACAAAATTGCCATTATATTAAAATAAAAATAAAAGTTTAAAATAGAAGAATTAATGTCCATGTATTTATTTATAAATATCAGACTTTTAAATCTACGGATGATTCACATAACCTACAATTTGTATCAAGCTATCTTTATATATATGTATATATATATATATATATATACATATATATTTATATATATACATATACATATATATCTATATATATATATATGTATATATATAAATATATATGTATATATATTTATATATATATATACTTATATATATATATTTATATATATACATAAATATATATATATATGTATATATATATATATATATATATATATATATATATATATAACTAAACACCGCATTGAAACAGTGTAAACAACTATAATGCCCTGGTCTATGATCTTTATTTAGAACTAGATTTAAAACTTGATTTAAATAATCAGTGTATATATATATATATATATATATATATATATATATATATATATATATATATATATATATATATAATATAAATATATATATATATATGTATATATATATATATATATATATATATATATATATATATATATATACTTAGGCAGCATTTCGTCATTGATGCACTTTTGATTAAACGACAGTGGTCATTCCTGTTTGTTTCTTTCTTATTCATCTATCTAATGTTCTATTAAACTTGCCGAAATTAAACAAACCGTAATTAATAACATCCTAAAGCACATCGCCGAGCTTACAATAACAACAACAACAATAATAATAATAATAATAATAATAATAATAATAATAATAATAATAATAATAATAATAATAATAATAATAATAATAAAACAATACAAAAAAATATCAATCTATATTACTGCAACCAGATGCACTCTATTTATCAAGTAGAAGAAAAAATAATTAAAAAATAAACTAAAATGCATTGTATGGCGTTCTACTTGCTTATTATTTTTAACAATTAATAATTCCATGTAAACAATGCTTTCTAACCAAGGACAACATCTCTTATTATAATTTGCACCGCCACGTGCAGTCCAAAAAAACGACTCTTATCGATATTCGTTCATCAACCTCGTACCGATAACACCGAAAAACAAGATGACGACTAAAAAAAGAAAGGTATTTTTATATATTTTTATTTTGACATTCTAAAATTCTGATGATGAGTATATCTTCGAAAATTAAATTGAAAAAAAAGTTAATACAACTAAAATGCATTGTATGGCGTTCTAATTGCTTATTATTATTTTTAATAATTAATATTACCATGTAAACAATTCTTTCTAACAAAGGACACCATCTCTTATTACAATTTGCACCGCCACGTGCAGTCCCAAAAAAGACTCTAATCGATATTCGTTCATCAACATCGAACCGATAACACCGAAAAACAAGATGAGGACTAAAAATAAAAAGGAAGGTATTTTAAATATCTTTATTTTGAAATTCAGAAATTCTGATGATGAAGTATATCTTCGAAAATTAAATTGAAAAAAAATTTAATACAACTAAAATGCATTGTTTGGCGTTCTAATTGCTTATTATTATTTTTAATAATTAATATTACCATGTAAACAATTCTTTCTAACAAAGGACACCATCTCTTATTACAATTTGCACCGCCACGTGCAGTCCCAAAAAAGACTCTAATCGATATTCGTTCATCAACATCGAACCGATAACACCGAAAAACAAGATGAGGACTAAAAATAAAAAGGAAGGTATTTTAAATATCTTTATTTTGAAATTCAGAAATTCTGATGATGAAGTATATCTTCGAAAATTAAATTGAAAAAAAATTTAATACAACTAAAATGCATTGTTTGGCGTTCTAATTGCTTATTATTATTTTTAATAATTAATATTACCATGTAAACAATTCTTTCTAACAAAGGACACCATCTCTTATTACAATTTGCACCGCCACGTGCAGTCCCAAAAAAGACTCTAATCGATATTCGTTCATCAACATCGAACCGATAACACCGAAAAACAAGATGAGGACTAAAAATAAAAAGGAAGGTATTTTAAATATCTTTATTTTGAAATTCAGAAATTCTGATGATGAAGTATATCTTCGAAAATTAAATTGAAAAAAAATTTAATACAACTAAAATGCATTGTTTGGCGTTCTAATTGCTTATTATTATTTTTAATAATTAATATTACCATGTAAACAATTCTTTCTAACAAAGGACACCATCTCTTATTACAATTTGCACCGCCACGTGCAGTCCCAAAAAAGACTCTAATCGATATTCGTTCATCAACATCGAACCGATAACACCGAAAAACAAGATGAGGACTAAAAATAAAAAGGAAGGTATTTTAAATATCTTTATTTTGAAATTCAGAAATTCTGATGATGAAGTATATCTTCGAAAATTAAATTGAAAAAAAATTTAATACAACTAAAATGCATTGTTTGGCGTTCTAATTGCTTATTATTATTTTTAATAATTAATATTACCATGTAAACAATTCTTTCTACCAAAGGACAACATCTCTTATTACAATTTGCACCGCCATGTGCAGTCCAAAAAAAGACTCTCATCGATATTCGTTCATCAACATCGAACCGAGAACACCGAAAAAAAAGATGAGGACTAAAAAAAATAAAGGTATTCTTAAATATCTTTATTTTGAAATTCAGAAATTCTGATGATGAATTATATCTTCGAAAATTAAATTGAAAAAAAAGTTAATAAAACTAAAATGACTTGTATCGCGTTCTAATTGCTTATTATTATTTTTAATAATTAATATACATAAACATATTTCCCCTACTGAAAAAAACTCAACGCTCCTATTCACCGATTTACTATACAAAAATTAAAACAATTTTTTTAATGAGTAATAACCTGAGGTCCGATAAAAAAAAAACTAGTAATGCTGTATATATATTCAAATACCCAATTGAAGAATATGTATTCAAAAACAATACATCTATCGGGATGACTAGAACAAGTATCGCTCGCCACGTTACATGTCATCTCTCCTCCGCTTATAGCTCTATTTCCTAACTTCTAATATAAACACGACACCCCAAAAATGATTTCAGAAACACATTAATAAAAAACACTGCCATTATCGCGGTCTTAAATTGCAACCGGCGCCTCCCAATAATCGGAGCCTTACTTATTCGAAAAAGATAGGTACAAGTTGGGAAAAGGGTATACTAAAATAATTTTAATATAAAAATACATCGTATATTTGGGTGATAAAAATCGCACATATTTCTACACAGAGCGTCTTGGGACAGTGGTAGAACGTTAGACTATAGACATCAACATCGAGGGTTCGATCTCTGTGTAAGTTGGCCATGCTGATGACGGCTGTGAGCCAGAAACATGTGTCCATGGATTACTTTTATGTGCGTATTAAATAAAAATGATATATATATATATATATATAT